>CM020227.1:0-139186 GCA_009819775.1 Phoenicopterus ruber ruber
ATCCTCTGGATCTTTGGAGACCTCATCATTGTCTAGATCCCCTGTAGATGACTCCAGTACCGCTAATTCTCTCAGGTACTGGATGCCTTCATCTGCAGTGTCCACTTTCCTGGGGAGTTTCACAAGATCTTCCTTCAATGGATACCTTGCCTCACACTTGAGAGGAGCCGTCTCCAGAGACTGCCAATTGCTGCTTCTTTTCCAATTCCTCTCTCAGGTTCCCGGTTCCTAGCAGGGATCCCAGCTGTTGGGCTTCATTGCCTTCCAAGTGCGGACTGTCGGCCACGCTATCCCAGATCGGAGCAGCCAGGCAGCAATCCGCTCACCTGGCTGGCGGCTGTAATCTTTCCGCATGTCTCGAAGTTCTGCTGAGGTCAGGGACCGGGTAGTTTCTGCTTCCTGTGGAATTCTCTCACTCCTTCCTCTGATGCCTTGTCGAAGGACCGGCTTTGTGATCCGACCCTTCCTCTTCTTCCTTTCCCTTACTATCGAGGATATGGAACCCGTATTTCCTTGTCCATGTTTCTTTTTAACTACTGGGGCAAATTACTGTAGTTGGTGGTGTGTTTGGGTCCCTATCTCAACCATGATGTCCTCAGGTGCAGTTTGGGTCCCTGCCTCAACCGGAGTCCTCTGGAATGCTGAACTGCGGCTCGATAGCCAAGCCAGGCCCCCAGTACAGCGCTAGAAGCTGGTGGTCTCATTGGGATAGGCAAGGCACCCTTCTATCAGGTGGCATGTCAGTTTGCTAGTGTTGCTCGCCCTGTTCAGGAGTAAAGTCCCAGGCTATGGGAGGTGTTAACCAGCCTAGGAACCTGCCCAAGTCCTTCCACCACACCCTGCCACCCTGGGACCGCTGCCTCAGGTCACGCTTCAATATAGCCTCACCCCAAAAGTTGTCTTTCTCTTCCACCAGGACGAGACCAGATTCCACAAACCCCACAATATGCCAACAATATTAATAAGTAGTCCTAAGCAGTTCACACAAGGGTGAGTAAGGACCTCAGGAGCCTGTGTAATAAAACCTGTCCACATTAATCCTGGGTAGGGAGAGGGAGATGATGTATTCCCTCATCTTCTCCACCAGATAGCTCCCCCAGGACATTGAGACCGCCAGTGCCAGGACAAAGCATATTCGCATTAACATGTTGCCAAAGTGAAGAGATAAACAGTGCAGCCAGCAAACTTTTTTGACCCGTGCAAGAGCTTGTCACTTAGTAACTACTACAGTTAGAGCACACTTAATACAAAAGTGCTGCTGTTGTGCCCCATGTTGGGCGCCAAAAAGGGACTGTCGTGGTTTAGCCCCATCCAGAGGCTGAGCCACGTGGTCGCTCGCTCACCACACACCGCGCCCGTCCCCCGCGCCCCCCCCCCCCCCCCCCCCCCCCCCGGTGGGACGGGGGAGAGAATTGGGAGAGAATTGGGACGAAGAAAAGCAAAACCTCGTGGGTTAACGACAACAACAGTTTAACCAAACAACAAAGGGAGAGAGAACAAACAAACGAGAAACCCCAACAATAACACAACAGCGTTGTACTTAGGCGGTGCTTTCCGGACAGGTTGCTCCACGCCCGGAGCCCAACGCCCAGCCCGCTCCCGAGCAGCGATATCCGCCCCTCCGGTTCACCCCCCCTCTAAATAGTGAGCGTGACAGTCACATGGCATAGAATAGACCCTGGCCAGCTTCTGGCGAAAATTAACCCTATCCCAGCCGCAACCAGGACATTATTCCACCCCTTATTCTATACCATATATGTCACGCTCAGATCCTACACTTTCCAATTAATCACCACCACTTTTCCTGTTTTATATATGTATAGATAGATACACACACAGACATCATTCCCTTAGTCTGTGGACCATCCCTTTGAAGTGTCCATTGAGTTCATTTAGTCCATGACTTTAGGCTCCATCTGTCAGAATAGTCTCTTGGGGCAGGAGAGATGATGTGGATTTGCTCAGTCGGTGAAACAGGGCCGGGTCTCGGTGTGGTGTGGCAGGTGACACTGGACGCAGTGGGAGGATGGTGTGTAGTGTTGGATTGTTGCATCTGGAGCTTGCAGTCATGTATCTGGCTCGCTGGTGCATCATGTCCACGGTCTGTGGGTTGAAGATGTCGATCTCTTGAGGAAGTTGATGGGCACCAGTTGCTAAAGCCAGTTCTGCTTCCATTACTGCTGCACTTTGCTCAGTTTTATCAATAGTTCATTCATTGACTATTCTCACCCAAATCAAATCCCCTCGAGGTACACATTGGACTTCCCCATCCTTTCGCATCACCCACCAAGTGCACCCAGGTCCTTGAGCAAAAACAATCCCACGGATGGGTTTGCCTTTGCCTGAGGCAGGAGTAACCCAGACTGTCTTCCCTAACATATTCTTCATGTGCACCACAGGAACTTTATCCCCTTCTACAGTATGGAAAGGCTTTGATTGGGCAGGACCAGCTCGATTGGTAGATCCTCTAGTGTTAACTAACCAGGTGGCTTTTTGCTCAATGGGTATCCCAGTGTTTGAAAGTCCCACCCACCCATTGCTCTCAGTGTAGTTTCAGTAGTCCGTGTATCGTTCAATTCTCCCGGAGGCTGGTGCATGATCGGGGATGTGATACACCCACTCAATGCCATGCTCTTTGGCCCAGGTGTCTATGAGGTTGTTTCGGAAATGAGTCCCATTGTCTGACTCAATCCTTTCTGGGGTGCCATGTCGCCATAAGACTTGCTTTTCAAGGCCCAGGATAGTGTTCTGGGCGGTGGCGTGGGACACGGGATATGTTTCCAGCACCCGTGGTTGCTTCCACCATTAGTGAGACATGGCGCTTGCCTTGGCGGTGTCTGTGGGAGTGGGATAGAATCAAATCTGCCAGGCCTCCCCATATTTATATTTCAGCCATCGTCCTCCATACCAAAGAGGCTTGACTGCTTGGCTTGCTTGATTGCAGCACATGTTTCACACTCATGGATAACCTGTGCGACAGTGTCTATGGTCAGTCCACCCCTCAATCACGAGCCCATCTATATGTTGCATCTCTCCCCTGAATGGCCTGAGGTGTCGTGGGCCCACCGAGCTAGGAATAATTTACCTTTACGTGCCAGTCCAGATCCACCTGCGCCACTTCAATCTTAGCAGCCTGATCCACCTGCTGGTTGTTTTGATGTTCCTCAGTGGCCCCACTCTTAGGTACGTGGGGCATCTATGTGGCATACTTTTATAACCAGCTTCTCTAGCCGGGCAGCAATATCTTGCCACAGTTTGGCAGCCCAGATGTCCCCGGCCAGCTTCTGGTGAAAATTAACCCTATCCCAGCCGCAACCAGGATACCAAGTTAAACGAAATTAAACATGAGGGTTATCAACTGTACCCATGGCCCTGGGGATCCCCCAGAGACATGCTACCTCACGGAACTTGGACTTCTCACTGGAGATATGTGCACATGCTGGGGGTATCTCTCTATGGGATTTAAAAACTCGGATCCACGTTGTAACGGGACAGCAAAGGAGGATGGTATATATTTACCCCGTATGTAACCCTTAAAAGACACCAATTTGTCTTAGATCTAAAAGGACATTACAAAATAGGTTAGCCTTAGGTATGTTGCTCTTAAAGGAGCGTGGAGTTTGTGGTATGTTAAATCATACTGAAGAAGAATGCTGTGTTACAATCCCTAAGGCCGCTACCTTGATTGAAGAAGCTCACACTAAAATGAAGGAAATTGCTGACCAGTCTGGAGAACTATTCTATGCTATGCAGCTGAAGGCAGCAAATGGAGCCCAACTCCTTGGCTCAAATCTCTCCTGAGTTCATTGGGACTCCCCGGATGGGGAAAGGGGCTGCTGAATATGGACTAATACTGTCATGGGGATTTTTATTTTGATGATTGGCTTAGCAATAGTGTGGTATATGATTAACCATTTCCTCTCTTCAGCTTCCTTTTTCCTTTCCTTTCCTTTCTTCTCTCTCTCTCTCCTCCCCCACCTCTGTTCACTATGTACGGATCACTACCCTAGAAGAAGAGGAACTCTACAGGAACAAGATTCGACCGACTGTTTGAGCCACAGGGTGGTGGAAGAAACTGAGAAGCTGAAAGAGTTACTGACTCAAACACTGGGCAAAGGAGGACCTGGTGTGAAGGATGTTATCGCACTAATGAGATAAGGTGTAGCTGGAAGGGAGCACCTCGCGGAGGCAGGATAGCGCTTTTCTGGGCTTTATCTTGAGTAATTGCTTCAAAAACAAACCAGCTCGAGACAGCATCGCCCCTGCATCCCTGATGGGGCGGGGCAACAAAAATCCCTGAACCCCTCAAACCCCCCAACCCCTTTCGAGAAGGTTCAAGAACAACAGGCTACGCATGCGAAGTAATTAGCAGATGCCATGGGACTAGTCTATAAATAGTGCAACTCAGAGGGGCTGGGTGCGCGCACCCACCGTCCGATGGAACCGGACCAGAGACATTGCTGGAACCCAGGGTGGTGATCTTTCCTTTATCTTTCCGTTGTCTTTCTCTTTCTAGCTTTCTCTCTCTCTCTCTTTTTTCCCATATGTTACAAGCTGTCACAGCCCTTTCTACGATTCCAGGTTTAAATAGCTTATCCCTTTATATGATTCAAGGTTTACATAGTTTCTGACATCAATAAAACTTTTCTATCGATTGTTTGGTGTTAAGTCACCTTAATTTAGCCCAAGGGTATCCTGAACATTGGTTATCTCAAAGCGAGTCTCCCAGGACATGATCTACTCCTTTAGACATAAACCAGTGACCAAGTCTGGGACTAGGATTGGATCCAGCCGCACCTAGACTCCTCTCTGAGAAGGAGTTTAGAAAGCAAGGGGGGACCTTGCCAAACCTCATGACTCAATGGGAGGGTCTCCCTGACCACTGATTAACAATGAGTGAAGTGCACCACTCGGTCTGCGATGGGGTGCACAAGGAGTTGGGAGGGGACACAGCCAGGACAGCTGACCCCAACTGACCAAAGGGCTATTCCAGACCATTTCATGTCATGCTCAGCCATAAAACTGGGGTGGAGGTTGGGGGAGGTTGGGTGCGGGCGCTGCTTGGGACTGGCTGGGCATTGGTTGGTTGGTGGCGAGCAATTGTTTTCATTTGCGTTGCTTGTTTTTCTTGGATTTTATTTTCTTCTCTCTTTGTTGTGGTGTGGTTTTTTTTCCCCTCGCTCCTTACTTTTTTTTTTTTTTTTTTAAATTCTTTTTCATTATTAAACTGTTTTTACATCAACCCACAAGTGTCTTTCTCACATTTACCCTTCCAATTCTCCCCCCATCCAACTGCAGGGGAGCAAGCGAGCAGCTGTATGGTGCTTAGTTGCCAGCTGGGGTTAAACCGTGATGCTGCATCTACTCTTATGAAGCTGCCTATTGCTGTTTTTAAATTATTTCCTGTCTGTCATGTATCCTGTAGCTTTACAAATTTTCTTTCTGTGTCTACTTTTATCCAGTTTGCTGTCTTTATTTTTTTTCTCTCTGTCCTGTGTCCTGTTATTTCTAAATTGTCTTTCTGTTTCTCTGTTTTAGTTCACTGTCATTATTTTAAATGTTTTTTCTGTCTGTTCTGCACCCAATCATTTTTAAAATTTTCCTTCTATGTCTGCTTTTACCAAGCTGCGTATTGCTGTATTTTAATTCTTTCCTGGCGACTGTGTACCCTGTCGCTTTTCACATTTTCTTTCTATGTTTACTTTAACGTATTCAGTCTTTATTATTTCTTCATTTCCTTAATCACAGTTGCTTTTAAAATTTTCGGTCTACTTTTATCCCGTTCGGTGTCTTTATTTGCCTACCTTTATTTTTGAATTATTTCTTGTCTTTCCTTAATGTCATCGCTTTTTTTTCTTTCTACATCTGTTTTAGTTTGCTGTCCCTATTTAATTTTTTCCCCCTTATTTCCCTAATTCCCATTGCTTTTTAAATGTATTTTCTATCCTACTTTTCTTCCCTTCAATGTCTTTATTTTTAATTATTTATTCTCTTTCTTTAGGGCCCTCCCTTTTTACATTTTCTTTCTACGTCTCCATTTTAGTTTGCCATCGCTATTTTTAAATTTTTCCTTATTTCCTTAATCAACATTGCTTTTAACATTTTCTGTCTACTTTTATCCTGTTCGTTGTCTTTATTTTTTAATTCTTTCTTGTCTTTCCTTAGTGACGTTGCTTTTTTAAATGTTCTTTCTACTTCTGTTTTTGTTTGCTGTCTTTATTTTGTCATTTTTTCCTTTATTTCCCTAATGCTTCTTGCTTTAAAATGGTCTTTCTACGCCTACCTTTTTTACCTTTGATGTCATTTTTTTAGAATTATTTTCTCTCTTATCCTTAGTGCCCTCACTTTTAAAACTTTCCTTCTATGTCTCCCTTTTAGTTCACGGTCCCTATTTTTTATTTTTGCCCTTTGTTTCCCTAATCGCCCTTGCTTTTGAAAAGTTCTTTCTCTGCCTACTTTTTTTCCCTTCGCTGTCTTTTAAAAGTTATTTCTTCTCTTGCTTCTTTGCCGTCGCTTTTTAGATTTTCTTTCTACATCTCTGGTTAGTTCGCCACCACCGTTTGTAACGTTTTTCCTTATTTCCTTCATCACCGTTGCTTTTTAACATTGCGTCTACTCTTCTCCCGTTCGCTGTTTGTATTTTGCTGTCTTTTCTTTTCATAATTTCTTGTCTTGCCTCAGTGCCGTCGCTTTTAAAATTTTCTTTCTACATCTCCGTTCCAGTTCGCTGCCCCTATTTCGTAATTTGTTCCTTGATTTCCCTAATGCCTAGCGCTTTTCAAATGGTCTTTCTATGCCTACTTTTTTTCCCTTCTCTGTCTTTATTTTTAGTTATTTATTGTTTTTCCTTAGAGTCCTCGCTTTTTAAATTTTCTTTCTACATCTTCGTTTTAGCTCGCCATCGCTATTTTAAAATTTTTCCTCTCTTAGTCCCGTGGCTTTAAAAATTTGGGTTTGTATGTCTACTTTTATCTGGTTTGCTCTCTCTGTTTTTTAATTTTTTCTTCTTTGTCCTCTACCCAGTTGCTTTAGAAATTTTTTTTCTCTGTCTACTTTGATCAAGCTCCCCATTGTTATTTCTTAAGAGCTTTCGGTCTGTCGTGTAGGCAGTTCCTTTTTCAATTTACTTTGTATGTCTCTCTCTGTCACTCTTTCCTTATTTTTTAGGTTTTCCTCATCTTTCCTAATAGATGGGGCTTTTCAGTTTTTCTATGCAGTTTTTTAATTTGTTAACTCTTTCCTGTCTGTCCCGCAGCCTCCACTTCACTTCCTAAGTTTTCTTCGTACGTCTTTGTTTATTTGGATTGCTGTCTCTGTTGTTTAACTTTGTCCTCTCTTAAGCCCTTGGCTTTTAACATTTTGTTTCTATAGGTACTGGCAACTGAATTTGCTGTCTCTGTTTTTATTTCTCTGCTGACTGTCCTGCACCTCTCTGCATTTTCAACTTTCCTTCTACGGCTACTTTTATCAAGCTCCCTATCCCTATTTTTTAATTCTTTCCTGTCTGTTATGTACCCCGTCGCTTTTTAATTTTTCTTTCTCCCTCATCTTTTCTCCACTTTGCTCTCCCTTTTAAAAATTTTCTTCCCTTTTCCTTAGCCTGTCGCTTTTTAAATTTTCTTTTTAGGTCTCCATTTATCGAGTTCCCTTGCCCTTGTTTTTCATTCTTTCCTGTTGGGTACCATGTTGCTTTTACAATTTTATTTCTATGTCTCCGTTTATCTAGTTCCCCATCCCATTTTTTTCTTGCCTGGGCCTCCTGTAGCCCATCGCTTTTGATTTTCGCTTCCGAATCTCCCTCTACACAGCTCACTTGAACAATTTTTAAATTACCTGCCTCTCTGTCCTGTTCCCTTTCTAGTTCTCGCTCGCTCTCTCTTACGTTCTCTAATTTTTCATTCTTTCCTGTATTTGTCGCTTTTCAGTTGCTCTAGGAGTGCCTTTATCTGGCTTCCTGTACGTTGTTTTGAAAATTCTTTCTGCTTTCTTCCTCTTTTGGAGTTTCCTGTCTCCCTCTAGCCAGTTCCCTGTTATTGTCAAATCTGTCCGTCCCGCCCCCCCTCCCCTGTCTGCGTGCCTCATTCTCTCTGCTGTTCCTGTTGTCCTGCTCGGTCCCTTCCATCTCTCTCCCCTGCTCCCTCCCCCTCTTATTTATTGCTCCATCTCTCCATTCCTGCGGTTCTCGTGCTCCACTCCTCCTCCTCGCTGCACGCTCCACTATTTCTCTCTCTCGTCACCCTTGTGCAGCTCCCCATCCCTCTTTTGTTCCCAGTATCCCATTTTCTGGCTTCCTATTCCTCACCTCTTCTCTACCTCCCTATGTCCTCCCTCCTGCTTGCCTCTTTCCTCTTTTCCCTCTATCCTACTGCCCTTGGGCACTGAGCCTTGTCGCTAACTCACTGACAGGATTTCTGATGTGCAAGAAGGAACACCTGCCTGGACATGATCCTGTGCAACCTGCTCTAGGTGACCCTGCTTGAGCAGGGGGGTTGGACTAGATGTCCTCCAGAGGCACCTTCCAACCTCATGCATTCTGCGATTCTGCGAACAAACCTTCCCTGCCATCTTTGCACTCCTGGATGTGTTTCCAGCTGCTGGGGTTGAGTCCAGGGGAGGCAGTGATGTGCTGCAGGGCTGGGCTGATGGCCTTCTGTTCCCAATGGGCTCCAGCTGTGGGCTGGGGCAGCCCAGGTGGGACCTGTGAGGTGAGGATGGGGCTGGGACAAGGTTTTAAAAAGGCTGCAGGTGGAGATGGGCTGGGGCAGCCCCAGGTGCAGCTGGTGAGGCTAATGATGGGGCTGGCCCTGCTGTGCCAAGGGGCTCTGGCTGGAGATGGCTCTGCCTGGGCATGCCTGCCTGGGGGAGCTGGCTGAGGAGTGAAACAAAGGGGCTTCCCCAGGCAGCTGCCTCCAGCAAGGAACAGCCGGACCCCGCGGAGAAGAAGGATCCCCCCCCCAGCCATCCCTGACAGAGCGCACCACCAGGAGCTCAGTGCCTCTGTTGGCTGCAGGTGTGAGCCACCATACATCTGGGAAGCCTCGTGGGAGAGGAGCTTCGAGGCACCCGCCGCCTGCTCCTAGGTGGGCGAGTGTCACACAGCCGGCACTGTGGAGGAGGAAGGGGTAGAGGCAGAGGGAGAAGCCTCAGGGCAGTGAAGGTCTCCTGCCAGCGCCAGGAGGTGTGGTGAGTCGCACATCCCCTTGCTTGTGTCTGGGCCCATCCCTGTTGTGCTTCTCCAGATCTCTGCCTGCCTCCTTGCCTGTCCCTACCTCTGTCTTCCTCTCAGCCTTGTCTGGCTCCCCAGAGCTGTTTGCTCTTCTGCTGGCACTGCCCCCTACCCCGTCACCTTCTACATTTCCTTTCTATGCCTCTTCCTTTCCGGCTCCCCACCTGCTAGTATTTCATTCTTCCCAGGCTGCCTTCTTCCTCGTTGCTTGTGCACACAGCATTTCTAGGTCTCCCTCTACCCAGTGACCCGTCTCCGTTTTCAGTGCCTCCCTCTGCTCTGCACCCCGTCGCTCTTCCCGTGTCCTTTCCCTGAGGCTGGCTGGCTGGCTCCCTCTCCTGATACTGAACTTCTCACCCGTTCAGCCAGTACCCCGTTGCTTTCTGAATTTTCTCTCTATGTCTACATTTCTCCAATGTTCTCTCTATGTCTCTATGTTTTATTTCTTCCATCCTGTCCTCTACTTCATCACTTTTTACATTTTGTTTCCATGTCTTCATTTAGTTAGTTTGCTGACCCTCTTTTTTTATTTTTTTCCTGCCTGTCCCTTACTCCATTGTGTTTAAAATTCTCTTTCTATGTCTATTTTTAGGAAGCTGCCAATCCCAATTTTTAGTTGCTCTTTGTCAGTCATGTACCCTGTTGCTTTTAAAATTTTATTTCCCTAATCGCTGTTGCTTTTGAAATGTTCTTTCTGTCTACTTTTATCCCGTTCGCTGTGTTGATATGTTCATTTTTCTTCTTTCATTACTGCCATCGCTTTTTAAATTTTCTTTCCATATGTCTGTTTTAATTCGCAGTCCCTATTTTTAAATTTTTTTCCTTTATTTCCCTAGTCCCCAGTGCTTTTAAAATCTTCTGTGTACCTTTTTTCCTGTTCACTGTCTTCATTTTTTAATCATTTCTTCTCTTTCCTTAGTGCTGTCACTTTTTAAATTTTCTGTCTATGTCTGCATTTTAGTTTGCTGTTACTTTGCAGTTCTTTCCTCTCTTAATCCCTTGGCATTTAGAATTTTCTACTTTTATCTAGTTTGCGGTCTTTATTTTTCAATTATTTTTTCTTGGTTGTCCTCAGTGCCACCGCTTTGTAAATTTTCTTTCTACGTCTCTGTTTTAGTTTGCCGTCAGTTCTTTTTAATTTTTTTTGTTTATTTCTCTAATCCTCACTGCTTTCTAAATTTTGCACATTTATCCTGTTTTGCTGTTATTTTAAAAAAAGTTCTTCTCTTTCCTTAGTGCCCTCGCTTTATAGATTTTGCTTTCTACGTCTTAGTTCGCTGTCTCTATTTTCAATTTTTCCCCTTTATTTCCTTAATCTCCATCATTTTTAAAATTTTCTACTTTTATCTCGTTTGCTGTCAGTATTTTTTAAGGTTTTTTCTTCTTTTTCCTTAGTGCCATTGCTTTTAAATTTTTTTCCATGTCACCATTTTAGTTTGCCGTAGCTTTGTTTTAATTTTTTCCATTTATTTCCCTAACCTCCCTTGCTTTTTAGAAGTTCTTTCTACGCCTACTTTTATCCCCTTTGCTGTCTTTTTAAAATTTTTTCTTCTCTTGCTTCTGTCCCATCTCTTTTTAGATTTTCTCTCTATCATTCAATTATTTCTTACGTTAGCGCCCTTGCTTTTTAAATTCTTTCTGTGTCTTAGTTCGCTGTCTGTATTTCCTATTTTTTGCCCTTTATTTCCTTAATCCCTCTTGCTTGTTAAATGTTCTTTCTATGCTCACTTTTATTCCCTTGGCCGTTTTTTAAATTTTTTTCTTGGCATTTCTTAGTGTCACAGCCCAACTTTCTGCCCGCAGCGAGGCTGCACCCCAGCTATGGGTCATAAGCAATTGGTGGCAGAGAAGAGGGAGGAGTGACTCAGGTTCGCTGATCTACTTTGTTGGAATTGAGCACAGACGGTGCTAAGGTTCACAATTCAGATTCAATGCCACGTCCCAACTTTCCCTGCCCGCAGCGATGCTGCACCCCAGCTATGGGTCATAAGCAGTTAGTGACAGAGAAGAGGGACGAGTGACTCGGGTTACTATGCCAATTTATTCATTCAGTAACTAGGCGTACAAGTTGTCATTCAATATCTGGGCATACAAGTTATCATTGAATAACAGAAAGTTCACTAATTGCTAATCCCGCCTTTCAGTAAAAAGGAAGAGAGAAGGCGGGGGGGGAGAGAGAGAGAAAAATCAAGCAATCAATCATCAGTCCAGGGTCCAGCGTTGGTCCAGCCAACGGGGGTCTCTGGTCAGTGGTCAGGGAGGCCCTCCCATTGAGTCATGAGGTTCAGAAAGGACCCCCTTGCTTTCTGAACTCCTTCTCAGAGAGGAGTCTAGGTGCGGCTGAGTCCAGTCCTAGTCTCAGACTTGGTCAACGGTTTATGTCTAAAGGAGCATATCATGTCTAAATTAAAAGATAGAGACAGAGAAAAAATAGAGGTAAAGGAAGGATCACCACCCTAGGTTCCAGCGATGTCTCTGGTCTGGTTCTGTCGGGTGGTGGGTGCGTGCGCCCAGCCTCTCTGAGTTGCGCCATTTATTGACTAGTCCCACTGCATCTGCTAATTGCTTCGCATGCGTAGTCTGTTGTTCTCGAACCTTCTCAAAATGGGTCGGGGAGTTTGAGGCTAATGCTGCCCCCCTCCTTCCTGTCAGAAATGCAGGGGCGATGCTGTCTCAGGCTTGTAGCAATTACCTAAGATAAGGCCCAGAAAAGCGCTATCCTGCCTCTGCAAGATCCTCCCTTCCAGCTGCACCTTATCTCATTAGTGTGGTCACACCAAGTCCTCCAGTGTTGGAGACAATAACTCTTTCAACTTCTCAGTTTCTTCAAGGTCCTTCTTTGCCGAATGTTTGAGACATTAACTCTTTCAGCCCCTCAGTCTCTTGCACTTAGCACCATCGTTTTTTTAAATTCTTTCTACGTCTCCGGTTTAGTTTGCCGTCCCTATTTCATAATTTTTTCCTTTATTTCCCTAATCCTATTGCTTTTAAAATGTTCTTTCTACGCCTACTTTTATTCCCTTTGCTGTTTTTTTTAAATGAGTTCATGTCTTGTCTTAGGGCTGTTTCTTTTGAGATTTTCTTTCTACATCTCCGTTTTAATTTGCCTTTGCTATTTTTTATTTTTTCCTTATTTCCTTAATCCGTCTATCTTTCTACCTTTACTCCATTCGCTGTTTTAATTTCTTCATTATTTCTCATCTTTCCTTAGTGCCCTCGCTTTTAAAATTTTCTGTGTCTGCATTTGCTATCTATATTGTTGGATTCTTCTCTCTTCATCCCTTGGCTTTTAAAACATTGCTTCTGCATCTACTTTCGTCTACTTTGCCCTCTCTATTTTTACTTCTTTCCTGCCTGTCCTGTACCTCATCACTTCTAAATTTCCCTTCTATGCCTACGTTTGCCAAGCTCCCTATCCCTATTTTCGAATCGTTTCCCGCCTGTCACGTACCCTGTCGCTTTCAAAGTTTGCTTGGTATGTCTCCGTTTCTTTAGTTTGTCATCCCTATTCTTTCATTTTTTTTTCCTTTACTTCTCCTAGTCCTTGTTGCTTTTAAAATGTTCTAGGTCTACTTTTATCCTGCTTGATGTCTTTAGTTTTCAATTATTTCTCATCCTTCCTTAGCACCGCCTTTTACAAAATTTTATTTCTGTCTCTCCTTTCTAGTTCACCGTTCCTATTTTTTAGTCTTTTCGTCTCTTCATCCCTGGGCTTTTAAAATGTTGTTTCTACGTCCGCTTTTATCTACTTGGGGTCCCTCTTGTAGATTTTTCCCGTCCGTCCCGTACACCATGGCTTTTTAAATTTTCTTTCCGTGACCACTTTTAGCAACAGGCCTATCCTTAGTTTTTCATTCCTTCCCATCTGTTGTTTAATATGGCACTTTTAAATTTTCTGCTATTATCCAATTCACTGTCTATTTTTTATTGTTTCTCGCATTTCCTTAGCGTCCTCGCTTATTTAGTACGCTCTATTTTTTAACTCTTTCCTCTCTTAATCCCTCGGATTTTCAAATTTTGTTTCTACGTCTACTTTTATCAAGCTCCCTATCCCTGTATTGGATTTCTTTCCCATCTGTCGCATACCCCGTTGCTTTTAAAACGTACTTGCTACGTCTCTGTTTATTTAGTTTGCTGTCCCTATTTTTTAATTTTTTCTTCTCTTAATCCCATGGTTTTTATCATTTTTTAACGTCTACTTTTATTTAGTTTTCTGTCTCTAGTTTTTAATCTTTTCCTCTCAATCCCCACCACTTTTAAAATTTAGTTTCTATGTTTCTGTTTATTTAGTTTACTGTCCTCGGTTTTGTCCCCTTTATTTCCCTCATCCCCATCACCTTTAGTATTTTCTAAGTCTCCTTTTATCCGGTTCGCCATCTGTATTTTTAAATTTTTTTCTCGTGTCCTTTACGCCTTTGCTTTTTAAATTTTCTTTTTAGGTCTGTGTCCTTATTTTTCAATTTTTGGCCTTTATTTTCTTGTCCTTTGTTTCAAATGCCCTTTCTACGTCTACTTGTAGCTCATTCATTGTCTTTTTTTTTAAATTGGTTTTTTCCTTAGTGACGTCACTTTTAACATTTTCTTTCTATGTCTACTTTTATCCAGCTCCCATCTCTATTTTTCACTTTTCTTGTCTGTCATGTACCCTGTTAGTTTTTAAATGGATTTTATACGTCTGTTTCAGTTTGCTGTCCCTAGTTCTTAACTTTTCCTTTATTGACTTCCTCCCATTGCTTTTAACATGTTCTATGTCTACCGTACCCCATCACTTTTAAAATTTGTCTTCATTTAGTTTGCTCTTCCTGGTTTTTAATTTTTTTCCTTTATTTCCTTAAGTTGTTGCTTTTTAAATTGTTTCTACGTCTGCTTTTACCTAGTTTCCGTCCCTATGTTTCTCTCTTTCTTGTCTGTTGCCTACTCTCAGTTTTTCAATTTTCCTTCTCTATCTCTGTTTATTTAGTTTGTTGTCCCTGGGTTTTTTCCCTCCTTTAATGCCTTTATTTTTCAATTTTTTTTCTGTCTACTTATAGCTAGTTTTCTGACCCTATTTTGAATTTTTCTCCTCTGCCTTGTACCCTTTTGCTTTTTCAATTTTCTTTCTAGGTCTACTTTTATCAAGCTGGCTATTCCTATTTTTTAATTCTTTGTCACATATCCTGTTGCTTTGAAAGTTTTCTTTGTGTCTTCCCCGCACCCCCCCCTCAGTTCATCCTGAGGCTTTAGAGGGTCTCCTCTGCACGCTTTTATCTCTGGAGCGTAACCGATACCCCTCTTGCTTTGTCAGAACACCTCCTCAGGTCATCCATCTTCCTCAGAGCAGTGGTTTTCTCCTCTCCTCCCTCTCCAGCTTGCCTCCAACGGGTCAGCCTCTCCCTCACGACATCTGTACTCTGTTCAAATCCCCTCCCGAGCGCCTTTGTGCCCTCGAGCTGCCTTCTGTCTCTGGCCACCTCAGCACCCCCCCATTTCTGTCACGACGCTTCCCACGAGCATCCTTGCATTCCACGGCCGCCCTTTGGTTCTTATTCACAGACATAGTCAGGCTTTCATTGTGCCCCAGAGCGCTCTTACCTTCCCCTCTGCCACGCTGAATGCCTCTGATTTGGTTCCCAGTTCCCTGAGGACATCCATACTCCATTCAGATGCCCTCCCGAGTACCTCATCGTGCCAGCAATCCCACGTTTGTCTCTACGTCCGCGTTCCCCCCGCCCCCGGAGCCCTCTCCTTCCTATCACGACGCCTCCCAAGACTGTCCTCGTGCCCCACGGCACCCTCGGAGCTCTGCAGCCCTCTTTGTATCTCTCTTGTTCGGACAGAAACCTTCCTCCGGCTTTCTCTGTGCCCCAGAGCTCTCTTACCTTATTTGCTGCCATCTGGGATGTCTCTGTTTGGTCGCTCATCCCCTGAGGGCATCTGCATGTCGCTGCGAAGCCTTCTCGAGTTTTGCATTGTGTCCCAGAGCCGCCTTCTGTCCCTCTTTTGCCCTCGGCACCCTTCTCCCATCATTGTGCCTCCCGAGGCCATCCTTGCGCCCCACAGCCCTCTTTTGGCTCTGCTGCGCACTTTGCACCCTTCTTGCTCCCCAAGAATCTTTCCTGACACCATCTTTCATCTCCAGAATGCTCCCGTTGTCCTCTAGGATACCTCTGTTCAGTCCCGGGTCCCCTGAGGATACCTGTAGTCTGTTCAAATGCCCTCGGGACTTCTTCCTCATGTCCTCGAGCCTTCTTTTGTCTGTCCCTCTCAGAATCCCTCTGCTACCGTCCCGAGGCCTCCCGAGGTCTTAGACGTTCCCCGCGGCACACTTTTAGCTCCGCAAACCCTCCTTTCGTCTCATTTTGGTCTCATTTGGTTGCAATCGCACCTCTCCCAAGATCTCCGTTCCCAAAAAAAGAGCATTCTTTTTCTTCTCTATACCATCTAGGATGCTTCCTGAGACCTTCCTTGTGCTCCACAGCATTTTGGTAGCACTTTACCTCCCTTTCAGTCTCTTATCCCTCCGAGTCTTTTGCGACCCCTCCGCTCCCAGCTACCGTGCCTCCCGAGACCTTCTTTGTGTACCACAGCCCTGTTTTAGCTCCGTAGCAGACTTGGATCCTCTTTTGCTCCCTCAGAAACCCACCCTTGGGTTTGTTTGTGCCTCAGAGCGCTCTTATCCTGTCTTCCCTCTAGGGTGCCTCCGTTTGGTCCCCGGCCTCCCAAGGACATCTGTACTCTCTTCAACTCCCCTCCAGACTTCTTCCTTGCGTCCCTGAGCCTTCTTTGGTGTCTTTGGCCCCATCAGGACCCCTCTAGCGGTGTCATGATGCCTATCGAAGCCTTTGGGGTTGCCCTTAGCACACTTTTAGCTTTGTAGCAGACCTCACGTCCCTCTCATTCCCTCAGAAGACTTCCCGAGTCCGTATCTGTGACCTAGCCCAGCCACTCTCTCCTCTCTTCCCTCTAGCCATGCCTTTATTCGTTCCCCAGCCCTCTAGGTGACACGTTGACTCGGTTCAGATCTCCTCTGGATTTAATCGTCACATCCCCAAGCCTTTTTCTGTCTCTCTGGCTCCTTCGGGACACTTCTCCTCCCGGTCACGATGCCTCCTGAGACCTTCCTTGCGCTCCATGTCCCTCTTGTAGCACTTTAGGTGGGGCCATCTTGGAGCCATAGAGCACTCATTTGTCCCTCTAGGCTATCTAGGATTCCTGCGTTCGGTCCCCAGCCGCTCGAGACCATCTGTACTCTGCTCAGACGATCACCCGAGTCCCTCCCTGTTGTACCTAAGCCTTCTTTTGTCCATCAGCCCCCCTTGACACCCCTGTCCTCACAGTCACAATGCCTCCCGAGACCTTCCTTGATCTCCACAGCACCTTGTAGCGCTTTCTCTCTCTTTCTAGCACTCTCGTTCCATCAGAGCCTCCCTTCTTTCTTTGCTACGCAGCGCTCCTTTATCTTTGTCTCTGCCATCAAGGCTATCTCCGTTCAGTTCCTCTCTCGCTCTGTCATCTCTAGTTTGCCTAGATGCCCTCCCGAGACTCCGAGGCCCTCGCTGCGTCTCCGAGCCTTTTCTTACCCTGCTCCCTCATAATTCCTCTACTCTCTGTAGCAATGTCTTCTGAGTCCTTTCTTGTACTCCACGGCACTCTGGTGGCACTTTAGCTCCCTTTGCATATTAGTTTTTGCACTCTTCAGAGCGCTCTTATCTTACTCTTTGCCATTTAGGATGCCTTTGTTCAGACCCTGGCCCCCTGACGACATCTGTACTTCATCAAAATCCCCTTCGGACTTCCTCATTGTTATCGCAGAGGCTTCTTTGGTCTCTCGGGCCCCTCAGGACTCCTCCGCTCCCTCTGCCAAGCTCTCACAAGACATCCCCTATGCCTCGGAGCCCCGTTTTAGCTCGGCAGACCACTTTGTGCCCCTCTTTTCCCCTCAGAACCCTTCCTGAGTCTGCATCTGTTACCCCGGTCGGTCTTTCTGTCCTCTCGTCCGTTCAATGTGCCTCCATTTGGTCCCCAGCTCCCTGAGGATGTCTGTACTTTGTTCGGTTCCCTTTTGAGCTCGTTGCATCCTCGAGACTTCTTTGGTCTCTCTGGCCCCTTTGGGACTTCCCTAATCCCTGTGACGATGCCTCGTGTTCTGTCAGAACCTTTTCCAAAGCCATCTGTGTGCTCAAAAGCAGTCTTTTGGTTTTCCATCTTATAGTATATTTTTAGTTGGTATCTGGTACCCCAAAGATGTCTATTGTCAGCTCAGATCTCCTTTCGAGTTTTTTGGATAAGGCAATAGCCCGCATCTATTTTTATCAACACGTCACCCCTGGTGGTTTTTGTTGCGTTTTGCAATCTAACTTGTTCTAGCTACTTAGGTGTTAATTAGGACGCTTCATACTGTTTCTGATGCATTCCTTGTATTTCTATGGTTTTTTGGCACTTTCTGTCCTTTGGGACTCGCCCAGTTCTGCTAAGGGAGTCAGTCGGAGAGATCATCAAGGTGACTCTGAATCGTCAGGACTTAGCTGTGGTAGAAGTTAGGTAGCATGCGTGGTCTTGCCAGAAGGGAAGTGTAACATCATAGCATTCTGGGTTTTTTTAATGGAAATTAAAGCCCCAAATTTTTGATAAAAATGTTGTTATTGCATTTAACACACTAATTTCCTACATAGCTTAGTAGAACATCTGCCTTTTTCTATCTGCATCCCAGAAAAACTAACTTTAATTACCTACCTGGTTGCATTGCTGATGCAATAGGTGCAGTTGGAACTGTTGTAAAAGAGCTGGCATCATCATTTGCAGTAAGGCTTGCTTTCTCCATTTAGTGCTTTGTAGGCCAGAAACTTAAGGCACAGAAGAAAACTCACCCCTGCTCCTCCGGCCGCCTTTATGACTGCTGGTGGTTCACCCCTCCCCTTTCGCAGGGGATTGTGGGAAGGGTGGTGGGTGGGGCCCGAGGTATATGAGCCACAGCCTCTGGGCAAGGAGCTCATTCTGCTCCTGGGCTTCTCTGGTGTTAGCATTCTGCTCTCTTTTCGGTCAGGGGCAGCTTTTGAGCTGTCTAAGCTCTTTGAGCAGGTGCAGCTTGGAAGTTAGAGCAGCAGAGGTGTCTGCTTGAGGTAAGAGATTTGAACCGGTCAAGGTTCTACAGCAAGTATAGTAGAAAGTATACTCATCTACAAATATTTTTTGTTTTTCAGATCAGTAATGTTGTATTGAGCCTTCAGGGGGACAAGATGGTTTAATAGCATGTGTTTTTCTTCTTTAATTATAGGTGCCTTGCGTTGCCTGGGGTTCCTGACTTGGCTGAAGATGAAACATGGTTGATTTCACCTCTTCTGCTGCATACGGGGTAAGCTGCAATATGGGGTTTCTTAACAAGATTGATGGTGAGATCATATAGCAGGGGTTAGGGGGAACATCTTGTATGTGTGAAGTATATAGAGTTTTAGAGCTTGTCAAGAATGAACTAGACATGTAGGGCATTGCGTCTTTCAGGATATGGAACAGAGTTTCTTCTTTTGGGGCCCCTGCAGGTTTGGGACCCGACTGCGTGAGGAGTCAGGCGTAGAGGCGTAGAGGCGTAGAGGCGTAGAGGCGTAGAGGCGTAGAGGCGTAGAGGCGTAGAGGCGTAGAGGCGTAGAGGCGTAGAGGCGTAGAGGCGTAGAGGCGTAGAGGCGTAGAGGCGTAGAGGCGTAGAGGCGTAGAGGCGTAGAGGCGTAGAGGCGTAGAGGCGTAGAGGCGTAGAGGCGTAGAGGCGTAGAGGCGTAGAGGCGTAGAGGCGTAGAGGCGTAGAGGCGTAGAGGCGTAGAGGCGTAGAGGCGTAGAGGCGTAGAGGCGTAGAGGCGTAGAGGCGTAGAGGCGTAGAGGCGTAGAGGCGTAGAGGCGTAGAGGCGTAGAGGCGTAGAGGCGTAGAGGCGTAGAGGCGTAGAGGCGTAGAGGCGTAGAGGCGTAGAGGCGTAGAGGCGTAGAGGCGTAGAGGCGTAGAGGCGTAGAGGCGTAGAGGCGTAGAGGCGTAGAGGCGTAGAGGCGTAGAGGCGTAGAGGCGTAGAGGCGTAGAGGCGTAGAGGCGTAGAGGCGTAGAGGCGTAGAGGCGTAGAGGCGTAGAGGCGTAGAGGCGTAGAGGCGTAGAGGCGTAGAGGCGTAGAGGCGTAGAGGCGTAGAGGCGTAGAGGCGTAGAGGCGTAGAGGCGTAGAGGCGTAGAGGCGTAGAGGCGTAGAGGCGTAGAGGCGTAGAGGCGTAGAGGCGTAGAGGCGTAGAGGCGTAGAGGCGTAGAGGCGTAGAGGCGTAGAGGCGTAGAGGCGTAGAGGCGTAGAGGCGTAGAGGCGTAGAGGCGTAGAGGCGTAGAGGCGTAGAGGCGTAGAGGCGTAGAGGCGTAGAGGCGTAGAGGCGTAGAGGCGTAGAGGCGTAGAGGCGTAGAGGCGTAGAGGCGTAGAGGCGTAGAGGCGTAGAGGCGTAGAGGCGTAGAGGCGTAGAGGCGTAGAGGCGTAGAGGCGTAGAGGCGTAGAGGCGTAGAGGCGTAGAGGCGTAGAGGCGTAGAGGCGTAGAGGCGTAGAGGCGTAGAGGCGTAGAGGCGTAGAGGCGTAGAGGCGTAGAGGCGTAGAGGCGTAGAGGCGTAGAGGCGTAGAGGCGTAGAGGCGTAGAGGCGTAGAGGCGTAGAGGCGTAGAGGCGTAGAGGCGTAGAGGCGTAGAGGCGTAGAGGCGTAGAGGCGTAGAGGCGTAGAGGCGTAGAGGCGTAGAGGCGTAGAGGCGTAGAGGCGTAGAGGCGTAGAGGCGTAGAGGCGTAGAGGCGTAGAGGCGTAGAGGCGTAGAGGCGTAGAGGCGTAGAGGCGTAGAGGCGTAGAGGCGTAGAGGCGTAGAGGCGTAGAGGCGTAGAGGCGTAGAGGCGTAGAGGCGTAGAGGCGTAGAGGCGTAGAGGCGTAGAGGCGTAGAGGCGTAGAGGCGTAGAGGCGTAGAGGCGTAGAGGCGTAGAGGCGTAGAGGCGTAGAGGCGTAGAGGCGTAGAGGCGTAGAGGCGTAGAGGCGTAGAGGCGTAGAGGCGTAGAGGCGTAGAGGCGTAGAGGCGTAGAGGCGTAGAGGCGTAGAGGCGTAGAGGCGTAGAGGCGTAGAGGCGTAGAGGCGTAGAGGCGTAGAGGCGTAGAGGCGTAGAGGCGTAGAGGCGTAGAGGCGTAGAGGCGTAGAGGCGTAGAGGCGTAGAGGCGTAGAGGCGTAGAGGCGTAGAGGCGTAGAGGCGTAGAGGCGTAGAGGCGTAGAGGCGTAGAGGCGTAGAGGCGTAGAGGCGTAGAGGCGTAGAGGCGTAGAGGCGTAGAGGCGTAGAGGCGTAGAGGCGTAGAGGCGTAGAGGCGTAGAGGCGTAGAGGCGTAGAGGCGTAGAGGCGTAGAGGCGTAGAGGCGTAGAGGCGTAGAGGCGTAGAGGCGTAGAGGCGTAGAGGCGTAGAGGCGTAGAGGCGTAGAGGCGTAGAGGCGTAGAGGCGTAGAGGCGTAGAGGCGTAGAGGCGTAGAGGCGTAGAGGCGTAGAGGCGTAGAGGCGTAGAGGCGTAGAGGCGTAGAGGCGTAGAGGCGTAGAGGCGTAGAGGCGTAGAGGCGTAGAGGCGTAGAGGCGTAGAGGCGTAGAGGCGTAGAGGCGTAGAGGCGTAGAGGCGTAGAGGCGTAGAGGCGTAGAGGCGTAGAGGCGTAGAGGCGTAGAGGCGTAGAGGCGTAGAGGCGTAGAGGCGTAGAGGCGTAGAGGCGTAGAGGCGTAGAGGCGTAGAGGCGTAGAGGCGTAGAGGCGTAGAGGCGTAGAGGCGTAGAGGCGTAGAGGCGTAGAGGCGTAGAGGCGTAGAGGCGTAGAGGCGTAGAGGCGTAGAGGCGTAGAGGCGTAGAGGCTTAGAGGCGTAGAGGCGTAGAGGCGTAGAGGCGTAGAGGCGTAGAGGCGTAGAGGCGTAGAGGCGTAGAGGCGTAGAGGCGTAGAGGCGTAGAGGCGTAGAGGCGTAGAGGCGTAGAGGCGTAGAGGCGTAGAGGCGTAGAGGCGTAGAGGCGTAGAGGCGTAAGGCGTAGAGGCGTAGAGGCGTAGAGGCGTAGAGGCTAGAGGCGTAGAGGCGTAGAGGCGTAGAGGCGTAGAGGCGTAGAGGCGTAGAGGCGTAGAGGCGTAGAGGCGTAGAGGCGTAGAGGCGTAGAGGCGTAGAGGCGTAGAGGCGTAGAGGCGTAGAGGCGTAGAGGCGTAGAGGCGTAGAGGCGTAGAGGCGTAGAGGCGTAGAGGCGTAGAGGCGTAGAGGCGTAGAGGCGTAGAGGCGTAGAGGCGTAGAGGCGTAGAGGCGTAGAGGCGTAGAGGCGTAGAGGCGTAGAGGCGTAGAGGCGTAGAGGCGTAGAGGCGTAGAGGCGTAGAGGCGTAGAGGCGTAGAGGCGTAGAGGCGTAGAGGCGTAGAGGCGTAGAGGCGTAGAGGCGTAGAGGCGTAGAGGCGTAGAGGCGTAGAGGCGTAGAGGCGTAGAGGCGTAGAGGCGTAGAGGCGTAGAGGCGTAGAGGCGTAGAGGCGTAGAGGCGTAGAGGCGTAGAGGCGTAGAGGCGTAGAGGCGTAGAGGCGTAGAGGCGTAGAGGCGTAGAGGCGTAGAGGCGTAGAGGCGTAGAGGCGTAGAGGCGTAGAGGCGTAGAGGCGTAGAGGCGTAGAGGCGTAGAGGCGTAGAGGCGTAGAGGCGTAGAGGCGTAGAGGCGTAGAGGCGTAGAGGCGTAGAGGCGTAGAGGCGTAGAGGCGTAGAGGCGTAGAGGCGTAGAGGCGTAGAGGCGTAGAGGCGTAGAGGCGTAGAGGCGTAGAGGCGTAGAGGCGTAGAGGCGTAGAGGCGTAGAGGCGTAGAGGCGTAGAGGCGTAGAGGCGTAGAGGCGTAGAGGCGTAGAGGCGTAGAGGCGTAGAGGCGTAGAGGCGTAGAGGCGTAGAGGCGTAGAGGCGTAGAGGCGTAGAGGCGTAGAGGCGTAGAGGCGTAGAGGCGTAGAGGCGTAGAGGCGTAGAGGCGTAGAGGCGTAGAGGCGTAGAGGCGTAGAGGCGTAGAGGCGTAGAGGCGTAGAGGCGTAGAGGCGTAGAGGCGTAGAGGCGTAGAGGCGTAGAGGCGTAGAGGCGTAGAGGCGTAGAGGCGTAGAGGCGTAGAGGCGTAGAGGCGTAGAGGCGTAGAGGCGTAGAGGCGTAGAGGCGTAGAGGCGTAGAGGCGTAGAGGCGTAGAGGCGTAGAGGCGTAGAGGCGTAGAGGCGTAGAGGCGTAGAGGCGTAGAGGCGTAGAGGCGTAGAGGCGTAGAGGCGTAGAGGCGTAGAGGCGTAGAGGCGTAGAGGCGTAGAGGCGTAGAGGCGTAGAGGCGTAGAGGCGTAGAGGCGTAGAGGCGTAGAGGCGTAGAGGCGTAGAGGCGTAGAGGCGTAGAGGCGTAGAGGCGTAGAGGCGTAGAGGCGTAGAGGCGTAGAGGCGTAGAGGCGTAGAGGCGTAGAGGCCCTTGCAGTTTGATTCCTTTTCAGTGAAGAAATTTTTACAAATATCCTGTCTGATATACCCCTGGCACAAGTTGAGGCCATTTCCTCTTGTTCTGTCGTCTGTTACTAGGGAGAAGAGTTCAACCCCCATCTCTCTACAACCTCCTTTCAGGGAGTTGTAGAGAGCAAGAAGGTCTCCCCTCAGCCTCCTTTTCTCCAGACTAAACATCCCCAGTTCCCTCAGCCGCTCCTCAGAGGACTTGTGTTCCAGACCCTTCACCAGCCTCGTTACCCATGTCTGGACACGCTCCAGCACTTCTATGTCTGTCTTGGAGTGAGGGGCCCAGAACTGAACCCAGCACTTGAGGTGCGGCCTCACCAGGGCCGAGTACGGTGGGACGATCACCTCCCTACTCCTGCTGGCCACACTAGTTCTGATACAGGCCAGGATGCCGTTGGCCTTCTTGGCCACCTGGGCACTCTGCTGGCTCATATTCAGCCGGCCGTCAACCAACACCCCCAGGTCCTTTTCCGCCAGGCAGCTTTCCAGCCACTCCCCCCCAAGCCTGTAGCGTTGCCTGGGGTTGCTGCGTCCCAAGTGCAGGACCCGGCACTTGGCCTTGTTGAACCTCATACAATTGGCCTCGGCCCATCGATCCAGCCTGTCCAGGTCCCGCTGCAGTGCCTGCCTGCCCTCCAGCAGATCAACACTCCCTCCCAATTTGGTGTCATCTGCAAACTTACTGAGGGGGCACTCGATCCCCTCGTCCAGATCGTTGATGAAGATATTGAACAGGACTGGCCCCAGTACTGAGCCCTGGGGAACACCACTTGTGACCGGCCTCCAACCAGATTGAACTCCATTCACCACAACTCTTTGGGCCCGGCCATCCAGCCAGTTTCCTACCCAGCGCAGAGTACGCCCGTCCAAGCCATGGGTAGCCAGTTTCTCCAGGAGGATGCTGTGGGAGATGGTGTCAAAGGATTTACTAAAGTCCAGGTACACAACGTCAACAGCCTTTCCCTCATCCACTGAGCGGGTCACCATGTCGTAGAAGGAGATCAGGTTGGTGAGGCAGGACCTGCCCTTCATAAACCCATGCTGACTGGGCCCGATCGCCCGGTTGTCCCGTACGTGCCGCGTGATGGCACTCAACATGACCTGCTCCATAACCTTCCCGGGCACTGAGGTCAGGCTGACAGGCCTGTAGTTCCCCGGATCCTCCTTCCGGCCCTTCTTGTAGATGGGCGTCACACTTGCTAACCTCCAGTCAACTGGGACCTCCCCAGTTAGCCACGACTGCTGGTAAATGATGGAGAGTGGCTCGGTGAGCACTTCTGCCAGCTCTTTCAGCACCCTTGGGTGGATCCCATCCGGCCCCATAGACTTGTGCGTGTCTAGGTGGCGTAGCAGGTCACTGACCAAAGGTTGAAAGGCCATGGGGGTCAAAGGGCCGTGGGGATCAAGGGCAAAGGTCACGGGGTGAAAGGCTGAAAGCTCACAGGGTCAAAAGGTCACCGGGTCAATGGCCAAAAGGTCACCAGGTGAAAAGGGTGCCGGGTCAAAGGCCAAAAGGTCACTGGGTCAAAAAAAGGTTGCCAGGTCAAAGGTCACAGGGTCAAAGCGTCACGGGGTCAAATGTCATAAGGCCACGGGGTCAAAAGGGGTCAGTGGGTCAAAGGTCACAGGGGTCAAAGGTCAGGAGGTCACGGGGTCAAGGGCCAAAGGTCACGGGGTAAAGGTCAAAACATCACGGGTCGGGTCAGGAGGTCAAGAGGTCACAGTGTCAAAGGTCACGGGTCAAAGGTCAAAAGGTCACAGGATCAAGGGTCAAAATGTCACGGGTCAAAGGTCAAGAGGTCACGGGTCAAGAGCAGAAGGTCACGGGTCAACGGTCAAGAGGTCACAGGGTCAAAGGGTCATGAGTCAAGGTCAGAGGGTCACGGGGTCAAAGGTCAAGGGCTCAATAGGCGAAGGGTCAAAGGTCACGGGGTCAAATTCCAAAAGGAGGTGGGGTCACGGTCAAGAGGTCACGGGGTCAAAGGTCAAGATGCCATAGGGCCAAAGGTTGACCGGTCACAGGGTCAAAAGGTCACAAGGTCGGCAGGTCGAAGGTGAAAAGGGTGGAAGGCAATCGGGTCAAAGGTTGAAAGGTCATTGGGTCAAAGGTCAAAAGGTCGCCGGGTTGCAGTGTCACGGGGTCAAAGGTCATCGTGTCAAGGTCAAAAGGTCACCGGTCAAAGGATGAAAGGCCACAGGGTCAAAGGCCAAGAGGTCACGGGGCAAAGGTTAAAAGGCCACGGGGTCAAAGGTCACAATGCCACCGGGTCAAGGGTCAAAAGGTCAGCATGTCAAAGGGTCACGGGTCAAGGTCAAAAGGCAACGGGTCAAGAGGTCAAAAGGCCACGGGGTCAAAGGGCAAAAGGTCATTGAGTCAAAGGGCGGCTCCAGGTATTAGAAGGAAACTGCAAAGAGTGGACAGAGCAAGCGGCATGCCGATAGCCCAATTCATAGAAATAGCATTGAAAGCATCTAATAATCGGGGGGGGAGAGCAAAGAGGGAAAACCAAAATAAAATCAAATTGCAAGCTTCCTTGTTGGCTGCTGCTCTAAATGAGAACAGGTTTAGGGGAGGTGGACGAGGAAGAGGCAGAGGAAGAGGGGGACTGGCGGGAGTGATATCAGGAAGAGGCCCTCAAAACCAAGCCCTGCTGGGGCCAAACCAATGTGCGACTTGTCGGGAGGAGGGGCGCTGGAAAAGCGAATGCCCGTGTCGAGGAACCAAAAAGGAAAGGAGTTCCAGAATGGGCGGTGATCTGGTGATGCTCGAGGATTCCCATCTCGATTGACGGGGACTGGAGGGGATCGTTAATGTTTCCCTAGCCGAGCCTCTGGTTCCAGTCAAGCTGGGGAATGAAACTACTGATTTCCTAACAGATAGTGGGGCTCCCCAGTCGGTAATTCCTAGTTGTGAGGGCCCTTTAAGCAAAGTAACAGTGCCAGTTGTTGTTGGGGCGACTGGAAAGGGAACTTTAAGGCCGTGTCTGAAACCAACGGAACGTCCTCTTGGAAATACCAAATTAACTCAGGAATGCCTCTCTATGCCAGAGCGTCCCTTACCATTGTTAGGATGTGACCTACTGTGCCAATTAAATGCTGAAATAACTTTCTCTGAAAACTGCCCCCAAAAGCGCCCCTTCCTCTGGGAGCGAGCGCAGGAAAGAGGGCGGCTGCCGTGACTGCGGGTGGAGACGAGGCAGGTGAGGAGCGATGGGAAAGGGGGTGGCTCGGTGCGAGGGGGAAAGTCCAGCTAAGGGATGCTGGCAGCGTCTCAAATGGTAAGCGTGTGTGAGGCGAGGGGTGCTGGCGCTGCGGAGTTCCCAGCGAGCCCCCGTCTCTGCGCAGACGGGACACAAAGGGGCGTCTCGACTCTGGGTGTGGGTCGGCTCTTTGGCCCCGGGTGAAGAACCCTGTTTGGGGCCAGCTCTGGGGCTTGGGAGGTGCGTGACCGACTGGCCCCGGCCGGCTGCGTTTGCCCTCCCTGGGGGCCAGGCCAGGGGCTGGGAGGGAGCCCCGGGGAGGTGGGGAGGCCCTGTGGGGGCCGGCCGAGGGCTGTGGGCGGGGCTGGAGGAGCCGCAGGTGCGGGCAGTGAGGCTGGTGGGGCCGGCCCCTCCTGGGCAAGGGGCTGTGTTGGCAGAGTAGCTGCAGGCTGTGGGGCTGGTGGGGGGGCTGCCTGCTCTGCCCTGCCACGGGTGGGTGCGGAGGGGCCGGAGTGAGGCAAGGGAGGAGCGGAACGTCCGTGAGTGAGAAGGGGAGCGCGGCTGCGTGATGGACTGGTGGGTCCCAGGGGGAAGCCCCGAAGAGGGTGGTGGTGCCTCCGGGGGTGTGGCGGTGCCGGTGGATCTGTGTCAGAAGCACAGAGCAGCAACCGCGGCGGCGGCAAGGGTGCTGCGCCGTATCAGAGCATAGCCATAGGCTGCCCCCAAACCCTGTCCTCACAGCAGCAAGCTGGCCCTTGAACAGGCTTTATTCTCCATAAATGCAGGTGCCATTAGCATCAGTTTGGGGAAAGAGTGGCGCCTCCAGAAGCACCTGCAGAAGGAGGGGTTCCTGCCTGAGGAGAGCTACGGTAATCACTGTGGATAACAGTTGCTTGTTCTTTCCCTCTCCCAGAGACAGCACTGAGGACTCCGTTGTCGGTTCCTCCCCAGGGATGCTGTTGACTGCATCTGGCTCAGGTTTGTGTGGGTTGCCTTTGGCGTCATGCTCCTAGCGGCATGGAAGAAAAGGGACAGCTGGGCACTTACTGGCGGTGGACAGGAGCTGCCGCGGCTGAAGCTCGAGAAGCGAGAAAAAGGTAAAGTAGCTAAAGAATAAAATGAAAGGGATCCAGCCAGCAGCTGGCTCCAGCTGCAGACAGGAGACAGCCTGCCTCTCTGGGTGAGGAAGGATCCCTGTTAGCTTAGTCCTCAGCAGATCCGTTTCACCACTGTGCGAGGCAGGGTCTGTATGCGTAACCAAAAGCACAGTACGGCCATGTAGTGTGTGCGCATGTGAGGCTGTGCATCTGAGAAGCCTCATATTGTAAGAGCTGTAAGACGCCAATCTATTCTTTTAGGTGGATGACAGTCAAGTGACCGGAGCTACAGAGGAGGAAGGGAGCACGGGAGAGAGAGAGAGAGAGAGAAAGATGCATCCACACCGTCAAATTCTCCCAGCAGCTCCAAGAGCAGGAGCTGCAGTGAGTCCTGGACCCCTGGGGCCGTGTCACCCCTCTTCTGCATCCTGGTCCCTCTTGCCCCTCTCCCCCCGCTTTCTCTCACTGCTGTCATTTGTTTCGCTTCCCTGCACCTCTCCCTCTCTCATTCTCCAAGTCCCCCCCTTTCTCTGTCATTCTACCTCTCTGTGTTCTTTTTCTCTCGGTGCTTCTGTCCTGTTCCCTGTCCTTCTTGGTTTTATCCTGTCTCCATCCTGCAGCCCATCACAATTTTTCTCTTTCTCCATCTATCTGTCTGACTTCCTAGCCAGATTTTTTTTTTTTTAATTCCTCCCCGTCTGCCCTTTAGCTCTTCACAATTCCCACCCCTCTACCTCTCTCTGTCTGGCTCCATGTCCCTATCTGTAAATTCCTCTCTCTCTGCCCTGTATTCTAGATACACTTCATCTTTCTTATATTCTCTTGTTCCAGGTCCCTGTCCCTATGTCTTCATTTCTTCCCTCTCTGTCCCATAGCCCCTTTTTGTCTTTAGCGTTCTCTCTCTGCCTGGCTCCCGGTCCCTAGTCTTTAATTCTTCTGTCTCTCCCCTTTAGCTCATTGAGGTTTTCTGGTATTTCTCAGTCTCCCTCTGTCCACCTCACTGTCCCCTTTCTTAATTCCTCCCTCTCTGCTCTGTGGCCCATCGCTCTTTGTTTTTCTTCCTCTCTCTCTCAGTCTGCTTCCCTGTCCCTTCCTCTTCTCTGGCCTGTAGCCCATAGCTATTTCTTTTCACCTCTGCCTCTCTCTCTGTGGCTCCTTTTCCCTATTTTTTAACCCCCCCCCCCTCTGCCTTGTAGCCAAGTGCTGTTGTATTGGGTTTATGTGGCAAGGTTTTGTTAGCTGGGGGGTGGCGGGGATGGCTGAAGGGGTGGGTTCTGTGAGAAAACACCAGGAGGATGCCCCCATGTTGGGCACAGCCAGTTCCAGCTCCAAGACAGATCTGCTGCTGGTCAAAGCTGAGCCCATCAGCAACACTAGTAGCGCCTCTGCGGTGACATATTGAAGAAGGGCTGAAAAAGGCTGCCCTGAAGCTGCGACAGAGAGAATGTGGGTGTGAAACAGCCCTGCAGACACCGAGGTCAGTGAAGAAGGAGGGGGGAGGAGGTGGTGCAGGCATCAGAGCAGAGAGTCCCTTGCAGCTTGTGGTGAAGATCGTGGTGCCATAGCTTGTCCCCCTGCAGCCCGTGGAGGTCCATGGTGGAGAAGACATCCACCTGCAGCCCATGGAGGACCCCACATCGAAGCAGGTGAACGTGTCTGAAGGAAGCTGTGACCCCGTGGAGAGCCCACGCTGGAGCAGGCTCCTGTCAGCAGCTGTGGCCCCGTGGAGAGGAGCCCATGCTGGAGCAGGTTTTCTGGCACGACCTGTGGCCCCGTGGGAGGGACCCCACACTGGAGCAGAAGAAGAGCGTGAGGAGGAAGGAGCGGCAGAGACAACATGTGATGGACTGACCGCAACCCCCACTCCCTGTCCCCCTGTGCTGCTCGGGGGAAGGAGGTGGAGAAGTCAGGAGTGAGGATGAGGCCAGGAAAAAAGAGAGGGGTGGGGGGAAGGTGTTTTTTAGATTTGTTCCTATTTCTCATTATCCTACTCTGATAATAGATTAAATTAATTTCCCCGAGTCAAGTCTGTTTTGTCTGGGACAGTAATTGGTGAGTGAGCTCTTTGGTCTTGTCTTGAGCCACCAGCTGCTTTGTTGTCTTTTCTCCCCGTCTTGTTGAGGAGGGGGCGTGATAGAGCGGCTTGGTGGGCACCTGGCAGCCAGCCAAGGTCAACCCACCACAGTTTCCTTCTGTCAGGCTCCTTGTCCCTATTTTTTAATTCTTGCCTTTGTTTCTTGTACCCCATTGCTTATGAAACTTACTTGCTACCTCTCCTTCCCTTTTTTTTAAATTCTTGCCTATGTTTCTTGAACCCAGTTGCTTTTCAAATTTTCTTCGACGTCTCCCTCTATGCAGCTCCACGTACCTACTTTTTAATTCTTGTCTACGATTCTTGTATCCTGTCGCTTTCCAAATTTTCTTTCTACGTCTCCCTCTATCCATCTCCCTGTCTGTAATTCTTCATGCTTCCCTCTCTGTACTCTACCCTGTCCCTTTTTACATTTTCTTTCTCCATCTCCCTCTTTCTAGCGCCCTGTCCCTATTTGTTAGTTCTTGCCTACCTTTCTTGTACCCTGTCGCTTTTTGAAATGTTCTTTCTACATCTACCTCTATCCACCTCCCTGTTTCTATTTTTGATTCCTTGCCTATGTTTCTTCTCCCCTAGCACTTTACATTTTTTTCCCTCATCCCTTGTCTTGTCTCTGTCTTCTTGTCCTGCTGCTCCCTTCCGCCTCTCTCTCCTGCTCCCTGTCTCTCTTATTTATTTTTCCATCTTTGTCCCTGTGTTTTTTCCTCAATCTCTCTGCTCTCCTCTCTACACCATTGGTTGGCTCCCCATCCCTCTCTTGTTCACAGCATCCCGTTTTCTGGCTCCCTGTCCCGCACCTCTATGTCCCTCTGTCCTTCCTCCTGCTTTTCTCTTCCCTTTTCTCCCTCTGTCCTGCTGCATTTGGGTACTGAGCCTTCTAGCCAAATCACTGCCAGGATTTCTTATGGGCATTAACGAATCAACTTTTCCTGCCTCCTCTGTGGCCTGGATGTGTGTGCAGAGCTCATGGGTGTGGACAGGTGCAGGGGAGGGAGAGATGTGCTGTGGGGCTTTGGCAATGGCCCCCTGTTCCCGATGGGCTCCAGCTGGGGCTGGAGCTTGGGCAGCCCCAGCTGTGGCCACTGAGGCTGAGGCTGGGGCTGGCCCTGCTGTGTGAAGGGGCTCTAGCTATAAAGAGGGCTGCCTGGGCACGCCTGCCTGAGGGAACTGAAGGGCAGCGGGCTGAGGAGGGGATCTAAGGGGCTCCTGCAGGCAGGTGCCTCCAGCAAGGAATGGCCAGTCCCCGTAACGAGGAAGGATCCCTGCGAGCTGTCCCCGACAGAGCAGACCCCAGCATGTGGTGCTGGGAGCTCGGTGCCTCCGTTGGCTATGTGCACGAGCCGCCGGGTATTGAGGAAGCCTCGCAGATGAGGAGCATGGAGGCATCTGCTGTGTGCTGCTAGGTGGGTGAGGGTCGAGCAGGCGGCACCGCGAAGGAGGAAGGGGCAGAGGCGGAGGGAGAAGCGTCGGGGCAGTGAAGGTCACCTGCCGGCGCCAGGAGCTGCGGTGAGTCGCACGTTCTCTCCTGTGCATCCCGGTCCATCTCTGCCGCCCTTCCCCAGATCTCTGCCTGACTCCCTGCCTGTCCCCGCTTCCGTCTCCCTCTCCGCCGGCCCACCTACCTGCCCAGCTCCCCAAAACTTGTTACTCTTCTGCCAACTCTGCCCTGTATGACTTCACCTATTCTCTTTTTCCTACGTTTCCCTCTCTGTGGCTCCCTCTCCCTATTTTTTAATGCTTTCCTGTGGTTCTTCTACCCCGTTGCACTTTAATTTCTCTTTCTACATTTCCCTCTCCCCAGTGCCCCGTCTCTAGTTGTTAATTCCTCCCTCTGTCCTGTACCCTGTTGCTTTTAACATTTTCTTCCTAGGGTTCCTTCTATCCATCTCCCTGTCTCTACTTTTTCATTATTTCCTGTGTTTCTTGTACACCACTGCTTTTCAACTTTTCTTATTATGGTTCCTTCTATCTATCTCCCTGTTTTTTCTTGTAATATTCCTGGGTTTCTTGTATCCGATCACTTTTTAAATTTTCTTTCTACATTGTCCTCTATCCATCTCCCTGTCCCTAGGTTTTAATTCCTGTCTATCTTTCTTGTACTCAGTTGCTTTTAAAAATTCCTTCTACATCTCCCTCTATCCAGCTCCCTTTCTTGGTGGGTGGGTGGTTTTTAAATTCTTCTCTATATTTCTTGTACCCCGTCGCTATTTAATTTCTGTTTCAACAATTCCCTTGATCTGGCTCCCTTTCCCTAAATTTTAATTCCCCCCTTTCTTCCGTATACCCTGTCACTTATAAATTTTCTTTCAATGTTTCTTTCGATTCTCATCCCTGTTCCTATTTTTGAATTCTTTCCTGCGTTTCTTGTAGCCCATCGCTTTTTAAAATTTCTTTCTCCATCTCCCTCTATCCGACTCCCTGTCCCTATTTTTTAATTCCTCCCTTTCTGTCCTCTACCCAGTTGCTTTCAAAACTTGCCTGCTATGTCTCTCCATTTATTTAGTTTCCTGTACTCCATCCATTTTAGTTTCTATGGCTACTTTTATCCAGTCCACTGTCTTTATTTTCTAATCCTCTCCTCCGTCCTGTACCCTGTTGCTGCTTCCATTTTCTTTCTAGGTCTCCATTTATCAAGCTCCTTTCCATGTTCTTTAATTCTTTCCTGTGTCATGTACCCCACTGCTTTTTAAATGTACTTTTGTGTGTCTCTCTTTTCCTCTATTCTTATTTTTTAATTTATTTTTGTCTTTCCTTAAAGCCGTCCCATTTTAGATTTTCTATGTCAAAGTTTATCCACTTTGCTGTCCCTATTGTTTATGTTTACCTGCCTATCCTGTACCTCACCGCTTTTAAAATTTTCTTTCCATGTGTACTTTAACCCATTCACTGTCTTTGTTATGTGTTTCTTGTCGGTCCTGTGCTCCATTGTTTTTGAAATGTTCTTCCTATGTCTCTCTGTATTTTTCTCCCTATTCTTATTTTGTAGCTTTTTCTTGTCTTTTCTTAATGCCTTCGCTTTCATAATTTTCTTCCCATGTGTCTCTATAACCCTACCCTTATTTTTAATCTTTTTTTCTTGTCTTTCCTTAAGGCCTTTGCTTTTTAAATTTTCTTTGTCAACTTTTATCCATTTTTCTGTCCCATTTTTACATTTTTTCCCACTTGTCCTTTACCCAGTTGCTTTTTAAATTTTCTTTCTATGTCTACTTTAACCAATTCACTCTATTTTTATTGTTTTTTCCTGTCTGTCCTGAACCCTGTTGCTTTTACGATTTTCCTTCTAGGTCTACTTTTATCAAGCTCCCTATTCATATATTTTAATTTATTCCTGTCACGTACCCTGTCACTTTTAAAATTATATTTCCAGGTGTGTCTCTTTTTACCCTATCCTTCATTTTTTCTTGTCTGTCTTAATGCCGTCGCTCCTTAAATTTTCTTTCCATGTCTCTGATTATCTCGTTTTCTGTCCCCATTTTTATTTTTTTTCCTGTGTTTCCTGTACCGCAACTTTTAAAACTCTGTTTCTGCGTGTGCTGGTTTGGGATGGGATAGAGTTAGTTTTCTTCACGGTAGCTGGTATGGGGCTACGTTTGGGATTTGTGCTGAACGCGGCGTTGGTAACACAGGGCTGCGTTAGTTATTGCTGAGCGGTGCTTGCACAGCATCGAGGGCTGCTCTGCTCCTCACCCTGCCCTGCCAGCGAGCCGGCTGGGTGTGTGTAAGGGACTGAGGAGCTGAAAGAGTTAATGTCTCAAACACTCAGCAAAGGAGGACCTTATGGGTGGTGGAAGAAACTGGGAAGTTGATGGGCAAAGGAGGACCTGGTGGGAAGGATGTTATCGCACTAATGAGATAAGGGGTAGCTGGAAGGGACTGCCCAGGACTGCGTCCGGGCGGGTTTTGAATATCTCCAGAGGAGACTCCACACCCTCCCTGGGCAGCCTGTGCCAGGGCTCTGTCACCCTCAGTAAAGAAGTTTTTCCTCACGTTCAGGCGGAACTTCCCGTGTTCCACTTTGTGCCCATTGCCCCTTGTCCTGTCGCTGGGCACCACCGAAGAGAGTTTGGCCCCATCCTCTTGATGCCCACCCTTGAGATATTGATAAGCATTCATGAGATCCCCTCTCAGTCTTCTCTTCCTCAGGCTTCCTCGTTTGGTGTTAAGTCACCTTAATTTAGCCCAAGGGTATCCCGAACATGGGTTATCTCCAAGCGAATCGTCCAGGACGGCCCTCCCAGGACATGATCTACTCCTTTAGACATAAACCATTGACCAAGTCTGGGACTAGGATTGGATCCAGCCGCACCTAGACTCCTCTCTGAGAAGGAGTTTAGAAAGCAAGGGGGTCCTTTCCGAACCTCATGACTCAACGGGAGGGTCTCCCTGACCACTGATTAATGATGACTGACGCGCACCACTCAGTCCACAACAAAAATTGGCATAGTCGGCAGAATACCCTTGTTTGTGCTAAAATGATCGATGGGACCAGGGTCCTTAGCACGACCCCTTCTCAACTAGGGTCCTTGGCGCGACCCCTGCTCTGAGCAGTGCCATATCCCGGGGGAGAATATTGGAATAGTCCTTTGAGGACTACAAAGGGATCTGTTCCCTTACTTTTTATGGCTTCCCTGGCAAGTCCGACTGTACCTTGTACCCCTCTCTGGGAGGAATCGTAGACAAGGAGAAACAATCTTCTGAGGATTGATAACGGGATCTGTTCCCTATATTGTAGGCTTTACTATGGCCTCCCTGGCAGGTCCAATTGTAGGTAGTACCCCTCTCCCAGAGAGCTTAGGGGGCTATAATGCCCGACCTTCTCTCTCTGGCATGGTTTGGGCCCAGAATAATTGGCATGATCCACAGGCAGTAGCTGATAAGATTACCATCTTAGCTAAAGAGCGAAAACTGAGACGAGGAAAAGGGAAAGCATTGGTCTGTGCGGTACTGGGGGCTGCCTTAGTTGCCGCCCAGCAAAAGAAACACAGAAATCAACAGGCAGAAAGGGAAACGATTAAATCACTGCAAGACCTAGTAAAAGCTCTTGCAAGAGCAACTGGGAAACGAGATGCAGAGCCTTTCTGATCGGCTCGCTGCCAAACGGATAACTAATCGGAGACTGCAAACCGCTTTGGCGGAATCATCAGAGAGGGAAAAAATACTGAGGGAGCAGTTAGAGGGGACTCATGCCCTTGGTGATGAAGAAGAAAAGGTGTCTAAATTATATCCCTCTAATTATTTGCAGTGTGTGAAGAAGTTATACCCCTCAGAGGAGGAGGAAATTGTAATTCAACCCTTAATTAAGATGGAGACTATTGAGAATGGTCAGGGTGGCACTCAACAAGTCACCACCCGTACCATTCCCTCTTCCCCTACTGGTTTGGCTAAAATCCAGGAAAAATACTCCCGAGGGCCCCGAGAAACTGAAACCGAGTACATGTGGAGGGTGTCTCTCACGGCGGGGGCTACAAAATCAAGAACTGCCGTACGGAGAGTAGAACAGTGGGAAAATCTGCGCCCCCGCCTCAGCGGTTAAAAGGAATTTATTGTGGGATGAGAGAGTGGAGAAGGGAATTCTCCAAGATCTAATAGATGGAATGTCTGCTGCAGCTTTAGAAAAGCTGATCCAAACGTGCGAAGATGAGAAGGCGGCACCCCATAGGAGTGAAAGATGCTGAATTATTCCTTTGCACTCTCCCTATAATTCTCCCGTTTGGCCTGTACGCAAGCCGGACGGTAGGAGGCGACTGACAGTCAGTTATTGGTGCCTAAACACCAATACAGGAATCCAGGTCCTTTAACAGCCGCTGTGCCAAGCATAGCGGGACTGCTTGCAACTATTCAGGAACAAGCCCACCGGATTTTGGCAACCATTGATGTAAAAGACATGTTCTTTATGGTTCCCTTGCGGGTGTTAATGTAAGGTACTAAATATTCCTTATCATTATCTGAGTTCTCTGTACTGAAAGTACCATCAAGTTCCTGATCTGCAACTAGACTTCCAGTTTTGACTTTGTCTGGGATTTTATCCAGTCCTATGAAGAATGTATTTACCCCAAAGTAAAACATTTTGTCCTTTTTCAACAGCTGCTTCTGTTTGTGGAAAAATTCCACTTTGCTATCGCCACATACTGGCAAAGGTTGAAGGAATTTAAAGTACATATACTTGTCCTCACGTCTTGAGGATCCTGAAGAGGAGGTGAACCTCTTTAGCTGGTACACCACAAACTGAGGATTGCAAATCCCACTGCTGAACGTGGGAAGCAACAGTGTCACTGGTCTGTAATCCAGGTGATGACATGTGGTGTCTCTGACTCCACCGAGGCATTAGCCTCATGCCTTCCCGACTCCGCCAGGCCCGGGGCTTGCCTCTCGCCTGCCTGCGTCATGGCACGGGCCACCCTCCAGCTTGCCTGTCTCGGGTGCAGCTGGTGCTCCGAGCCAGGCTTCCCCTTCTCAGGCTGCTTCTGCACCCGCTTTCCCGACGACTCCTTCCCTCCCAGCCTGCCTGGGACCACACGCTGGGATGGCTGACACCGGGATGCTCCCCGCGGCGTGCCTCAAAGGGGCACAGCCCAGTGCTGGCTGCAGCCGCTGCTTGTCAGCTGTCTTCCTCAGGCTTAAATCTGTTCTTCATTCTCCCATGTAGCGGGGGCTGCCAAACCTGTCTTTTCATCTTTACAGGGGATTGCTGCAACCTGACTGTCACCTTCACTTAGCCATCGGTCAAGATCTTCACAAAAAGGTTTGATGGGCTCTGGCGGGTTATGGTCTTCAGGGGGGTGCTGTGCAGCTCTGCAGTTCAATTTGGCAGCGTCGTGCTGTCTTTCAGCACATGGATTGTGTGTCTTGTGATGGTTTTTATGCTTTGAATCCAGGAGTCTTGCTGCATCATCAGTGGCGTTCCGGTGTGCTCCTTCGGGCCTCTCTGCAGGAAAACCCATGGCAGTTATGGGTCAGGTCCAGGTCGAAGCCATCCTCCTGGTAGCGCCTTTTGTTCCTGCTGACGATCTCTTTGATGATGGAGGTCGTGTTTGGCCACGGGGTGGTCCGAGAATGGGCAAAAGTCATACCCCCTTCTATCCCCAAGCTAATGGGATAGTAGAAAGAGTGAATGGGTTGTTAAAACCTGCCCTCAAGTTACACGGTGCTGGGTGGTCTACACGACTTCCAGATGCTGTGGCAGAGGTTAATAACAGGTGGGGGAGGAACGGGTGTCCTAAACTTGCTGCCTTCTGTCCTGAACCCCCTTCCTTGTCGCCAGGAAGAAAGGAAGGCAAAGATCCAGTAAAACCCCTTCACTACATGGGACAGCCAGTCTTAGGCGATCTGCCAACTGTAGGTGAAGTGCCCCTCACTCTCAAAACCCCACTGAACCTTTATGCGTGGGTAGCTACCGACACCCACGGAAAAGACCATCGCATTCATTCTCGATGGATAATCCCATCCTTCTAATCCTTGTGTTTTGCGTATATACGTACTACAGGTTCTCTGAAGAAGCAACGTGGGATCCATGTTAACTCTGACTGTGTTGATCCTTGAATGCATCTTTTGTCTGATTATATTTGTGATCTTTGTGTGTTATAATAGAGAAAGATGTTTAGGGCGACCGTCCTCGTTACCCTCAACCTCCTTGGTAACATACAAGGGGAGGGATCCCCAAATTTAGTTTGGGAATTGATACAAGGGTTTATACATGTATGGAATGATACTGGCCAAGGGCTATGTGTGGCCCTCCCTAGGTCAACTCAATAACGAATTAGGATGGAACTGCTTCCTCTAAATCTCACCCATCTTCTGGGGGGAGTAGAGCAGAGACATTCATCCCTGACTCTTCCACCCAAGTTCTGGACAATGCCTAAATTGTCCCTGGAACCCTCAGGGAAACCTCATTACAACCGGTGATGAATTTGTGTTTGACTCTGATTCCTGTTGGAACTCGGGGTGGTGCATCCAGCTCCCAATGCCTGTAACTGGACCTCTCTCAGGAACAGGACCCATTACCAGTGGGCCTGGTCCATAAACCAAGTGTCGTGGTTTAGCCCCAGCTGGAGGCTGAGCCACGCGGTCGCTCGCTCACCCCCCCACTCCCGGTGGGACGGGGAGAGAATTGGGACAAAGAAAAGCAAAAACTCGTGGGTTAACAACAACAACAGTTTAACCAAACAACAAAGGGAGAGAGAACAAACAAACGAGAAACCCCAACAATAACAACAACAGCGTGTACTTAGCGGTGCTTTCTGGACAGGTTGCTCCCCGCCCGGAGCCCAAAGCCCAGCCCGCTCCCGAGCAGCAATCCCCCCACTCCGGTTGACCCCCCTCTAAATAGTGAGCATAACAGTCACATGGCATAGAATAGACCCCGGCCAGCTTCTGCTGAAAATTAACCCTATCCCAGCCACAACCAGGACATTATCCACCCCTTATTCTATACCATGTATGTCACGCTCAGATCCTACACTTTCCAATTAATCACCACCACTTTTCCTGTTTTATATATGTATAGATAGATACACACACAGACATCATTCCCTTAGTCTGTGGACCATCCCTTTGAAGTGTCCATTGAGTTCATTTAGTCCATGACTTTAGGCTCCATCTGTCAGAATAGTCTCTTGGGGCAGGAGAGATGATGTGGAGTTTGCTCACTCGGTGAAACAGGGCCGGGTCTCGGTGTGGTGTGGCAGGTGACACTGGATGCAGTGGGAGGATGGTGTGTAGTGTTGGATTGTTGCATCTGGAGCTTGCAGTCACGGTATCTGGCTCGGCTGGTGCATCATGTCCACAGTCTGTGGGTTGAAGATGTCGATCTCTTGAGGAAGTTGATGGGCGCCAATTGCTAAAGCCAGTTCTGCTTCCATTACTGCTGCACTTTGCTCCGTTTTATCAATAGTTCATACATTGACTATTCTCACCCAAAATCAAATCCCCTCGAGGTACACATTGGACTTCCCCATCCTTTCGCATCACCCACCAAGTGCACCCAGGTCCTTGAGCAAAAACAATCCCACGGATGGGTTTGCCTTTGCCTGAGGCAGGAGTAACCCAGACTGTCTTCCCTAACATATTCTTCATGTGCACTACAGGAACTTTATCCCCTTCTGCAGTATGGAAAGGCTTTGATTGGGCAGGACCAGCTCGATTGGTAGATCCTCTAGTGTTAACTAACCAGGTGGCTTTTGCTCAATGGGTATCCCAGTGTTTGAAGGTCCCACCACCCATTGCTCTCCGTGTAGTTTTCAGTAGTCCGTTGTATCGTTCAATTCTCCCGGAGGCTGGTGCATGATAGGGGATGTGATACACCCACTCAATGCCATGCTCTTTGGCCCAGGTGTCTATGAGGTTGTTTTGGAAATGAGTCCCATTGTCTGACTCAATCCTTTCTGGGGTGCCATGTCGCCATAAGATTTGCTTTTCAAGGCCCAGGATGGTGTTCTGGGCGGTGGCGTGGGACACAGGATATGTTTCCAGCCACCCGATGGTTGCTTCCACCATTGTGAGGACATGGCGCTTGCCTTGGCGGGTCTGTGGTAGCGTGAGATAATCAATCTGCCAGGCCTCCCCATATTTATATTTCAGCCATCGTCCTCCATACCAAAGAGGCTTTGACTGCTTGGCTTGCTTGATTGCAGCACATGTTTCACACTCATGGATAACCTGTGCGACAGTGTCTATGGTCAAGTCCACCCCTCGGTCACGTGCCCATCTATATGTTGCATCTCTTCCCTGATGGCCTGAGGTGTCATGGGCCCACCGAGCTAGGAATAATTCATCTTTCTGTTGCCAGTCCAGATCCACCTGCGCCACTTGAATCTTAGCAGCCTGATCCACCTGCTGGTTGTTTTGATGTTCCTCAGTGGCCCCACTCTTAGGTACGTGGGCATCTACGTGGCGTACTTTTATAACCAGCTTCTCTAGCCGGGCAGCACTATCTTGCCACAATTCGGCAGCCCAGATGGGTTTGCCTCTGCGCTGCCAGTTGCTCTGCTTCCATTGCTGTAACCACCCCCACAGAGCATTCGCCACCATCCAGGAGTGGGTATAGAGATAGAGCACTGGCCACTTCTCTTGCTCAGCAATATCGAAAGCCAGCTGGATGGCTTTCACCTCTGCAAACTGACTCGATTCACCTTGTCCTTCAGTGGCTTCTGCGATTCGTCGTGTAGGACTCCACACAGCAGCTTTCCACCTTCGATGCTTTCCCACAATACGACAGGACCTGTCAGAGAACTGGGCATATTCCTTCTCATTTTCTGGTAGTTCATTATACGGTGGGGCCTCTTCAGCCCGTGTCACCTCTTCCTCTGTCGACATTCCAAAATCTTTGCCTTCTGGCCAGTCCGTGATCACTTCCAAGATTCCTGGGCGACTGGGGTTTCCTATTCGAGCTCGTTGTGTGATCAGTGTGACACACTTACTCCATGTGGCATCGGTGGCATGATGTGTAGAGGGGACTCTCCCTTTGAACATCCAGCCCAGCACCAGCAGTCGGGGTGCCAGGAGGAGCTGTGCTTCAGTACTAACCACCTCTGAAGCAGCTCGAACCCCTTCATATGCTGCCAAGATCTCTTTTTCAGTTGGAGTGTAGCGGGCCTCAGATCCTCTGTATCCCCGGCTCCAAAACCCCAGGGGTCAACCTCGAGTCTCCCCTGGGGCTCTCTGCCAGAGGCTCCAGGTAGGGCCGTTCTCCCCGGCTGTGGTGTAGAGCACATTTTTAACATCTTGCCCTGCCCGGACTGGCCCAAGGGCTACTGCATGAACTGTCTCCTGTTTAATTTGTTCAAAGGCTTGTCATTTCACATGGGGCCCCGAGCAATCATTCTTCTTTCAGGTCACTTGACAGAGAGGGCTTACAATGAAACTGGAATTTGGAATATGCATTCTCCAGAAACCCACAATGCCTAAGAAAGCTTGGGTTTCTTTTTTGTTAGTTGGTGGAGACATAGCTGCTATTTTGTTGATCACAACTGTCGGGATCTGACGACGTCCATCTTGCCATTTTATTCCTAGGAACTGGATCTCCTGTGCAGGTCCTTTGACCTTACCTCGCTTTATGGTAAAGCCAGCTCTCAGAAGGATTTGAATTATTTTTTCCCCTTTCTCAAAAACCTCTTCTGCTGTGTTGCCCCACACGATGATGTCATCAATGTGTTGTAGGTGTTCTGGAGCTCCACCCTTCTCCAGTGCAGTCTGGATCAGTCCATGGCAAATGATAGGGCTGTGTTTCCACCCCTGGGGCAGTCGATTCCAGGTGTACTGGACACCCCTCCAGGTGAAAGCAAACTGTGGCCTGCACTCTGCTGCCAAAGCCATTGAGAACGCATTGGCAATATCAGTGGTGGCATATCACTTGGCTGCCTTGGACTCCAGTTCGTACTGAAGTTCTAGCATGTCTGGCACAGCAGCACTCAGTGGTGGCGTGACTTCATTCAGGCCACGATAGTCCACCGTTAATCTCCATTCTCCATTAGATTTCTGTACTGGCCACATAGGACTATTAAAAGGTGAGTGAGTCTTACTGATGACTCCTTGGCTCTCCAGTTGATCAATCAGCTCATGGATGGGAGCCAGGGAGTCTCGGTTGGTGCGATACTGCCGCCGATGCACCGTCCTGGTAGCAATTGGTACCTTCTGTTCTTCAGCTCGCAGCAATCCCACAACGCAGGGATCTTCCGAGAGGCCAGGCAGGGTCGATAGCTATTTGGTCTTCTCTGCATTCACTGGGGCTACACCAAAAGCCCATCGGTATTAATGATCTGGACGAGGGGATCGAGTGCACCCTCAGTAAGTTTGCAGATGACACCAAATTGGGAGGGAGTGTTGATCTGCTGGAGGGCAGGCAGGCGCTACAGCGGGACCTGGACAGGCTGGATGGATGGGCCAAGGCCAATTGTATGAGGTTCAACAAGGCCAAGTGCCAGGTCCTGCACGTGGGTCACAACAACGCCAGGCAACGCTACAGGCTTGGGGGGGAGTGGCTGGAAAGCTGCCTGGTGGAAAAGGACCTGGGGGTGTTGGTTGACGGCCGGCTGAATATGAGCCAGCAGTGTGCCCAGGTGGCCAAGAAGGCCAACGGCATCCTGGCCTGTATCAGAACTAGTGTGGCCAGCAGGACCAGGGCAGGGATCGTCCCCCTGTACTCGGCCCTGGTGAAGCCACACCTCGAGTACTGTGTTCAGTTTTGGGCTCCTCACTACAAGAAAGACATTGAGGTGCTGGAGCGTGTCCAAAGAAGGGCAACGAGGCTGGTGAACGGTCTGGAACACAAGTCCTATGAGGAGCGGCTGAGGGAACTGGGGATGTTTAGTCTGGAGAAAAGGAGGCTGAGGGGAGACCTTATCGCTCTCTACAACTCCCTGAAAGGAGGCTGTAGAGAGATGGGGGTAGGACTCTTCTCCCTAGTAACAGACGACAGAACAAGAGGAAATGGCCTCAAGTTGCGCCAGGGGAGGTTTAGATTGGACATTCGTAAAAATTTCTTCACCGAAAGGGTTGTTGGGCACTGGAACAGGCTGCCCAGGGAGGTGGTGGAGTCCCCATCCCTGGAGGGATTCAAAAGACGTTTAGACGAGGCCCTAAGGGATATGATTTAGTGGGGGACTTGGTAGTGATAGGTTAATGGTTGGACCCGATGATCTCGGAGGTCTCTTCCAACCAGAACAATTCTATGATTCTATGATTCTATCCCTTTAGGTCCTTGAGGTACCCTCTCCTGAGGTAGTCTATGCCAAGGATACAAGGGGCCTCTGGGCTGGTCACAATGGGGTGCTTTTCCCACTTGTCCCCTGTTAAGCTCACCTCAGCGTCCAATACCGACAATTCTTGGCATCCCCCTGTCACTCCTGAGATCCAGATGGGTTTCATGCCCCTATGTTCTGATGGCATCAGAGTACGCTGTGCACCAGTGTCTACTAAAGCCCTATACTTCTGTGGGTCTGATGTGCCAGGCCATCGAACCCACACAGTCCAGTATACCTGGCCATCCCTTTCCTCCTCCTGGCCAAAGGCAGGGACCCTCTATTCCTGTTCCTCGTCAGACTATTCTCTGTCTGAGCCTTGCAGCACCAGACCAGAAGGCCCCTCCTCAGGATCAAGGGAGGTGATTTCAATTCTTCTCTGTTTGGGAAATCGCTGATGGCCTTCGTGTGTCTCTACAGCAACTCTGCTGACAGACTTCCTGGGTGGCCCCTTCTGAAGAGCTGTCTTCCCTCTCAATTCACGTACACGGGCCTCTAGCTTAAAGGTGGGTTCACCGTCCCACTTCCTCATGTCCTCCCCCTGGTCACGCAGGAAGAACCAGAGTGCTCCACGCGGCGTGCGTCTGGGGCTCCCTTTCCCTCCGACTGAGGCAGGAGAGGACTGATTTCTTGGGGCATTCCTGATAGTCAAGGCACTGGCCCGTAGGGATGAGGCGGTACAGAGATTTTCTTCAAAGTTTTGGAGCCAAGACGACACTCTCTCCACAGTTGGTGTATCAATATCTGGGAAATACATCGCTGCCAGGCTGTTAGAATATGACGCTGGGGCGCTCTGAATCACCTTCCTCCACGTAGCCTGTGTGCACAGGACATCGTCTGGATCTTTGGAGACCTCATCATTGTCTAGATCCCTGTAGATGACTTCCAGTACCGCTAATTCTCTCAGGTACTGGATGCCTTCATCTGCAGTGGTCCACTTTCCTGGGGAGTTCACAAGATCTTCCTTCAATGGATATCTTGCCCTCACACTTGAGAGGAGCCGTCTCCAGAGACTGCAAATTGCTGCCTCTCTTCCAATTCCTCTCTCAATTCCCCGGTTCCTAGCAAGGGATCCCAGCTGTTGGGCTTCCTTGCCTTCCAAGTGCTGACTGTTGGCCCCGCTGTCCCATCATCGGAGCAGCCAGGCAGCAATCTGCTCGCCTGGCTGGCGGCTGTAATCTTTCCACATGTCTCGAAGTTCTGCTGAGGTCAGGGACCGGGTAGTTTCCGCTTCCTGTTGGAATTCTCTCACTCCTTCCTCCAATGGCTTTGTTGAAGGACCGGCTTCTTGATCAAACCTTTCCTCTTCTTCCTCCTCCCTTACTAATCAAGGATAGGGACCCGTTGTTTTCCTTGTCCATTGTTTCTTTTTAACTACTGGGGCAATTACTGTAGTTGGTGGTGTTGTTTGGGTCCCTATCTCAACCATGATGTCCTCAGGTGCAGTTTGGGTCCCTGCCTCAACCGGAGTCCTCTGGGAATGCTGAACTGCGGCTCAATAGGCACAAGCCAGGCCCCAGTACAGCGCTAGAAGCTGGTGGTTCTCATTGGGATAGGCAAGGCACCCTTCCATCAGGTGGCATGTCAGTTTGCCAGGGTTGCTCGCCTGTTCAGGAGTAAAGTCCCAGGCTATGGGAGGTGTTAACCGCCCTAGGAACCTGCCCAAGTCCTTCCACACACCCTGCCACCCTGGGACTGGCTGCCTCAGGTCACGCTTCAATATAGCCTCACCCAAAAGTTGTCTTCTCTTCCACCAGGATGAGACCAGATTCCACAAACCCCATAATATGCCAACAATACTACTAAGTAGTACTAAGCAGCTCACATAAGGGTGAGCAAGGACCTCAGGAGCCCACGTAATAAACCTGTCCACATTAATCCTGGGTAGGGAGAGGGAGATGATGTATTCCCTCATCTTCTCCACCAGATAGCCCCCCCAGGACAGTGAGGCCATCAATGCCAGGGCAAAGCACATAACCATTGTTTGTATTAACATGTTGCCAAAAAATAAAGAGATAAACAGTGCAGGCAGTGGACTTTATGACCCGCACAGGAGCTTGTCACTTAATAACTACTACAGCTACAGCACACTTAATACAAAAGTGCGGTTGTTGTGCCCCATGTTGGGCACCAAAAAGGACTGTCATGGTTTAGCCCCAACTGTCAGCTGAGCACCATGTGGCTGCTCGCTCCGCCCCCTCCAAGTGGGGTGGGGGAGAGAATCGGGAAAAGGAAAGAAAGGCAAAACTCATGGGTCGGGATAACAACAGTTTAACAGGACAGCAAAGGAAAAGAAAACAAACAAACCAACCCCAAAAATAACAACAACAGAGTATACGTAGCAGTGCTTCCCAGCACAGGTCGCTCCCCGCCCGAGCCCAAAACCCAGCCTGCTCCCGAAGAGCAATCCCCTCCTCACGCCATCCCCCTCTATACAGTGAGTGTGACGGTCACATAGTATAGAATAGACCCTGGCCAGCTTCTGGTGAAAATTAACCCTATCCCAGCTGGAACCAGGACAATCTTTCACATATTATACAAGATATCACTCAACATCTGCGGACACTAGGAAGGCAGGGTCACAACTTGCCATATGACATAAAATCCCGATGGCCTTTTAGGGATACTTAGACTAATTTCTGGGAAGGATGTACAAAGGGGATTTGCTGATTTTGAGTAAAGGGGGTGGGAAATGGGACATGGACCGATGTGCAACAACTGGGACTGAGGGGGATGAGTATGGGATTGGGTAATTGTGGCGGACCGAGTGGTGCACTTCACTCGGAGTTCAGGGAGACCCTGCCGTTGAGTCATGAGGTTCAGAAAGGACCCCCTTGCTTTCTAAACTTCTTCTCAGAGAGGAGTCTAGGTGCGGCTGGATCCAATCCTGGTCCCAGACTTGGTCAACGGTTTATGTCGAAAGGAGTGTAACATGTCCTGAGAGGGCTGTCCTGGATGATAACCGCTTTGAGATGACCAATGTTCAGGATACCCTTGGGCTAAATTAAGGTGACTTAACACCAAACGATCAATAGAAAACTTTTATTTATGGCAGAAGCTATGTAAATGTTGAATCATATAAACAGGTAAGCTATTTAAACCTTGAATTGTATAAAAGGCTGTAATGGTTTATAACATATGGAAAAGAGAGAGAGTAAGATAGAGAGTAAGACAGAAGGATAGAGATAAAGGAAAGACAGAGAGAAAGGAAAGATCACCACCCTGGGTTCCAGCGATGTCTCTCATCCAGTTCCTTTGGATGGTGGGTGCACACCCAGCTCCTCTGAGTTGCACTATTTATTGACTAGTCCCACTGCATATGCTAATTACTTCGCATGTGTAGTCTGTTGTTCTTGAACCTTCTTGAAATGGGTTGGGGGGTTTGAGGCTAGTGATTTCAGTGCCTCCCCCTGCTTCCTGTCAGGGATGCAGGGGCGATGCTGTCTCAGGCTTGCTTGTTTTTTGAAACAATTACCCAAGATAAGGCCCAGAAAAGCACTATCCTGCCTCCACAAGATCTTCCTTTCCAGCTGCACCTTATCTTGTTGGTGTCTTAACACTCCTTCCCCCTTTGCCGAGTGTTTGAGGCAATAATTCATTCAGCTTCTCAGTTTCTTACACCACCTGCAAGGTCATCCTTTGCCAAATGTTTGAGACATTAACTCTTGCAGCTTTTCAGTCTCTTACAGTAATACACTGAGTGGTATGGGAAATCTGTATGCCAAATGGATCATGATTCACTGTAAAAAATCCTCAGAATCAGGATCGAGGAATCTGGATAGGAATGGGAAATTTGTGGGAGGGGTGGTCATTACAACCAGCAGAACTGTCCTGTACCAAAACAAGACATGCTGGAGAATGGTTTGCATTTGGGCAATGGATTTGTTGGGAGGGAAATGCTGCCCTCCATTGGGAAAAGGGGACTATGATGCAAACACAACTGATAAGTAAGTGTGTTACCTATCAGACACAGAAGCAGGGAGCTTATTTACAGCTTATAGGTAGGACAATTTTCCCATTTGTGCTGGTCCTTGAGTATCAAAAAGAACTTAACAACGGGAATTTACTATATTGGGCTTGCATGGCAAGGTTTTTGGGTAGTGGGGGGGCTACAGGGGTGGCTTCTGTGAGAAGATGCCAGAAGCTCCCCCTATCTCTGACAGAGCCAACAGCAGCTGGCTCCAAGATGGACCTGCTGCTGGCCAAGGCCGAGCCCATCAGCAACGGTGGTAGCGCCTCTGGGATAACATAGTTAAGAAGTGGAAAAAAACCTGCTGCAGAAAACAGCAGCGGAGAGAGGAGTGAGATGTGAGAGCAACAACCCTGCAGACACCAAGGTCAGTGGACAAGGAGGGGGAAGAGGTGCTCCAGGCGCCAGAGCAGAGGTTCCCCAGCAGCCCGTGGTGCAGCCCATGGCGAGGCCGGCTGTGCCCCTGCCGCCATGGAGGCCCACGGAGGAGCAGATCCCCACCTGCACCCGGGGAGGAGCCCACGCCAGGGCAGGGGGTGCCCGAAGGAGGCCGTGACCCCGTGGGAAGCCCACGCTGGAGCAGGCTCCTGGCAGGACCTGTGGCCCCGTGGAGAGAGGAGCCCAGGCTGGAGTAGGTTTGCTGTCAGCGCTTGTGACCCCGTGGGGACCCATGCTGGAGCTGTCTGTCCCTGAGGGACTGCGCTCCATGGGAGGGACCCACGCTGGAGCCGTCTGTTCCTGAGGGATTGCACCCCATGGAAAAGGGACCCACTCTGGAGCAGTTCATGAAGAACTGCAGCCCGTGGGAAGGACTCACGTTGGAGAAATTTGTGGAGGACTGTCTCCCGTGGGAGGGACCCCATGCTGGTGCAGGGGAAGAGTGTGAGGAGGAAGGAGCAGCAGAGACAATGTGTGAGGAACTGACCGCAGCCCCATTCCCCATCCCCCTGCGGCACTTGGGGGGAAGGAGGGAGAGAAATTGGAAGTGAAGCTGAGCCTGGGAAGAAGGGAGGTGTGGGGGGATGGTGTTTTTAAGATTTGGTTTTATTTCTTATTTCCTACTCTGACTTGATTGGTAATAAATTAAACTGATTTCCCCAAGTTGAGTCTGTTTTGCCCATGACAGTAATTGCTGAGTGATCTCCCTGTCCTTATCTCGACCAATGAGCCCTTCGTTATATTTTTTCTCCCCTGTCCAGTTGAGGAGGAGGAGTGGTTGAGCAGCTTTGGTGGGCACCTGGCATCCAGCCAGGGTCAACCCACCACATTGACCTACCTACAAATGGGAGCAATGAAGTGCCTTACCCTGCTTTGGGAGAATGGGAAGAAATACAACTACTACTAAACCTTGATAGCAAAGCAAGAGAAGGAATACTTCTCACTGCTTAAACAGAAAACAGTGGAAATTGTTATAGACTTGCCGCCACTCTTCCAGAGCAACATGATTGGAAAAATCTTGGATGGAAAGATCATTAGGAACCAAGTGCCTTATCACGCTGTCTGGACTGTTATAACCACAAATATATCACTCTTTATTGAGATACTATGCTTAAGGTATTTGGTATGTACCATGAGGATTAAAAGGCAACGAGAAAGAAGACTACATGGAAAACACATCCACTCCCTAAGCCTCCCTTTAGAGGAACCTTGTAGTAGCATTGAGTTCTCCACTCCAAAGAGTGCAGCTGTCTTTGGAAATCTAACAGAGACTTGCAATGGTGCTGTGCAAGGAAAAAGGATGGTGTGGTCCTTTCTGGTTTTACCTTTAAGTGGGGAAGTGTAAAGATATGTGGAGTGTGAGACTGTTTATTCTTTGAAGTAAAATTGTATGTGGGCTTCACAAAATTGAGGTGATAAAAAAGGAAGAGAACAAGCACATAGACAGAAATCTTGATCCAGTGTTAACAAAGACAATGACCAGAAATAAAGTTGATCAGTTACACTAATTGATAACAAAACCAGGAGTGTGAGAATGTTTATTCCAGCAGGGTTATCTGATTGAGGACTTCTAAACTGGAACAACAAGGAAGAAAAGGAAACAATAAGCAAACATGCTGGGACAAAACAAACGTGAAGAGAGTGACAAAACCCAAACCCCGCCAGTCTCAGTAATTGATAGGCCATTGTATTGGTTTTGGCTGGGATAGAGTTAGTGTTCTTCATAGTAGCTTGTATGGGGCTATGTTTTGGATTTGTTATGAAGACAGTGTTGATAGCACAGGGATGTTTTAGTTATTGCTGAGCAGTGCTTGCACGGCATCAAGGCCTTTTCTGCTTCTCATGCTGCCCCAACAGCAAGTAGCTGGGGGTGCACAAGAAGTTGGGAGGGGACACAGCCAGGACAGCTGAGCCCAGCTGACCAGAGGGACATCCTATACCATATGACATCGTGCTCAGCAACAAAAGTTGTGGGGAAGGAGGAGAAAGGGGAGACATTCAGAATTACAGCATTTGTCTTCCAAAGTCACTGTTACGCATCATGGAGCCCTGCTTTCCTGGAGAGGGTTGAACATCTTCGTGACGATGGGAAGCAGTGAATGAATTCCTTATATTGCTTTGCAAAAACGTGGTTAAACTACAACAGCCATCAAGCAATTACAGGTGCCACTCCTTGGAAGACCAACCAGGACTTGGCAACTGATCAGAGATCCAGGACACTGGACTGGGAGGGATGAGGGAATTAACAGAACCATACAAATCAGTGAAGAGATGTGCAGGGGAAGGGGAGTTGAGGGGGAGGGTAGACAGAAAAGGGGTATACAGGGCCTGACACGTGTAAAACATAGTCAGTCAGTGCACTCATCTGGCTGAGCCCTGTGCCTGATAACCGCAGTCTATCCTATCACCTTATATCTTTTATTACATCTCTTCTTAACTATCTCTCTGCATATTGTCACTCTCTATCCTGTGTGTGTGTGTGCTGCAAGGACTAAGTGCCAGATACTGGTGAGACCTGTGTGTGACTCCGGCTTGGGATGTGGGTGCCCCTGGTCTGTGGTGTCAGCTACTGGAGTCAGTGGGGGTCTTTAGCTTCCAGCCACTGGGGCAGGAACAGTGGGTGTCCCCAAAACCAGTTACTGGGGTGACTGATGTGAGTGAGACAAGTGAGGAGCTCAGTACTGCTGGCTGGAGCGGGATTGTGGGTCACAGCCTGTGTGCCTGGTGCCGGTTGATAGGTGGGATGAGTGCCTGTATCTTCCCCAGTCCTGATGTGCATGGAGTATGCATGTGCATTCACCAGCAAACTTTAAGCTGGATCAGCTGGCAAGCAGGGGAGCATTGAGTCCAGGCTGGAGTATCAGGTAGTGGGGGGGGGGGGGGGGGGGGGGCGGTCCGTGATGGGTCCACCCACAAGCACTTGGGAGTGGGGTGCGTATTTGCAGTGAGCATCAAGCTGGACCAGCCGGCAAGTAGGGGACCTGTGGGGCAGGTAAGGGGGCCAGAATTCAGGCAGAAGTGCCAGGTGGACAAAGGCACCATGCCGGTAGTCGAGTCTTCCCTTGTCCACTGATGAAGTCACTCCATTGCAGAAGGCCACTAGATTAGTTAGGCACAATTTGCCCTTGGTGAAGCCATGTTGGCTGTCTCTAATCACCTCCCTGTCTTCCATATGTTTCAACATTTCTTCTAGGAGGATCTGTTCCATGATCTTACTGGGCACAGAGGTGAGGCTGACTGGTCGGTAGTTCCCAGAGTACTCCTTATTACCCTTTTTTAACATTGGTGTGAGTCCAGTATGTAAGTGCTGTTGAAGGCAGCGCCTTGTCAGTGGCCATCTGTGTGACCAGCCATTGGAATGCCCTCTGTGTGTGCATATGCGTGTCTGGGATACGTGTGCAGCTTTGTTACTGGTTGAAGCTGTAAACAGGAAAGCAACAGTCACACGCCTCAGCCTGGGCAGGGAGCCTGGGTCCCCAGGCACTGGTCTGGGCTCCAGCAGCCGGGCTGGAGAGCACCTTGGCTGGACCGGTTGGAAGAGATGCTGTGCTTCTTACATCACTTAACAATGTAGGCATTTAGTGCACTGAAAAGCACAGAGATCTCTTTCTTTATGATTATCCACAGCATTTATGGGACTGCATTAATAAAGTGTAAAACTCTTTTGGTCAGCCCTGCAGTGGTCAGGCATTTGGACTAGATGATTGTTTTAGGTCTCTTCCAACTGAACTATTCCATTCTAATTCATGCAGCCTGTTTCTTGCTGCCAACAGAAGGAGACCCTCAGGGACACGAGAGACTGAGCATTGCGCAGTGTTGTGCATGAGGAGGCAGAGTTGCCCTTTATGTGAGAGAGCAGCTGGAGTGCATGGAGCTCTGCCTGGGGATGGAAGAGGAGCCGACAGAGAGCTTATGAGTTAGGATTAGAGAGAGGACAGGCAAAGGTGACAGGTATAGTGGGTGTCTGCTAAAGGCCACCTGACCAGGAAGAACAAGTGGATCGGCATTCTACGGGCAGACAGGAGCAGCGTCACGTTCGCAGGCCCTGGTCCTCATGGGGAACTTCAACCACCCCGCTATCTGCTGAAGGGAAAACACAGCTGGACATAAGCAATCCAGGAGGCTCCTGCAGTGCAGTGATAACTTCTTCCTCCAAGTGACAGAGGAGCCAACGAGGAGAGGTGCTCTGCTGGACCTCCTCCTCATCAACCAGGAGGGGCTCACTGGTGCTGTGAAGATCAAAGGCAGCCTTGGCTGCAGGCACCATGTGATGGTGGAACTCAGGAACCTGAGGGCAGCGAGGAGGGTGAAAAACAAGCTCACAACCCTGGACTTCCGGAGAGCAGACGTTGGCCTCTTTAAAGGTCTGCTTGGAAGAGCCCCATGGGATAAGGCCCTGGAGGGAAGGGGGCCCCAGGAAACCTGCTTCATATTCAAGGATCACATCCTCCAAGCTCAAGAGAGGTCTGTCCCAACAAGCAGGAAGTCAGGCAAAAATGCCAGGAGGCCTGCGCGGATGAAGAAGGAGCTCCTGGCCAAACTCAAACACAAAAGGAAGCACAAGAGGGTGGAAGCAAGGATGGGTAACCTGGGAGGAATACAGACACATTGTCTGCGCATCTAGGGATGAAGTTAGGAGAGCTAAAGCCCAGATGGAACTGAATCTGGCCAGGGATGTCAACGACAACAAGAATAGCTTCTCCAAGTACATTGGCGACAAAGGCAGACTAGGGAAAATGTGGGCCCAGTGCATTCCCCTTGGCGTCCGCTGACTTGTCTCCCGCTTTCCTTCCAGGTTCTTGAGCTGTGAAGAATCTAAACAAGACTCCAAACAATGTCCTCGAGATGTCTTCATCTAAAGGAGTCCTTAGGCTCCTCTTACGGTCAGAGTAAAGAAATGGGCCCCTCTGGGTCCAGTTACCTCGTTCTGAAGTAGCTGCCCAGAACAGAGACGTCAAAGCTACAGTTCATGCAGCCTGTTTGTCCCTGCCAACAGCAAAGCAGACTCCTGGGTGACTTACTCAGATCCCTCTATTTTGATTTTCTGAAGCAAAGTGAAATGAATCCCACCCTCGGTGTCTGTTCCCTGCTCCGCCCCACACATGCTTCTGACCACCCTGCTGGTTTTTTCCCCCTTCCAGTCAGTCTCTTCAACGCCAGCTTAAAAAGCCCTTCCATTTACAAGAAGCTAGCTGGTTAATTTCTTCTGACCTGTCACAAACATTAAATGCCAAATATTAAAATAATTAATTTTGGTAGATTGTGCAAGTCTAATAAAATCTCTGAACACATACTTAATTTGTAGGCACCTGATTAACACACAGTTAGCAAACAGACAATGGTTCTTTCAGCAGTTCTCTCTAAAATTGACTTGCACCAATATGCAACTGTGGGAGATTTTTCTGAAAGATACCGATCTATTCTGCAGCAATGCCTTGGACTACAAGCCCAGGGAAATATCCTGGAGGCGAGGATGTGTCTCTATCCTTCATTTAGAAAACTTCTAAAATGTATAGAATGATAAATGTTGTCTGTGAACAGTAGACTTTGGATTAGATCACTTTAAACATCCACAGAGAGAATAGGTGGCCAGACTGTAAATGTTGTATCCTTAAACTACTTGGACATGAAATTGTGATAGAAGTGTTAATCAATAACTAGTGCTTTTGCCTTTCTAATTAACTTTTATCTTGTTATGCTAAAAGTATTCACTCAGCTAACCTTTCAGAACCTACCTGTGACAAAAGCAACATTTTTTATGTGATCAGAATAGAAGATTTCATTGCCTGGTAGAAAATATTCTGGTCTGCCTGTAAAATTTCAGATCATCTCATTAGACACCAAGCTTGTATTCAGAGAGGCATACTATGCATACACCATAGTGACGGAAGAAATGGATGAGGATTTAGAGCAACTATTCTGCAGCAATGCCTTAGAATACAAGCTCCTGCCCACACTCCAACACAAAAGGAAGCACAAGAGGGTGGAAGCAAGGACAAATAATTTGAGAGGAATACAGATGCATTGTCTGCGAATACAGAGACAAAATTAGGACAGCTAAAGCCGAAATGGAATTGAATCTGGCTAGGGATGTCAAAGACAGCGGGAACAACTTCTGTAAATACATAGGAGACAAAAGGCAGACTAGGGAAAATGTGGGCACATTGCTCAACGAGATGGGGTCTGGTTACTCAGGACATGGAAAAAGCTGAGGTAATGAACGCCTTCTTTGCCTCAGTCTTTAGTAGCAAGACCAGCCTTCTGGAATCCCAGGTCCTAGAGACTCGGGGGGGCAGTGTGGAGCAAGGAAGATGTACCCTTGGTGGAAAAGGATCAGATCAGGGAATAGTTAAGCAAACTGTACATACATAAGTCCATGGGCCCTGGTGGGACATACCCACAAGTGCTGAGGGAACTGGCTGATGTTGTTGAGAGGTGACTCTCGATAATCTTCTATCAACCATGGTGACGGGGAGAAGCATCCAAAGATGGGAAAGGTCATCCCATCTTCCAGAATAGCAATAAGGAGGACCCAGGGAATTACAGGCCAGTCAGCCTCATCCTGTTCCCTGGGAAGATGAGGAAGCAACTAATCCTGGAAACCATTTCCAGGCACATAAGGGATGAGAAAATCATCAAGAGTAGTCAGCATGGCTTCACCAAGGCGAAGTCATGCTTGACTATCTTGATGAACTTCTATGACGAAATGACTGAGGGAGGAGCAGTGGATATTGTCTATCTGGACTTCAGTAGGGCCTTTGACAGTGTCTCCCATAAGATCTTCCTCCCAGACAAGTTGATGATGTACGTGCTGGATAAGCAGACAGTGAGGTGATTTGAAAACTGGCTAAAAGGCTGGGCCTGGAGCGTGGTGATCAGTGGCATGAAGTTTAGTTGGAGGCCAGTAACCAGTGGTGGACCCCAGGGCTCAATAGTGGGTCTAGTCCTGTTTAACTTCTTCATTAATGATCTGGGTATCCTCCCTCGGCACTGGAGGCTTGGATCAGTCTCCTGGGGTGAAGAGAGACCAGAGAAAGATCCTTCATCCTCCTTGCAGACTCTGGACGCCATGGACAGCATGCTGCAGGTCTTAGTGCTCAGCTCTCCCAACTCCTGCCCACTGGAACTGTAGAATATACTGAAGAACTAGCATTGGCAAAGCATGGGGTTGCCAAGGGCTGTTCCTCACCCTGGAGGGAAGGGATTGTCCATGCTTGAGTGGATGGTCCCCACCCCAGTGCCATGCACAGAGAGCACTCTGCAGGCAGGGTGCCCACCTCCCCTGGGGGAGCTGGGGCCTGCCCATCATGCTCTTCTGGAACCCAGTGTCCCCTGGCTGTAGTCAAAGTCCCTTCCCCACCACAGACTCCTCCTGTCTCATGGAAAAGCCTTGCCCATGGCTCTTCTGGGCCATCTCTGCCCCCAGAGCTTTCCTCCTACCAAAGCAGTGGGAGGAATTTGACCCATCTCCTTAGGCACCAGAGCAGTGACAGCTGGCGCTGCCATCCCCCCACCTCCCAGTCCCCCATGCTTTCTTCCCCAGACCTCACCAGGGCAGAGACCCACTGGGACCTGCCTGTCTTGCACAGGGAGCCCATCCCAGAAGCTCTGTTCTCCTGGCTTCCCAGAGGGCCATATCCCCAACCCCCACTGCAGACCCTCAGAGAGGCTCCTGCCCAAAAGCCTGGACTCCATCGAGAGGGGACACAGGGCTGTGTTCTGGGGATGGGCACTGAAAGCAGCAAGGGATCCTAGGGGCAGGAGCTCCACTACAGGCTTTGCTCCAGCTTCAAGAAAGCCTTGATGGATGGTGCGAGTCCAGCTGGGAGCTTAGCAGTGCTGCTTCTGCTGGAGTGGACATCAGCTCCTGGGGGAGGCTGGCAGATTTTCTCCCTGCAGATGCTGCTGCCCTTCACCAAGTCCCAGAGAGCAGCTGCATGTGAGAGGGCCGTGGGGAGGATTAGGATGCTGAGCAATTTCCTGGCCAGCTGTTCCTCAGAGGAGGTAAGGGGCCAGGCCCCCTCCAGCCAGGCCATCTCCCTTTTCCTGCACACCAGAGCAGCCTGCAGCTCAGGGGTGCCTGCGAGGCAAGCTTGGGCCCCAGTTGGGGCACTCAGCAAGGCTCTGCCCTGAAGCGAGAGTCTTCGTCCTTCCTTTTCCCATGGGTTTCTCTCCCCCTTGGACAGGACTACCCAAGGAGTGTGGCAGGAGCCCAGGCCTGGCAGCTCTCCCTGCCCCGGGCTGCTGCCCAGCTAGCTGCTTTGGGAGCTGGGGCCAGCAGGGCCCTCCAAAGCTCTTCCTCACTGCAGATCCATCCCTGGGCAGACTCTTGGGTTCAGGGCTTTGCTCCCAGCTGCCTCCTCCCAGCCATTCTGCTGTCCTCCTTCCTCACCTAGGACTGGCACCCCATTGGAGGGGATGGTGACAGCCTTTTTGGCTCCATGGAGATCCATATGCCTAGCCTGGGAGAGCTGGTGGATAGCTCATTCTCTACTGTACTTGCAAGGACTGGGACATCAGATGGGAATCTTTGGAAGATCTTCATTACCTCTTCAGATTCATCCTGCAGCAAAAATGTAAGAGGTGCTGTGGTGGGCTGCATCCCTCCACACACAGGCATCTCCTGATGCATCTGCTCCTTTTCCTGAGTATTGCAGTGGACTGTTCTTGTGCTTGGTGGAGGCCATCAATGAAAGTCTGCCAGCTCGCCTGACCTCCTTTGCCCTTCACAGATGCTTCCCCTACAATTCCACCAATGTTTTGCTGCATGCTCACCTCAAGTCTGGGATCTGTTCTCTTTTGGTCTCTCCTCACTCCTCTCAGGATCGTGAATGCCGCTGTTTCATGGTTCCCACAGCCAAAGCTACCATTGATTACCATGTCCCCAAACCAATTTTCCCTACAAGGGAACAGCAGATACAGCTGTGCATCCGCACCACCCCCCCCCCCCCAGCCTCCCCCCCATGCTGGTCCCTCCAGTGCCTGTAGCAAGACACTAGCCCTGATGCCCTCCAGAATTTTGCATCCTCCCATCTTGCAAGCAGATGTCACAGAGGTTAAAGTCCTCCATAAGAATCAGAGTTTGTGACACTGTTTGGGAAACTTGTTGACAAAGATGCTGTGGTGTACTGACTCTTCTGTGTTTCCCCTCCTGTTTAGGCAGGACACTGCCAGAGGATAATCTACAGCCCCTGCTTCCAGCTTTCACATGGGCACTTGCTGCCAGCACTCTTGGGAATCTCTCCCTGGAGGTGCTCGCTGCTCAACTAAGCAGCAGCCTCAGGGCACTCCGTGTGACATGTCTTCCCTTCCTGCCTTCTTCCTGTAGGCATTTGGAAAATATCTCCATCCTTCTGAGAGGACAGACGTTGTCCTTGTGGCCATCAAGGCCATGAGAGACTCCAGAATCTATGACAAGGAGGTGGCCAGCATCATCCCGGACGTGGCCATGAGAGACCCTGCCTCCTGGCTGACAGATGTAAGCAGCCTGTGTCTGGATTGTCCTGCCCTTGAGCCCTTTCAGGCATTTCTCCCTTCTTCCTCTATCCATCCCTCCCAAACCCAGGTGTCTTGGGCACCTGAAGCCCTTTCAAGCCAGCAGAGGGATTGGAGGGGCAGCAGTTTCAGTGGCAGCTGGGGAAATGGCTGCACTCCAGTGGCAACATCATCCTCACCTGTGTCCCCTCCAGGTGCCAAAGATCGTAGAGGTGCATCCACAAAAACCTGGAGCACATCTGCATGGTGTCAACTTGGCACATCCTGGAACCACTCCTCCTGGTGACCAGCCAGTGTCCCAAGGAAGTGGTCATGAGCCTGCTGAACTTCTCTCCACCATGTGACAGGTATCAGCCCCAACAAGCCTTGAGGGCTTGTTCCCTATGGGGACAGGGGCCCAGAGACTCTCCAGCTGCCAGACCCATGGAAAATGGCAGGACATCCCCGAGGAGCAGGACCTTCCATCCCACTGTGCTTTCCAGCCCTGGTAGGTTGGCCAGGCCCGCAGCAGCCAAAGCTGGCCAAACCAGCCCACAGCCCCACCACCACACTCCTCCCTGCCCCATGGGGAACACCACCTCAGCCCCCTCCTGCTTGCCTGGGCAGGGTCCCCAGGTACCCCAAGTGAGGGCTCCGGCAGGGCCAGGGCTTCAGGGCCAGGGCTGCAGGACAGCCAGGGTCCTGTGGGGCTGGCCTGGGTGTGGTGTGGTGGCCAAGGCAGCCCTGCTGACAGCGTGCTCTGGGCCTGCAGCATTGTCCTGGGCATATGGAAGGTGATGCTCTCCCAGCCCCACACAGTGGAGAAGGTCCTGAGTGAGCTGCTCAGTGTGCTCCAAGACTAGCAGATGAACAGGGTCTTTGGCTCCGTCATGGAAGATGCCTGCATCCTTCAAATGGCTGTGAGTTATTAGGGCACTGGTGGCCATGCAGGCCTCCATGGGCAGGGCTGCCCCAGGATGGGCTGTTCATGCCCCAGTGCCCTTGCCCTGAGCTGCCAGTAGGAACTGGGGAGCCCTGCAGGTCTGCCTGTCTCCCACCGCTGTCTGTTTCAGCTACTGGCCTGCACTGATGGTCCAGCAGAGGACTGAGGTGCCCTCTACCACTGCCAGAGGTACCTGAGGCATCCAAGCCTGGTGATGCTGTCGCTGGTGCTCGGGGGCCTCATCACACTGTCTGAGACACCTGAGATGGTGAGCAGGGCATCATCAAGTGGCTGGCAGCCAGGAGCTGGGGCAGTGGGTAACACGGTGGCTCGGCCTTGGCTAGGAGCCAGGAGATGGGATGATGGCTTCCAATGCCCTCCCTGCCATGGAGGGGCTTAGTGGCTGCCTGGGAAGCTCTCCAGGCATGGCAGGTTACCAACCCATCCACCCCTTCGGGCCAGTCAGAAAAGGGGGTGGCTGAGCAGGGGACATAGAGGCTTTGCTCTCCTGTCCTACCCTGACTCTCCCGCATCCCCTGGCCACTGTCTGCCAGGAGGGGCCGAGGGTGAGCCAGTGATGTGTGTTGCAGAGGCATTGCCGAGGGCCAGCCTGGTCTCCTCCTCAGCCCTTCCCTGGGGAGCTCTGCACTGGTGTGGCTGGTACAGCTGATGTGTCTGGTGCAGCTGGTGGTAAATGCTGGGGGCTGGGAGAGCACTCAGAGACACAGGAACTGTGGGATGGAAACCTCTTGTGTGGCCTTTCAGGGGCCTGGGGCTGGCCATCCATGGCTGCAGATCTGGCCCACAGCTCCTGTGTGCAGAATCTGAGCCTGGATCACCTCCCCTCACGTTGGTGACGCAAATGCCCTTGGTCACTATGGGCAAGGCATGGCTGTTCCTCAAGTCCTCCTGTCCTCCTCCCTACCAGGAGTCCATCCAGGTGCAAGAGCTCTCCATCCACCTCTCCAAAGATGTAATGCAGATGGTGGTGTGGAAAGTGAAGCAGCAGATGAAGAAGCAGGTGTGGAGGGGACTGCTCACACTGTTCTTCCATTTGAGTGACCAGACCCACAGCGTGGCCAAGGTACATATTTCAAAGCTGACCAGTGACGCGGGGAAGGGCGTGCTGACACCACAGGGGTGGCCTGGGCATCAGGGGCAAGGGCAGTTGGAGTATAGGAATATGTGCCACCTCAGGGTCCCACCGCCCTGAGTCACTGAGGACAGGGCAGAGCTCCTCTCCTTCCCTGCACCACTCCCACCACTGCCTTCCTCCTTCCCCCTTGCCTCCTGCTGCAGAGGTGGATGGGGAGCTGGGGTCCCCTCCCAGCCCTGCTCTGCCCATTCAGCCCTCCTCCAGCACAGCCCAGAGGAAGGGTCCCTGCAGAGCCAGCATAAGCATGGGTGGAGAGGCTGGCACAGATATTTCCCAGACTTGCCCTACCTGGTCCAGCCAGGGTCACCAGTGTTCAGAGGCGGCCACCTCCAGCATGCTCCGGGCATGCACACCCATGCCTGTGAGCCAGAGGAGAAGTTTGCCTGCAGGAGAGGGAAGAGCTGTGCCCCTGGGGCACCCTGCCCCACCTCTGGGCTGGTGGGGCTAGGCTCCTGGCCCTTTGGGCAGCAGGGCTGCTCTGGCTTGCTCCTGCCACCGCAGCAGCAGCTGTCCCCTGCCCCTGCCATGTCACTCTTGCCAGTGCCATGGCACCAGCGAGACCCAAATCCTATTGTTGGCCCAGCAGCTGCCAGGGCTGCACAGAGCACTGTGGCCACAGGACAGGGCCAGGCCATGCCCGGTGCCATCAGCCATGCTCCAGGCTCCCCATGGCCACTTCCCCCAGGACTGGGAGGAGGGAGGACATCAAACTTCAGCAGGAGAGCGCTCCTCACCACTCCTGGCCAGCAGCTCCTCGCTGTGGGGCCAAGCTCAGCCTGTCCCCTTGGGAGTCTCTGGGAAACCTCTTACTCTGCCAGGGCTGGGCTGGAGGTCCCCTCCCTGCTGCCAGCCTGCCTGACGGAGGGCCCTACCCTGCCCGCGGCTCTCCTGCTCCAGGCAGCCGAGTTCTGCTGTGTGCAGGGCACCCTGAGGTGCAGGGACACAGCCTGAAGGACAGCCCTGGGCAGGGCTGGGGGCACGGCCCAGCCGCACCCCCCCTGCAGCCATCCTGCTCAGGCTCCTGCAGCTCAGGCTTCATTTCTGGCCCCTGGCCCCCTTCTGTCTCCTGGGGGCCGAGCCCTGAAGCTGCCCTGCAGGAGAGACACCCGAGCAGCCCTGGGGACGGTCTCTCCCAGTGGCCCAGGGCTGACAGCCTGGCCTGACCCTCCTTCGCCAGGAGACAGAGCTGGGGATGGGCCTGCCTGGCTGCTGGGGTGAGGACCACAGCTCCCCACGTGCTGCAGGGTGAAGGACAATGGCTCCCCACATGCGGTGGAGCCCTCACCCCTTGCTCACAGCTGGGTGCAGTGGTTTGGCCCTTTCCTGAGCAGGTTTTCTTGCGGTGCTGTGGGGCTCAGCCGTGACAGTTGTGGGTCCCTCATGGCGCAGCTGGACCCAGCTGGACCCGGCTGGGGTGCTCAGGGTCGTGGGCGCTGGCGTTGGCGGAACGGGACACAGCCACCATGCACTTTATCATAACCGACAGGGAATTGCATTTTCAAAAAATTACACTTTGCCTGTCCTCATTTTTTATTTTCTTTCCTCATTTCCTAATAAGAAGAAAAGACAAACTAGCAATAAGTGCCAAAAAAAGCTTAAGTACCCTGTTTATTTCTTCATAAAAAAAAGAATACAGAATCTGTAGATACATGCGATTGTTAGTAATATTTAGCAAAGATGTGTGCTGCCATCATGTCGTGGCTTAACCCCAAATGGTAACTGAAATACCTTGCAGCCGCTCGCTCACTCCCCCCGCTCCCCGGTGGGGTGGGGAGGAGAATCAGAGAGAAAGGAAAACTCATGGGTTGAGATAAAAGCAGTTCACTAGGACAGCAAAGGAAAAATAAAAAAATATATTAATAAGGATAATAATAATTTATATAAGGATAATAGAATATATAAAACAAACGATGCACAATTTCTCACCACCCGACAACCGATACAGCCTGTCCCGAGCAGCAGGCAGGGAGCAGGGGTATCCCCCCCAGCTATCCCAGAACAGCAAGTTCCAGAGAGAGCAGGCGAGGGAACCAACAGCTGAATGAACAAACAAAAAGGCCCGAATGAACGAAAAAAAAAAAAAGGGGGGGGGGGGTGGGTGGGAACAGGGAAACAAAAAGCAACCCAAAGGGAAGCTTAAGGATTAAGGCAAGTTAAGGGGAAGCTAGTGGCCCACAGGCTGACCCTCGCTTATACCGGGCATGCCGTCTCTGGTATGGAATACTCTTTGGCCAGTTTGGATCAACTGTTCTGGCTCTACCCCTCCCAAGTGTTTGCACCTGCACATTAGCAAAACCTGGGAAACTGCAAAATGTCCTTGATGGTTTAGCAGCCACCAACAACATCAGTGTACTATCATCCTTCTTCACACACTAAATCCAAAACACGGGAGCTGCTGAAGAAAAAACTAGCTCCATCCTGGCCTAAACCAGGACAATCATCACATCTTTTTATCCCCTCCAGCTTCAGAGGCATCTTTCTGCATCCAAAGCAGAGAGCAGGATAGAGAGGCTGTATGACTCTGTATCAACAGGGCTTCCAGCAGTCAGAAAGAGGAGGCAGTGCCAGAAAAGCTCCATAACTCACAACTGGAAAAATTATTTTCTGCAGTCTAAATGATTACTTGTCTCTTCATACAGCAGAGCTTACACCTTACTGATTTGCACAGTGCACTCAGAAGAGGAAAGATTTTTTTTTTCAAAGTTAGAGGAAGAAGTAGAAAGCAAAGAAATCCAATCACTTTTCATTTAAGCATGAACATCCAAGTTACAAGAGCTCACAAGCCCTGAGGTACCACGAACAAATCCCCTCTCAAGCTAACACATTGTCATGCTAGATGAGAGAAGGTCACGATTTTCGTGCACGGCCTCCTTGAACGCCAATACTCCTCACTGCTGCACAGACCAAGCGGTGTGTCTGCTTGCACTTCCCATCAGGTGTGGAGGGAGAGTCTGAGACGGACAGTGATCGAGAGAAGAGGCTTCCTGCTGCAGGGGCAGACCGAGTCAGCTGTTCTCAGGTGCAAGGATCTCCAAGGCAAAAGGGTTCCAGGAGCTTGAATCCAAAGACTGAATATCAAACGGATCTAAACTGACTCCATCCTGGCAATGTCTGACTTGGACCATGGATGCCTCTGGAAGATTTCTGCTCAGTTCTGGCAACTCAGAAATCCTCTTCTGCAGGAAGACATCAGAGAATTGGACTAATTAGCACAAACCCAGCATAGTTCTACCCTCTCCAATTCATGCAGAGGAACCTCTTTTACCCCCTGCAGCTAAGCCCATTTTCAACCATTTCCCCAGCTGTAGCCCAGGACAATCCCTTCCCTCCTCCTGGGAGGCAGCGGCAAACCCTTACTGTGCTGTAATAGTATGAATGTAAAATTATAACACTGGATTTTGAAAGAATTTCTGAAAAGTAGGTATATTAGTATTGAAAAAAATCTCCAATCAACCAAACAAAAAAAGAACTGAAAGCCATTATAAAACTGTTAAGACAACATTAATAACCAACAGTACTAGCAGGTTGCCAGTGGGCTATTTTAAAATTCAGCAAGCTTTTTCAACTAAAAATTAGGAAGAGAATCTGGTCTACAATTTAGTTCACCAAAAGCAAGAAGAGCAGTCTACAGAAATCTGCACCAGATATGGAAACACAACAGTCATAGTCCATTATAGGTTGAATGATTTCACAGCCTGTATCTCCTGCCAATAAATTGTTTTAATTGGCATTGTTTAACAGATGACTGACTTTGCAATTATACATGCTGCAAGAGAATGTCCTCCTTCAGTACAAAAAAATTGAAACTAGACATAGTTGGAGACCACAGTAATCCACAGTCAGCGGGGAAGCCGGCACTGTGAGACTTGCCATTGCTTTCTCCACACTCCTCACCCATTGCCACTCCGCTGGAAAACATCTAGTCCAGGTATCCGGAATGACACGTATTTCTTAAGCTGTGATTTCTGTTTATCTGGAATACAGTATCACTTAACTATCCTGTACCTGGAGTACAATCTCAATCTACAGTGAGAGAGAGAGAAATCAGAAATAAGAGAATGAACTGAAAGAAGGCTAAAGCTAATAAATAGCATAATCCTCTTCAGCAAGAAAAAGGAGCTAAATGACCTGCTGGACCTTTCACTTACCATTTGAATCTCCCTCTTCAGAGCTTTCTTTGGTAATCAGAAATATCACTTTCCTTTCTTAGCTCTAAATATTCAGGAAGGTTAGCACTTTCCTTTTCAGAAACAGATGTAGCCACATCAAAGAAAAGTCTCTCTCTCATGTCTTGTCTCAGATTTATTTTCATTGCCATTTGTCTGTTGTTCTTGAAGAACATTTTCACTTTCTTCTGTAGAAGAATCCTGTGTGAACTTAACTTCATTGTGATCCATGTTTTCCCAGAGGCTCTTCTCCTCCACTCCCTACTTCATCTTGGTTGTCTTCTGGAACTTTATTCTCTTCATTGCATCAAAAACTCCTCTTCCTCTTTGTTATACTACCTGAAGACTGTTTGTTCTTTCTGTGTTTTGTTTTTGACACATCTACAAAGAGAGAAAAGAAAAAGTAATCCAAACCATACCAAATCAGTTCTTCCTTCCAAATCCAGCATCCTCATCTTTCTTGACTCACAAGGGAAACGATCAAAGGAACTGAAGTACCATTGTCTCCCTACATAAATCTAGAGAAAGGATTGCAAGCTAATGGGGTCCATTTGCTATTAGATTTTTAAAAGCCAGCTATATAAATTCATTCACAAAACAACCACTGTCAAGAGTTCATGAGCACAAAATTCTTACTTTGGATAGGAAGCTGCAGTGGGTTGACCCTGGCTGGACGCCAGGTGCCCACCAAGACGCTCTATCACTCCCCCTCCTCAATGGACAAGGGAGAGAAAACATAAGATAAATACATGTTGGGAAGAGCTGAAGAGACCATTTTAAGGGAATATTTGAAGGAGAAAAAATTGTCTCTATTCTTTCTATTCACGGAATATTGCACAAAGCATGTGGGTGAAGTCAGTGGCAAAATCCCCACTCATGCCAGTGAGACCGGGAAACTTCACATCATATAATGAATTTTAAAGGAAAGAAACCCAAATCCCTTTGTTCCTTCACATCTTTCTCACAGGAAAAGAAGAGTACAGTGAAGAAATAATGATTTTTCCTTCACATATCCATTACTGGTATGCCGCTGTATTTTCCCCTTTATTTTGCAAGCCTAATCCCTTCAATTACAAATCACAGTAAGAGGTAGCATGTATTTCGGCATGGAACAGAAAGGGAAGAAAGAAGAAAAATGGAGGAATGGTGGGAAAAATACTGTTTCATATAACTAAAAACTAGTTGAGTGGTCAGAAACTGCCATAGACAACGTTTTTGACTTCAAGAGTTAGCAGCTTACGGACTATGAAATGTCAAGGCCAGTGTTTTACAATATAAATCAACCACTGAACTTGAACTTTAATTCATAACTATATTGAATGAATGAATGACCTCTGGATTGGTCTCACATTGTGAAGTAAATAAAAAAATGTAATGCCTCTGGCATAAAGAGCCAGGCATCACAGAACCTGTTACGTCCAAGAACAGAGAAGATACCAGTGACTTCAGCAACTTCACCAAGAAAGTCTGAATGAAATGCAGTTTTTAGAGAGGGGTGACACTGACATTTACACATTTTTTATTGCATTGTTGATCTGTTTTCTTGCACCCAGAGAGTTCTGCTTTGGCATCACATAGGAATAAGATGACCTTTGGTGAGCTACAGCCTTGTGATAAAGGACACCATAGAACTTTGCCTGGCATTTTTGGTCACAAATACTGAGGCAAGTCTTAAAATCCTTAGCATTAAAACACATACCTCTTTTCTTAGGAGGTTCTTGAGTTTCTTCACAAAGTTGCTCTAAATCCTCATCCATTTCTTCCGTCACTATGGTGTATGCATAGTATGCCTCTCTGAATACAAGCTTGGTGTCTAATGAGATGATCTGAAATTTTACAGGCAGACCAGAATATTTTCTACCAGGCAATGAAATCTTCTATTCTGATCACATAAAAAATGTTGCTTTTGTCACAGGTAGGTTCTGAAAGGTTAGCTGAGTGAATACTTTTAGCATAACAAGATAAAAGTTAATTAGAAAGGCAAAAGCACTAGTTATTGATTAACACTTCTATCACAATTTCATGTCCAAGTAGTTTAAGGATACAACGTTTACAGTCTGGCCACCTATTCTCTCTGTGGATGTTTAAAGTGATCTAATCCAAAGTCTACTGTTCACAGACAACATTTATCAATCTATACATTTTAGAAGTTTTCTAAATGAAGGATAGAGACACATCCTCACCTCCAGGATATTTCCCTGGGCTTGTAGTCCAAGGCATTGCTGCAGAATAGATCGGTATCTTTCAGAAAAATCTCCCACAGTTGCATATTGGTGCAAGTCAATTTTAGAGAGAACTGCTGAAAGAACCATTGTCTGTTTGCTAACTGTGTCTTAATCAGGTGCCTACAAATTAAGTATGTGTTCAGAGATTTTATTAGACTTGCACAATCTACCAAAATTAATTATTTTAATATTTGGCATTTAATGTTTGTGACAGGTCAGAAGAAATTAACCAGCTAGCTTCTTGTAAATGGAAGGGCTTTTTAAGCTGGCGTTGAAGAGACTGACTGGAAGGGGGAAAAAACCAGCAGGGTGGTCAGAAGCATGTGTGGGGCGGAGCAGGGAACAGACACCGAGGGTGGGATTCATTTCACTTTGCTTCAGAAAATCAAAATAGAGGGATCTGAGTAAGTCACCCAGGAGTCTGCTTTGCTGTTGGCAGGGACAAACAGGCTGCATGAACTGTAGCTTTGACGTCTCTGTTCTGGGCAGCTACTTCAGAACGAGGTAACTGGACCCAGAGGGGCCCATTTCTTTACTCTGACCGTAAGAGGAGCCTAAGGACTCCTTTAGATGAAGACATCTCGAGGACATTGTTTGGAGTCTTGTTTAGATTCTTCACAGCTCAAGAACCTGGAAGGAAAGCGGGAGACAAGTCAGCGGACGCCAAGGGGAATGCACTGGGCCCACATTTTCCCTAGTCTGCCTTTTGTCGCCAATGTACTTGGAGAAGCTATTCTTGTTGTCGTTGACATCCCTGGCCAGATTCAGTTCCATCTGGGCTTTAGCTCTCCTAACTTCATCCCTAGATGCGCAGACAATGTGTCTGTATTCCTCCCAGGTTACCCATCCTTGCTTCCACCCTCTTGTGCTTCCTTTTGTGTTTGAGTTTGGCCAGGAGCTCCTTCTTCATCCGCGCAGGCCTCCTGGCATTTTTGCCTGACTTCCTACTTGTTGGGACAGACCTCTCTTGAGCTTGGAGGATGTGATCCTTGAATATGAAGCAGGTTTCCTGGGGCCCCCTTCCCTCCAGGGCCTTATCCCATGGGGCTCTTCCAAGCAGACCTTTAAAGAGGCCAACGTCTGCTCTCCGGAAGTCCAGGGTTGTGAGCTTGTTTTTCACCCTCCTCGCTGCCCTCAGGTTCCTGAGTTCCACCATCACATGGTGCCTGCAGCCAAGGCTGCCTTTGATCTTCACAGCACCAGTGAGCCCCTCCTGGTTGATGAGGAGGAGGTCCAGCAGAGCACCTCTCCTCGTTGGCTCCTCTGTCACTTGGAGGAAGAAGTTATCACTGCACTGCAGGAGCCTCCTGGATTGCTTATGTCCAGCTGTGTTTTCCCTTCAGCAGATAGCGGGGTGGTTGAAGTTCCCCATGAGGACCAGGGCCTGCGAACGTGACGCTGCTCCTGTCTGCCCGTAGAATGCCGATCCACTTGTTCTTCCTGGTCAGGTGGCCTTTAGCAGACACCCACTATACCTGTCACCTTTGCCTGTCCTCTCTCTAATCCTAACTCATAAGCTCTCTGTCGGCTCCTCTTCCATCCCCAGGCAGAGCTCCACGCACTCCAGCTGCTCTCTCACATAAAGGGCAACTCTGCCTCCTCATCTGCCCTTGCTGTCCTTCCTAAAGAGCCCGTGTCCCTCCATTGCAAGACTCCAGTCACGGGAACCATCCTACGACGTCTCCGTGATCCCAACAATATCGTAGCCCTGCACCTGCACGCAGATCTCTCATTCCTCGTGTTTATTCCCCATGCTGCCTGCCCTAGCCTACAGGCACTCTAGAGCAGCACCTCAGCATGTTGAGTTCCTGGAGAGGGTTTAGGGGATTTCTCCGCCATGGTGGCTTGTAGGCACTTCTTCATGGCAGCCACAGCCAAGTTATTTCAGGGGCAGCTAGAAGCAGAAGGCGAAGCCACCCAATGCTGAATGCGCTGCCCTTCATTGCAGCTGCCTTCATGTGAGGTGTCCAGCCTCAGCTTGTCACCTGTGCTCCCCCCTCACCAAGGGCAAAGAACAGTGTCCCAGAGCCCCCGTGTCCTGGTCAGCAAAGCTGCCCCCCATGCAGTCAGTGCACAGCCTCAGGGGGCTCATGTGGGAGGAAAGGGATAGTCTGTGTCCTGGTTGCGGCTGGGATAGGGTTAATTTTCGCCAGAAGCTGGCTGGGGTCTATTCCATACCATGTCACCCTCATGCTCACTATATAGAGGGGGATGACTGGAGTGGGGGGATCGCTGTTCGGGAGCGGGCTGGGCGTTGGGCTCCGGGCGGGGAGCGACCTGTACGGGAAGCACCGCTAAGTACACTCTGTTGGTATTGTTAGGGTTTCTTGTTTGTTTGTTTTCTTTCCCTTTGTTGTCTGGTCAAACTGTTGTTGTGGTTAACCCACGAGTTTTGCCTGCCTTTGTCCCGATTCTCTCCCCGTCCCGCCGGGATGGGGGGGTGGGGGCGAACGACCACATGGCTCAGCCTCCGGCTGGGGCTAAACCACGACAGTCTGCAAGAAGGAGTGATGAGAATGAAGGAAAAGGTAAGAGATGGAACAATTAACGCTTGACTTGGAAGTGTGGATCTTTGTAGAACTTCTGCTAGAACCAGCACTTTATAAATAATGATGGAGAAGGTGTCTATAGATGATACATTCTGCATCGTACCTACTCCTGAAAAAGATGATTCAGAACAATTCAAACCTACCATGAGCAGTCAGTTAAGTGACCATCCCAAGGTAATGTAAGGTGAGGTGCAACCTGTGTGGTTGACGTAACCTCCATCAGCAATCCCCACAGCATGTCTCTGGGGATCCTGGCAGAGCTGCTGCTGCTGCTGCTGGCCATCGCAGGGAGCCCAGCCACAGGACTGTGCCAGCAGCAGGACAGGGAGGGCAGGGGAGGCAGGCGACGGGTGCCTGGGCCAGTCCCAGCCCCCACAGGTGGGCTCCAAGGTGGTATGAGGGGAACAGGACCCTCAGGGGGCCAGGGGAAGGCAGGGGATAGGGGTGCCCCAAGTTTGCAGCACCCACAGGGGAGCTGGGTGGGGATGTGGGGTGGCCCCATGGTGGAGGAGCAGCAAGGGAAGGGGCTAGGGGCAGGGGAGAAATTTAAGGTTCCCTTTACCCAAGTAGAGGGATAGGGAAGGCAGGGGGGTCAGGGCTGGCTGGGACTGATGGCAAGGCATGAGAGCCCCTGAATCCCCCCACCCCCGCCCCAAGCATGTGGGAGGTGGGATCAGGTCCTTGGGGATCTGATGGCCGAGCAAGGAGATGTGTGTTATCAGAGTCCTTGGGACAGCTGGGAAAAGGGGGACCCTTCCAGCACAGCTGATGGTCATGTAAGTACCCACGGCTGGGTGTTGTCAGGAGAAGTCTGTCTGCATGGCAGCTTGGCAGAGGGGCTGGGAATGGAGCCCAGCCCCAGCCAGGGCCGTGCAGCAGGAGTTCCCCTCCCTCAGCCTCGGGGATGATGCAGTCCCGACCTGGGATCACCCAGCCTCATACCAGGAGGAAGAAGAGAGAGGATGCGTCCTGTCCCACCTGAGCCCCCTCCCTTTTTAGGCCAGGTGGCACCAGGCAGCTCAGGTGTCAGCACTGTTGCTGAGGGTGGCAGGAGGCTCAGGGTGTCTCCCCTGGATCCAGCCCCCTCTGCCATGCACCCTCAGATCTCTCCATCCTGCCAGCATGTAAGTGCAAAGGAGCTAATTAACACAAAAAAAAATCAATAACATCCTACCCCCCCAGCTAGAGCCCCACACACACACCCCCCTCAAAGGGAGGCTTCACTATCCCTCCAGCATCCCAAGCACGGCTGTGGCCTCCCCATATCCTGCAGCAGCAGGTCCTTGCTCCTCTATTGTCTTCATGTCCTCACATGGCCAGTCCCCTCCCAGCAGCTTAGCTATCCCAGCTGCAGCTGCCCTGACACCGCAACGATGGTCTCCAATCCTAGAGCCTGGCAGGAGACACCCCATACCAGCCCCACCAGGACTATTCCAGTCCTGCCCCCCGCCCCGAGATGAGGCTCACCCAGGCCAGGGGTGGGGAGGGGCAGCAGAGAGGGAGGGCCCAAACAGACATCCCTGCCAGAGTAGATCCCAAGACCAGAGGAGGGAGAGCCTAATGCTGGAAAGGGGGAAAAGAGAGAGAAGGGGCAGGAGGGAGGTCCCCAAAACCAAAGAAGAAGGAGAGAGGGGCCAGCAAGAGAGAAGCCTCAAGGCTGGAGCAGGACAGAGGAAGAACTGACCATCAGCAGACCCCTCCAGCCAAACCAGCCAAGAAAGGCTCCCAGGCTGCCTGCCCACATCCCAGCTAAGTCTTGGTGGTTTGCATTCCCTCCCCATGTGTCCAGGCTCTTTCTCCACCCACCCCAGGCAACCATGCGTGTGGAGTACAGTGTCACTCTCCCTCCATGCCCTGGCTCTGGGACCCTCTTCAAGGACCGGGACCAGTCTGGAGCACCCCAGTCCAAGGCAGACACTGACACACTGGAGCAGGGATGAGGGCTAGGATGTAGAGAGGGGATCCTTCCCAGGGAGGGCTTCATGCACTTGGAAAGGGCTACGGCCTGGGACATTCAGACCTTGATGGGGAGACAAACAGGGAGTCTGCCATCCTGAAAGAGGACAGGAAGGACGGATCTCCTGAGGACCCTGCTCATCCCCAGAGTTGTGCAGCCATGGGTCTTTCCTTCCCCAGTGGGCACCCCTTGGATCCAACCTTTTGGGCCACAACTGGCAGCTTTCTACTCTCCCTCCACTCCCAACACATGGGGCGCTCTGCCTATGGCTGCCCCGAAGCCAAAGCACCCCATGCCTCCCCTCCACATGCACCCTGGGCTCTCCATGAGAGGAGTCCTCCCCTCTCCCAGTGGTGCAGCCCCTGGTGGGGTTGGTGGCCAAGGTGTCCCCCTTGTCCTCCCTGCCCACCAGATCTCTGCAGGCCGGCCCAGGATGGGCTCAGACTCATTTCCCTGCAGCATGTTGAAAAGAGCACAGCAGGTTCTTAACGTCTTTATTAGTTTGTGGTTTGGGTTTTTTCCAACACAATAAATCCTCTCTACAGCAACAGGTTAGTTAAATCCGGTTTACATATTGCCGTCTCGTGAGTGCTGTGGCCTTGATGCCGCCATGACAAAACCAGGTTGCGCTCAGACAGGAAAATAGGTTAAATTCCACTGTGACCAGGAAAAAAAGGAAACCCAACAAAAATCAAAAGAACAAACCACCAGGGAAAACCAAACTGACCAACAAAACCAAGGTGAGGAACCGAAGGCGAGCACAGCCAGACCACCTCCAGGGGAACCACACGGCACCGCTTGGACAAGAATGCAAGGGGAAATCAACCCAAAAAGGTCAGGGACCAGACAAACTCTTATATATATTATGTATAGGTATTTATATATATATCGTCTGGAAGGACACGCTGAGAAAACGAGAGATCACAGCGGTATCTACAGTAAAAAGGAGCTACGTAGCTTTCAGAGTCACACCGAGAAGGAAGCACACGGCAGAACAAAGTGTGGGACAAATGGGGACACTGGTGTTTCGGGGTGGCCATTCAATATGGGAGGGGCTGGGCAGGGCACGGGTCTCAGGGCCAAAAGCCCTCGTACACCTGCTGGGAGTCCCTCGCTGGGGAGCAGGGGCAGGGTCTGGGGTTGAGTGCTTTTGGGCAGCTGGGTGGGACCCGCTCCCAGCAGACTGATTCTGCTCGCCCAGATGGTGACACCTGGTCGGTCCCCTACAGGTCCCTGTTCAGGTCCCCCACAGACCACCTGCAAAGCCCTGAGCACCCATTGCCAGAGGCAGGGGCTCCCCTACCCTGGGTGCAGGAGGAGCTGGGCTCTGTTGCCCACGGGGCACACCAGGGACAGCAGCAGAGGCCGGGTGGCCGATGGTGGGGTTACGCAATGACGCGGCTCTCCATGCCGAGCGCGAGAGGCTGGATCCACCCAGAGCCAGTGGCTGGATGGGGCCTCACGGCTCGGGCGGAGCCAAGCCCTTGAGAGACGCCCCGCTCAGTGCGCAGGCGAGATGCTGGGGGTAGGGGATGTGGATTTGGGGGGCCATGGTGGGTCTGGCCAGCTCTGTGGGCAAAGCCAGCCTGTGGGCAAAGCCAGACACTGGGGTGCTCCCCACGTCCCATGGGTCACCCCACACTGCCAGCACCTTGCGGTGATGCAACCTGCGGGGCAGAGGGTGCTGAGGGCTCCCCAGCATTGGGGGGGGGGGGTGGGGGTGGGGTGTCTCATCTTATTGCTAATGGCTCCACTATGGTGACACCCACAGGCTGTGGCCAAACTGGAGGGGGGATTTGCCACGCGACATCCCCAAACCCAGTGGCCTCTGAGCCCTGGCAGCCTCAGCCCAAGAGCTGGGAGTGGAACTGCCGGTGTGGCAGGGACTGAGCAAGCCCCCCATGCCCCTGCTGTGTTTTTGGTGGCAAGTGGTGATTGTCCTTCTTGCAACAAGGGACTGAGGAAGTGCCACCATGGGCAAGGGTGTGGGCAGAGGCAGGGGGACCCCTATGCCACCCTCCTGCCCCAATGGCTCCTGAAGCAGGGCTGAGCCCCCTCCTGCTGCCCTGAGGCAGCCCTCAGGTTATGTGACCAGGGTAAGGGGACAGTTTGGGGTGCAATTTCTCACAATGCTCAGCCAGCTCCGGGGCAGCAGGTCCTGGGTGTGCTGGGGGATCCTGTGCTAGCTCTCCCCAGGGAGAGCCGGCAGGGAAAAATGGGAGCTGCATCCCCAGGAAGGGCCCAGCAACCTCGCAGTGAGCACCGCTCCCTGTCCCTGTCTTCCTTCTGGCTTGGCCAGCTGTCGGTTCACCTTGGGGGACCAACCTACCTCCTGTGTCCTCTCCACATCCTGCTGTCCTGCCCCTAGCCTGCTGTCCTGCCCCATCCCACCATCTTGTCCCCATCCCGCTATCCTGCCCCTGCTCCCCCATCCTGGCCTCATCCCTGTGCCACACACCCTCCCAAGCCAGGGCCAAGCCAATGCTAGGGAGGGTGAGGACCAATGCAGAACCATGTGTGACTGCTGGGCGAAGCCAGGAGCTGGAGCCGGGAGGCAGTGAAGCAAAGCCCCTCTCCTCCGGTACCAGACAAGGGGATGAGGCCAACGGCAAAGAAGACAAATCGACCCCGAACGAGTGAGGGCCCTGGTGGAGGACATCCACGGGGTGGGTGGGTGCTGGAGGGATGCTGATGGATGGGAGATGGTTCTGGAGGAGATGTCGGCGGCGGGCGTGGACCTCAGCACGATACCTCCATGGTGTGGTTGATTTGCCCCATGGCCTCGGTGCTCTCCGAGTGGGTGCAGGCACGTGGGCGGGTGCCATCCACTGAGCTGGCGCTGGTGAGGGAGGCCGTGCGGGAGCGTGCCAGGCGGGTCATGCTGGCAGACGGCACTGCACGGGCACAGAGAGACGGACGGGGTGCTCAGCTCCCTCTGAAAGCCACCAGGACCTGAGTCGACATTGCCTCACACGAGCAAAGCCACCAGTCCTGCTCCCCGATGCAAATGACCCTAGGCACAAGCTTGCAGCATGCGGTGATGTGACAACATGAGCAGCTCCAGGCTGGCAAGGGACAGTGGGGCAGGGACGGGGCGCCCTGGGGCAGGCTGCACACCAGGCACATCTCCCGGGCATGCGACCATTGGGCATGAGGCAGTGGGGACACCTGGCTGCCACACTCCGGGGAAGGAGTGAAGAGGGATGGGAGCTCCCCAGGGTGTGCAGGGAAGGTGACACCCTCCTCCAGCCAGGACGCCCAGTGGACAGAGCTCCTGGTCAGCTGGAGGAGGGCACAGCGGGCCCACTGCTGAGACTGTGCCTGCATGGGGGGGACTTCTCCGACTGCCATTTCTCAGCCCCCGGCCCTGGCTCAGGGTGCCATCTCAGGCAAAGCGGAGCAAGGCAGAGGGCACCTGGCTGGGAAGGGGCAGCTGTGCACCCAGGCTGCTCCCAAAGGTGCCCAGGCAGCGCGAGGGCACAGGCCAGGCCGGCACCATGCAGCAGCGGGCACAGGCCGAGCAGTACTGAGCGGTACCTGTGCCTCCACTCAGCCTCCGATCCTTCAGGTGGGCGACTGGCCGGGGTGGAGTGGGAGAAGGGCAGGGAGGGCAGAGAGAGAGCGTCAGCTGTGCTGGCCGCTCCGCGGGGCCAGGAGCCCCCGCCCAGCCCTACATGTGCATGCACACGGACCTGCATGTGTGCACACAGACCTGCACAGACACACGTGCACATGGACCTGCAAACACACACGCGTGTGTACATGGACCTTTGCACACATGCACACACAGGTATGCACACAGATCTGCACACACACAGAGACACGCATGTGCTCATGGACCTATACACACACCTATGCACACAGACTTGTGCACATGGACTCTGCACATCTGTGTGCACACACAGCCCCTGCTCGTGCATGCCCACGCACACATAAGTGTGCATGCACGCACAGAGACCCTGTCCACACACCTATGTACACACAGAGTCCTTGTACGCATGTCTGTGTGCGCACAGAACCTGTACACCCCACGCCCCTACGAACACACAGAAAGACATCTTGTACACCTGCACATACAATGCCACAGATGCACGTGCAGCTCTCCGTCAGGACGGGCACGTGGGGGTACCAGGCTCCTCTCCTGCAGCACGGTCAGCACACGCGCACACAGGCACACACGCATGTGCACACGCAGGCACACGCCAGCCCCGTGCCCAGCCCTGGCACTCACTGTAGCCCATGCCTTGCAGGAAGTACTTGAAGGCTTCAGTCAGCTTGCCGGGCTGCGGGGAGAGAACAGGCTGAGTTGAGGCAGCATCAGGGCCGAGATCCCTGCTCAGCCCTGAGCTGCCTCTGGCAGGCCCTGCGCAAGACCCCTATGCCCTCCTCAGCCCATCCCCAGCTAGCCAGGGACAGCACCAATGCGTGTCTCAGGGCCCAGTATACCCAGTTAATTGGGGAAATTGGGGGGGCTCACCTGTGTGACCTGGGGCAGCCCACCAGAGTCAGCCATCTGCAGAGAGAAGGTCCTGTTTAGTTTGGGAGGGTGCCCTTGCCACCCACTCTGTCCCCTGGTACCCGCTGGCAGGATGCCACTGCTGGGGCCACCCTGCTCTCCCCACCCACCCCCAGCCCCATGGCCAGGATGGACCTGGAATGGGGACATGGGGACACCCTGCAACCCTGGGGCAGAGGGCAATGGGGCACTTCATGGGCAGCAGCGACTGACTGCTGCTCCCTACCACCCACTTACCTTCAGGAAAGTGGTGTTGGTGGGATCCAGCTTGGAGTTACACTCCACCTGTGGGCAAGGGATGATATTAGCACCCTGGGGTGCCCTGAGCCTGGCAGAAGTTGCCCACAGGTACTGCCACTGGCCCATGGCACATCCCACCCCAGCCAGGTGGAGACAGGGCGCTAGGTGAGCCCTGAGCCTGCAGAACCACCATCCCTTGCCATGGGACAGAGGGAACCTTCCTCCTGCCAGGCAGTGTCTGGGCAAGGGTGGGGGCTGGAAAGGGAGGGGAGGGGGGCTGGTGAGGCATCCTGTGTATCACACATGTGTATACAAGCACACAAGTGTGCTCATGCGCATCTGCATAGAGATACATGTGCTGGAGGAGGGGTTGAGTGCATGCAGTTACACATCACGTACAAATGTGGCCACCTGCACAGTACCTGTGGCCACCTGCAAGTGTGGACAACCACGTGGATGTGTGCAAGCACATGCATGTGCTAGCAGCTGTTTGGGCGCATGTGGCCAAGCAGGGAGTGTGCCTGTGTGCCGACACATCCGAGTGTGCACGTTGTGAGCATGTCTGGGCATATGAGGAAGGGGAGCTTTCCCAGGTGTGGCAACCATGCACAGATTCACATGCACATGTGCCCACACAAGGAGGTAGGTTTGCACATGAGCACAATCCTGCGCACGGGAGCTTACACGTGTCTAAGCAGGCAGCAAACAGGAGTGTACCCATGTGTGGGCACCGTCTGCATGCCACCCCGCAGGCACTACCCCATCACTCACCACCCCCTCTTCAGCAGGCGCGTTGTCTCCGACCACGAGCATCACAGGGCAGCTGGAAGTGAGAGGAGGAAGGGGCACAGTCAGGGCTTGGCCTGGGTGGGCTCCTCTGCCCTGGGATCCCCCATGCCACGCTGGCGCAACTCTTACCGCAGCGTCTTGGCATTGGGCACAGTGCCAGGCCGGTTGATATCCAGGTCCCTGCGGCTGATGGAGGAGAAAGAGGGCCAGTGTGAGCTCACAGGCAGGTGCTGCCACCAATGCCATAGCGCAAGAGCTGGGGCCCCGCCAGCTCCAGGAAGCAGCACCCAGCCCTGCTGTCATGGCACCCTGTGGATGGAGGACCCCACAACCATCTCTGCCATGACCCAGAGCCCACGCTGCAGGATGCAGCACCCCGTGGAGCAGCAAGGCTCCCAAGCCCCTGCACACGTGGGACAGCATCTCTGCCCCCTTCCCCAGGCCTGTGCCAGCACCTAGCACAGGGGGAGACCAGGGGACATGCACCCATGGCCTTGGGCTCTGGGACATGGCGAGGCTCTGGCACAGGTACCACCACTCCCGCATCCCCAGCCAGCACCACCGGCCAGCTTTGCACCACTGCCTGCTTGCGCCGGAGGGTGATGGCAGCACCCAACAGGGGTCAGGGTTCCCATGCTGCCCTTGAGGCCACCAGCACTGCAGCTCCTCGCCCTGGCACAGATGGGGGGCAGCCCACTGGCAGGGCTGCCCAGGGTGCTCACCTGTTGTACATGTTGAGGAAGAGCTGGAGGTTAAACTGGTTCACCACGCTGCCGATCTGCTGCCGGTAACTCTGCACCAGCTCCGTGCTGCTCACCAGCTCTTCCTGTGCCGGCAGGGGATGGAGATCAGGGCAGGCACTGCCAGGTGCTGCGGAGACACCCCACTCCCCCAGGCCTGCCCATGCCGTGCTGGCCAGTGGGACAGAGGAGGGGGATGTTGGGCAATGCAGCTGGGCACTGCGGTGCTGCAGGCAGCACACCCAGGCAGAACACAGGCACAAGTCGCACACTTGTCAAGGCTAAGTCCTGGATCAGGCAGGAGGGATACAGGCAGGGCTTGACTAAGCCCATCCCTGGGCATGGGGCAGGTCCAGCGGCACTGCAGCACCCAGCAGGCAGGGCAGGGCACAGCCGGGTGAGCTGGCTGGGATGCTGGGTAGGGGGCTGGTTGCAGGGGGCCAGCAGGATGCGCAGCCCTTACCTGGCTGAACAGGTGGGACAGAACAGTGTCCGGCAGCGTGCTGGTGAGGCCAGAGAGCTGTGAAGGGAGCAGAGGGAGTTATGGCACTGCCATGGCTGGCTCCTGCCCCAGGGAGCCGCCGGGGGGGTGGGGCCCTGCCCACCTTGGCAGCTGCCCAGTCAATCCAGCCTTTGCCGTTGGGGTCGATGTTCATGAGGACCAGCCCTTCGACCAGGTCAGGGAAGATGAGCTGCAGTGAGCAAGAGGGGCGATGCTCAGTGGGAAGGGGAGATGCACCCAGGGCAGCTCCCCACCAGCAGCACTGCTCACTGCACAGGCATTGAACAGGGCTGGTGTGGCCCTGTCCTGGGAGCGATGGGAGACCTGTGGCAAGACTGCCCGGCCACCATGGCCTTGGCACTGCTGTCCCAGCCCCCCCGGCCCTCCAGGAGCCTTCGCAGCAGCACAGCCTGCTCAGGGGTGTCAGCTCCTGCTCCTCCCCATGCCCCAGGCTGACAGCAGGTATGGGCAACTCAGGGCCAGCCCATCCCAGCTTCAGGCTCACCGCAAACTTGGCCAGCACGTAGGCTCCTGCCCCAACACCAATCCCGATCACGTACTTGAACCTGGAAAGCAGAGAAGTGCATATGGGCAAACGGTGGGCTCCAGCACAGGTTCCCTGGGGCACCCCTCCACCCGCAACATGGGGCACAAGAAGACATGCAGGGTGCCAGCTTACAGGGACAACTCCCCCAGCCCCAAACCCTTGCCTCCTGCCCATGTCCCTGCCCAGCACCCTCAGCCAGTAGCCATGGAGGAGAGGCTGACTCACCCGAAATGCTGCACCACACTGGGTAACATGGCAGCCAGCTGGTCCATGGATGGGTACTGGTACCTGCAGCACAGGGAGGCACGGGCCAGTGGTGATGGGACCCGCGCAGAGCGGGAAGGCTGGGACAGGGCAGCTGGGCGGGGAAATGTCACCCACCCGCAAACCACCCCATTGCCCACCCTGGGCCAGTCAGCTGCCACAGGCTTTGACACAGTCCGGAGAGACCCCGCAGGCAGGTCACGACTGCCCAGGCAGTCACAACCCAGCAGGCAGGGAAGTGACATCCCAGCGGGCACAGCGAGCCCCCAAAGCTGGCACCTACCCCTGAGGGAACTGCGAGGCTCCTGCCTGCTGGCCTGGCGCATCCACATGGCACACCACGAAGTGCTTCGTGATCTCCTGCATGTCCTCGTAGTTGAAGAAGGTGTTGAAACAAAGCTTGTCTGTCAAAGGACAGGCAGTGATCAGAGACCAAACACCCTGGCACAGGGGCCTGGTGGGCCAGGGGAGCATGGAGAGAGGTCACCTGCCCTCCCACTGCCCTTCAACCAGGAGGTGACATGCCACCAAAGCCCTCCCATCCCCTTCCCTCCAGGCTCCTCATCCCCACAGCAGAGACCACAGCCACTGTTAGCAAGGGCTGCATCCCTGCTGGTGTTGGGAGGCATGGGGATGGACAGGCACAGCCGGGAGGATGAGGAGTTTGGAGTGAGCCTCGGCTGCTTGGAGGGATGGGACCAGGGGATGCAAAGCCCGGAGCTGCAGGACACCCGGTGGGCAGCGGGATTAGCAGCCCAGGGTATTCTCGGCCCTATCCAAAATCCCCAGAAAGGGCTCAAGCGAACATGGGATTTGAGAAATGGCTGCAAATGTCCCTGCTTGGAAACAGTCAAAGAAACAGCCCTGGCACTGCTGTGGACAGGTCACTACCGTTGCAGCGGGATACAGCCATCGTCAGGGCTTGGAGGGGTCCTGCCCCATGGCATCAGTGCCAGGACATCCCTCCCAAAACGTGGGGGCAAGGCAGGTTGTAAGGTTCATCACAACCAACATGACACATCCCTGGACACAAGAGTGCTGCTGTGATGGTGAGAGGCAGCTCACATAGCATGATGGTGACTCAGCCTCAGCCACCAGTGGAGGGGAAGATGGTTCTCCCCACTCACAGGGCACCAGGCATCCCAGCTCAGCTGGGGGGCACAGCCTGGGGCAGGGGTCTGGGTGCAAGTCCAAGGCTGCAGGCTAACAAAGAGCGCAGCACCCCCACATCCAGAGCCTCGGCTTGGGGTCCCGCCTTCCCCGCCTGTCAGGGTCCCTCCTTCCCTGCTATTCCCCCTCTCCTTTGGCCTCCACTACGCCCTGCCGCCAGCCGGGTCCGTGCTCTGAATACCAACGGCTGGTGGCGTCAGCAGGGACTAACCCGGCATCCCCCACGTCCCGTCCCTGCCCGGCATGGGCGGGCGGACAGCCAGCACTGGGGTGGCCAGGCACTCCTGGCTGTGCCTGGCCCGGGCTTTGGGTTCGGCTGAGCATCCAAACCCTCCTGGTGCTTTCAGATGCCTGGGGAGACCCAATGCAGCCTGGGGACCCTCTGTGGGAGGAGGCAAAGGAGCTGAGCCAAGGGCTTTTGCGGTCATCCCGGCACCCCGTGCAGCCCCAGGCTCGCTCCCGCCTGCCCATGGCCCAGGGACCAGCACTCACGGTTGAGGCCCACATCGTGGTACGTCAGGATGGCCGGGCGATTCCCCTTGGGCGAGCCCCGGATGACCACGTGCAGCAGCCCGTAGGGGGTCTCAATGTCATGTTCCTGGGGGAAGAGGAGAGATGGGGTGATGCCTGCCTGCCCCAAGACATCCTCTCCTGCCCTGCCATCCCAGCCCTTACTGCTGTTTCCTCAGGCATCTGTGTCCCATGGGAGTACAAGGGAAAGAGGAGCAGTCATCCTGGGAAAACCCCCAGCTCTGGGCATCCGGGCTGTGGCAGAAGGCAGGACAAATCACATACAAATGCTCCCAGCCTCCACCACCTCAGGAAGGGAAAGGGAAAGGGAAAGGGAAAGGGAAAGGGAAAGGGAAAGGGAAAGGGAAAGGGAAAGGGAAAGGGAAAGGGAAGACTTGGGATAGAATAACAGGATTTAGTATTGGACAGGTGTATCATAGTATGGCACCACAGGATGGGATCAAGGGATAGAGGGATGGGATGGGATGGGATAGGATGGGATGGGATGGGATAGGATGGGATGATCCAAGAGGGCTTGGGAAAGGAGGATCGTGGGACAGGACAGGTGGACCACAGGATGGGACAGGAGATCTTCAAGGGCCTGAGACTGAGGGAGTTTCAGCAACGCAGTGAGGAATCACAGCATGGCCCACTTGGCCCGGATTCACTGTGCCTGGGACAAACAGGCAGAGGTCAGACCCTGGACACCACCCCGAGAAATGCTGCAGCCTGATCCCAAAATGACAGCTGAAGTGACTTTAAAATCCCTTGGTCTGAAATGGCTGTGCGCCCATACAGAGCCCAGGACTGCCTCGTGCCTCAGTTTCCCTGGCTGGGAGGGCTCCAGCCTTGCCTTCACAGCCATCGTCCCCAGCCAGCAAGGAAAACTGAGGCTGCGAGATCAGGTGCTGACCAAGGCATCGCCCAGGGACAAGGGACCAGGGGTCCCCTCCAGATGCTCATGCCTGCCAGCTAGCCCACTGGCAGTGACCTCGAAGCTGGGATCTGGTGGGTGCAGGAGCATCACGCACCAAGCAGGGGATGCTGGCAGGGTGCCCAACTGGCGTAGTCCTCGCTGCATGTACTGGCGGCCCCATGGGTGGGCTGGTGGGAGGGGAGCAGGCATGTGGACACTCCCGCAGGTTACTCGCCACCAAGGACTCTGAAGGACACTGGCCTCAGGTGGGAGGAACCGCCTGAGGACAGGGTCTCCTCACTGCAGTGCCTCCCCTCACCGAGATCCCCTGTCCCCGGGGGGGGCGCAGCACCCGAGGGCAGCTCAAGGGCTCTGTGGACACAACGCTCAGCTCCCCAAGGGCACCTTGGCCCCAGCCCTCATCCACAGCTGTCCCTCCACCCCCCGGAGCCGTATCAGATAGCAGGTAATGAGCGGGGACATCCCCCTGCAACAACGTATGGGGAAACTGAGGCGGGGGAAGGGCCTGGCCCAAGGTCACAGAGCAGGAGGCATCCATGCGGTCTGATCCTGGGCACAGGGCTGCCTCCTTGCCATCCTCATGCCCACAGCCTCCATCACAGCCCCAACAGCTCAGCTTGCAATCCCATCCCAAAATCACATGCCCAAGGTGCTGGCTCCTTCCCCAGCACTGCTACTCCCCACCCCCCCCGCCAAGGCAGGCACATCCCTGCCTGTGGTGCAGCCTCTGCAGCATCACTGGGTACCACAGCTCTGCCCTTTGCCGCAGGGATGCTCGCTGCGGGGGGAGACGCTAGGGATGCAAGGAATGCAAGCAGTGAGGAGGGGAGGGCACTGACAACCCATAGGCCCAGCAAGGAGGGGTGCGGGGGTCGCAGCACCCATAGGTGCCTGAGAGAGCCCAGCCCTGTCCAGGTTACCCGCTCGCTGCTGCAGTGCTCCCACCTTGCTCGCCCCCTTCCACACCAGCCTGTTGCCATCAGATGTTGCCATCACCAGAGGCCAGAAAGCATCTGAGGCATTACTTCAAAACAGCAAGAGACCCTCTCCTGCCGCAGCTCTGGGGGTGGGGAAGGGGCAGTGTGCCCCCCTGTCAGCAGTCAGCCCCAGCACAGCCCGCAGCTGCTGCAGCTGCGCTTACTCACCCTCGGCCGTGCCGCAGCATCTCCGCTGGGCTCGGGGAGGACATGCTCAAGGACAATGCGTCCCTGAAACCTGCAGCATGTCAGGGATGCGGCAGTGGGGCTGGGGGAAGGAAGGGCTCCCCAGCAGCAGGTCCCCCCCACACCAACGCCTGTCTGGCCCACGCCAAGCCCTGCTGGGTGCAAAGGTCCAGCCTGGGCGAGCAGGGGAGATGCCGAGACAAAACTCCCTGGGAAGGGAGGGCAGCGAGCACGGGAACGGTGGTACCTACCCCATCCCAGCACTCAGGCATGGTGAGGAACCGGGTGGCCGAGGATGCACGGGCAGGGTGGGCCAAGCACGGGGTCCTGGTGTGGGGCACAGCGGTGCAGCAGGCTGAGGCGAAGCAGAGCTCTGCGCTGGCTCAGCCCCTCGCCTTGATTTATAGCGGAGCCCCAGCCCTGCGCTAAGCCCTCCCTCTCCCTTCCCCCTCGACGCGGCGCGCAGCCCCGGCAGGTTTGGCCTCCATTGCGGGCGAGCACTGCGATGGAGCCAGCACTCAGCCATTGGCTGCTGCGGGAATTATTCATGCTCCAATTGGCCCCAAATACCCTTGTTTATGAAGAAAAAACGCCTGGCACTGTGCAGTACCTGCTCCATCTTCCCTCCTTTGGCAGACCGAGACAGACATGAGTGCCTGGACAGGGCTGCACTCGGACCCCTTGCAACACACACAGCATCATCACGGCAGAGCCCAGCAATGCTCACCCGCACCCATCATGCACACACACGCAGCTCCGGCCCCACACAAACACGCAGAATCATGCTCGAGCCTGCAGACACCCAGACCAAGGCCCTGCAGCAATGCACACGCACCAGGAAGGCACGCACACACCCACGAATGGACATGGGTCCACGCTAAACACACAGGAGAAGGACACCGCAGGCGTGCTCCACATATGCATGTGACCATGCATGTACATGCACAGGAACAAATACCAACACAGACACACAGGGGCCAGGCAAAACCGTGCCCCCTCGCATGTCTCTGCATGCAAACTTTGGAAAAATAAATACAATGACCCATGCTGAAGCAGATGCATCCCACAAAATGCTTGCGCATACCCCCACGGGGCTGTCCCCTGTGTGCCTGCATCGGTACATGTTCCTGTGCATGTATGTGCATGGTCAACTGCACATCTGCTACATCCTTCTCCCGTGTGCTTAGTGTGTATGCTATGGCCATCACACGTGCCCATGGATGCACAACAACCTGCACACATGCAGAATCTTGTGCACATGTGCACGGAGGGGCACATGCATGTACACACATGAACACTGCCCGGATACCTGTGTTACCTTACCCAGCAGCACGGTCATCCCACCTGCTGCGGGATGCTGGCACGCAGGGGATGTGCAGGATTTAGCCGCAGTCTGCATGTCGCCAGTGGCAGGTAAATAAGGCAGGAGGAAAGACAACCCAGCAACACCGAGGGGTCGGATCTGGTCCCTGGGCTGACGCGTGCTGTGTGCGCACACACACGTGTGTATTCCCATGTGCACGCAGGCAGATGGTTTCTGCCCTGATTCCAATGAGGCTTTGCGAGAGGGCGAGTCTGTCTGCCTGCAGCTCGCACCCATGGACGGCCTCGTGCCGCCACAGCCCCAAATCCCCCCTGGCAGGCTCTGGGTGCCATCCCCCTGCACCCTGCCTGCCCCTGCCCAGCCCAGCACCACTGCCCAGCTTGGCACAACCAGCACCCAAGCCACTCCAGCATGAAGCTGGGCAATCATGGATGGAGAAACAGCCCCTTCAGCGCCTGCCCAAAGGGGCTGGAGAGCCACGTGCCAGTGCCAGACCAGGGCAGCATCCAGCGGGGCCCCTCCAGCCTCCCTGCCCACCACAGGGATGCTCCGTGCCAGCCGGAGCCTGCCATCACCTCTGCATCATCCCCACCCCGGCAGCTCGCCGTGGCTTGCTGCCACCATGCCCTGGCATGCACCACAGCCATGGGCAGACAGGGTCCAGTTGCCATTGCCAGCACATGCATGTGTTTCCCTGCATGGCAAAGCCCCGTGTCCTTGGCTTCACCCAGCAGGCTTGTTCCTGTGGAGTCTCTGATGTCTAATAACAGGGCTGAGCCACTTTTCCCTGGGGAGAGCCCTTTCCCTGACCTGAACAAATGATCACCCGGAGCTGGTGGGAAGCCACTGAAAGCAGCGTCCTTCAAACAAGTGAGGGCTGAGCAGCCAGGGGGTCTGGATGTGGGAGAGAGGACGGACAGACAGGCAGTGGGATGGCATCCACCTTGCCTCCATCAAAGAGGCTTTCCTCTGCACTTTGTCCTGCAGGGAGCTCAGACCCAAGCCTGGAGAGATGCATCTCTGCTAATGAAGGACTGCATGTGAGGAGGAAGCCCAGCTCCCAGGTGGTTCCTGGCACAGGTACAAAGCCGTTTGTGGGTCCGGGTGCCATTTTAGCTTTCCTCAGCCCTGTTGCCTGTGGAGCCACAGAGCACGAGCAGCCACAGCCTCTGGGAAAAAGCAAGAGATGCAGAGAGGCATGAGCAGGCAAAAAAAGACAGTAGGTGGCAAAATAGAGGGGAGAAGGGATGGAAAAGCTGAGGTGAAGTAAGGCATGAATGAAAAGGGTGTCAGGGAGATGGGAGGGCTGAGCAAGGCTGACTCCGCTTGCATGGCATCGAAAGGCATCGCCACCCATCTGCCTGATGGGTGGCCCAGTGCTCCGGCAGGGCCAGGGTGCCCAGGTCAGAGGCACCTCCCCCCCTGCACTCCCGCACCTTGGCTTACGCCAGCAGCCTCAAGGGCTTTACTTCGTCTGTCAGTGGCAGTGGAGGATCCCCGCTCCCCCTTCTGCCCCGGCCAGGCCAGAGCATCTCAGCAAGGGAGCAGTGACTGGCTCTGGGGAGGAGCAAAGGGACAGTGAAGAGCTAAGCTGGGGTCTGGATTGAATTACCCCAAGGAGGTGAGCCTAGAAAATGGGGTAAGATCTCCCCAAGGAAGGGCAGGCAGCCCCCAGCCTTTGCAGGGAACCAACCTGCGAAGTGCCGGGGTGGGGGAAAGGAGAGGGTTGCCCCGGGACAGCCTGGGGAGCTCATCCCATCCCCACCCTGAGGCTCTTGGAGGGGAACCAAGAGGGTGCAGGGCATGGCTGGCCTGGGAAAAGCCGCCTTGATCCTTGCCCGGTTCATTCTTTTAGGTACTGAGGGCATGCAGGTGCATTGCTGGGGCATTTGCTGTCCGGACCTGCTCCACCCGGGCACCATTAGGGACACGGTTCAGCATCACCGTGGGCCAATCCCTGAAATACTGGCATACAAAGATTGTCCTAGGAGAGTCATTGCTCTTTAACATCCCCTGCATGCCAACCAAGCCCTGCCCCAGCACAGGTGAATGGCATTACCAGGGGCTCCAGGCAGCCCGGCACTGCCATCTCCCTCTCCCTCCTGGCCTCCTTCTCCCTCCTCACCCTCACTTCGGTGACACCAGGAGGTTTGGTTTCCACTCCAGTGGTCAATAGGGACCCTGAGCAAGCAGAGCAAGGAGCAGCCCAGACCCACACACCCTGCCGCTCCAGGCCCCAGCATCTCGCTAGCTTTGGAGCTGCTGGGAAGGGCGGCATTTCTTTTCCACCACTGCCATTTTTGAATAATGTTGTGGCCTCCAGGAAAGCCACCAGAAATCTCCTGCTCTGTGAACCACAGCAGCCACCGCCCAGCATCTTGACGAAAGTCCTTGCTCCCTGCCTGGCTGCACCCTGCCACCCACACGGGTGATGGAGACCGAGCGGACCAGCCCCAAAAGCCTGGGCACCACTTTGGGTCTGCCAAAATGGGGACCTGAGCTCCCCTGCCCCTCTCCCAGGATGAATGAAATCCAGATTTATTTTATCCTTGCAGGGGCTGCTGTTTCAGTGCCGGACCTGACAGAGCTCAGCCAGCAGCACTCGATCCCACCCTCCCAGTGGTTCCAGCCACTGGCAAAGCAGCAACATAAAACCTGAAGTTGGTCACTGGTGTCCCCTGGGAGGGGGGATGCTTTGGGAGAGGGACAGGCAGTGAGTTGGGGTCTGGCAGTCCCACTACCCTCCTTCCCCATCTACCGGCACCTCGGTCTCTGAAGGGGGAGCCTGGTGCAGGATGAGCTTGGGCAGAGGTGTGAGAGCAATGAAGACCAACATGGGGAGCCAGGCACGAGCTGAGCCCCCGTGAGCCCCAAGACCACGTCGTGGGACTCCTCCGAAGGGGCAAAACAGAGGTACAAGGTGGGCAGGTGCCAGCCAGGGGAGCAGAGGGGCCCTGCTTTCTGAGAGAGGTGGGTGGTACGGAGGGCAATGCCCCAGCCCTCCAAAAAAGACAGAGGCTTTCAAACATCCTTATGTAAGCGGGGAGTTGGCATTGCCCAGGAAACCATTGCCATGACAATGGTAGACGGGCTGGAAAAGCAGCTCAGCCCTCCTGAGAAGAAATTGCCTGTTTTAAAGAGGTTTTGTCCCCGGCCAGTCGCCAAGTGCCCGCCAGCCACATCCCAGCACCAGCACAGAGCATGCCTGGCAGTGACTCCCCGTCCCCTCCTGCCGGGGGCCGTGATGAACGTGCAGCCCCATGCACAGAGACCAACCAGGCACTGCATCCCCATGGAAGGGGGGGACAGCAACACCCCAGGCCCCGCTCAGCACCCCGCAGCCTTCCCCAGGCTGCTGTCCCATGTGGGACCCAGGGGTGGGGGGCACCCCCTGTGGCTGGTCCTACCTTCCAGTCTGTGTCCACAGCGGAGAGGAAGACATCTGAATTCTCCTGAGGAGAGAAGGAGCCGTTAGGGACAGAGACATCCCCCCACCGCCCCTCACTCCCACGGCACCCTCCTCCCACCTAACTCACGAAGCCTCCTGACACCACAACACCCACCTACATGCGCATGCACTACCTGCACGTGTGTGTACACACACGTGTGTATTAGCACGTATGTGCAACATCTTCACACACATACCATGCTCACCCATGCACATGCATTGATACCAGCACACATCTGCACATACGCATGCACCGAATAGCAACACCCATGCACACACGTGCACCCAATACCAGCACACACACCCCCAAGCTCCCACGTCCTGGCACACACACCCCCAAGCACCCACGTCCTGCCACCCCACATGCAGAAGCCGGAGCCAGTGCGGTCACCAGACTCACCAGCTCGGTGTCCTGGCCCCGCAGCAGCGGCTTCTCCTCAGTGAAGCGCAGCTCATGCAGCCCCGCCATGGTCATCTCCTGCAGCAGCAGCCCTGCCCAGGGCGAGGGAGATGTCAGCGCCCACGGGGACCTGCCTCGGTCCCCTTTGCCCCAGCCCCCCAGAGCCTCCCGGGTCTCTCTGCCCATGGGGACGGGACTCAAATCAGCTTCACTCCACCCACCTACCATGGGGACTTGGTGCTTTGGCTTGTCCGGGCCCCCCAGCAAGCTGGAAGCAGGCATGGCGCAGGCAGTGCCTGGAGGAGCTTGGCTCCCAGCTCCCACCCATGTCCAGTTCTCCCAATTAAGGACAGATCTGTCTCCAGGGCACGGTCTTAGGCAAACTGGGAGACGAACCTGGTCTGTCCATGCTGGTCGCCCCTGTAAGCACTCAACTCAGGGCAAGAACATCCCAATTCCCACCCCAGCTTCCAGCATCAGTCAGAGAGAGAAAATCCAACGTTTTGGCTGGTTTAGGCTGCAGACAGTTATGGGTGGGACTGAGGGAGATCTCCCCGCACAGCCAGAATGGGGGGTGATGTTTCTCAGCTGTGCTGGGAGGCAGAGGGATGCTCCAAGCAGCAGGGGAGCAGAGAGACACCCTGAAGTTTGTATTGCAATAATGGGAAAAAACCAAATGCAAAGCCTTTACTCCCAAACTCTTCTTGGCTGCGAAGCAGGTGCTGGCCAGCTTGCAGCTCGGCCCCAGGGCTTGCAGGGACAGACTTCACCGTGTAGCTGCGACTCAGCAGAGGTGGATGCTGCTGACCAGGGCACCAGGACTTCGCACCCCCCTGCACTGGCATCTCCAAAAACACCCGCAGGCACAAGCCCAGCTTAGAAAGCAGAGGGGAGCAAAGGGATGCCTGTGCCCCCAGCAGCTGGTTGCACACAGAAGGTGACAGACATGGGGGACACAGGGGACAATCCAGGCTCCCCTGTGTATAGATGGGGTGGGTAACTGGCAGGTCCCAGTGCAGGGGGATTATCTGCGCTCAGACAGGATGTGGACCTCAGGCATTTGCCTTTGTAGCCTCTATTTCCACCCCTTCCCCAAGGCCAAGCCTTCAGATGAGTTGTTGCTGCTCCAAACGGACCAGCACCAGTCCCACACCCCCTCCACTGGCTACCCACCCTTTGCAATCTCCCCAGGGACACTGGGGATGATATGGGGCCATGCTAGCACCGCAGCAGACACGGACCCCGCTCCATCCACAGCCTTGGCCAAGCCTGCTCCACGCTTTGTCCACCTTCAAACCTGGGTCAGCGTGGGTTGGCGATGTGGAAAGGCCAAGCAATGCCACAAGCATTGCAAGGCCACCAGGAATACGGGAGCTGGTCATAAACTCCCCTCCAAAGCCAGCTCTTGCTCATCCAACTGGGTTTTCCATTCAAAAACCAAGCAGGCTGTGCCACCTGGCTGCTTTCTGCAGACATCGCACTTTGCTTTGCTCCTTGGGAGCCATCCAACAAACCAGAACTGTTTGGAGGGAGAAGCACCACTGCAAAGCCTCCCGGGAATCCCAGGGCACCCAGCGCTGGGGGGCTCCACATCACCCCCTGCACAGAGGGTCCCGCCGTGGCAGGGGCCACGCAAAACCTCAGTGGGGAGAGGTGCCGACAGCCCCATGGAGAGGCACACGTCTGGGGCACACTGCTCCAGGCTGGGCTGCTGCTGGGGAAATGGCTTTGCACAAGGGGACAGCCCTCACCTGCAGCCCACCAGCACAGCCGAGATGATGCAGCCCGCAGAGCCACCAACTGAGCAACCCCACGATCCCCTGGGGCATGATCCCAGGGTTAAAAAATGGAAGGAAAATCAGCCTCACCAGTAGCTGGGTCTGGAAGAGAGCAGGAGTGTCCCACGCTGACTGCACTAACCCACCGTGTGGCCGCAGCCCCAGGGTGGCTGAGAACAGCACTTAGCATATGGTGAATGCCTTTATTAATTAAAGCCTCCAGCTAATATGGGAGGGAGGGTGGCTGAGCAATAAGGAAAGGCCCTGTGACCTTGCTCGCATGGTGGGGGGAAAGCTGGCGCATGAGGGACGTGGCAGAGCCCTGTGCCAACCTGCATCCTCAGCGTGGGATGGACAGTCACCCAAAGTGGTGCTGAGCGCAGGGACGGCAGATGGATCGGTACATCGGGGAGTCCCATGGGTGCAACAGCCTGCAAGCAGGATCACAGCCATGCTGCCGGGTTCCCGTGGGTGCTCTGCTTCCCATGCCGCCCCACAGGTACCCTCGTCCCTGCTCCTGCCAGCGCAGCAGTGGGGTTGTGGGCAGCGTCACCCAGCCCGGCTGGGCCACCGTCACTGCAGAGGGCTGGTGAGGAAGCCACAGCTTCGGGTCTCCTAACCAAAACAACTTGGCTCCCATTTGCATGCCAGGGCAATGTGGCTGGCAACAAGCCCTTTTCCCTCCAGCTCACCCCAATGCTCCCCAACAGCACCCATCCCCAGGGTGCTGCCCCAAGCACACCCATCTCTGCTCCCACTCTGCCTTCCCCGTGTGGTGCCACCATCTCCTGGGCACAGCTGGGACACACCTCCTCCCTAATCCCCAATCAGTCCCAAAACCAGCGTGACATTAGTGCTCCGTTTGGGACTGGTGCTCTGCCCCACCAGGGCCCTGGCACTGCATATACAGACGGGGATGGAAACAGCCACGCTGGCTTAACTTCCCCAGGGATCTGCAGCCCAGCATTGGCTTATTGGAGGAGAACCAGCTTGTGGCAAGGAAATACACTATTATTATTATTATCAGCAGCACGATGAGGCTGTGGGAAGGGTTTAACACTGGGCAACGTGTCTGGTTGGAAGGTGGGGGTCCCTCAGACGATGCACCAGCCTCATGGGAGTCTCCCCACTGACCACCTGCATCCTGCCCTGGCACGGACGTGCCACTCACGGGATGTCAGCATGGATTCTCCAAGCTAACTGAACAGTGCATGACAGACGGGGAGGCAAATCCGGAGGAGCAAGGGCTGACCCCTGCCAGGCGGCGAAGCCAAGGCGACCTCCAGCGAGACGGGGAGAGGGAGGAAGGGAACCTGCAGCCCAGTCTGAGACAGGGAAGCGTGCCCACAGCATCGCCCCCCGAGCAGGACCGCTGAGGAGCCACGATGGGGTGGGGGAAAACCCCACTGTGACACAGCTTGGGCCACCTCCCACCCCACCAGTGCAGGATAAACACCCACAGCTTGCACAGGTCTGCACCCCAGCAGCCCCCACAAACCAGCCTAATGGTGTGGTCCAACTGGGGAGCGCAGGAGCGGGCAGGCCACAGCCTGAGACCCACCAGGCCGGGGAATCCGGTGCCACCAATGCAGGGGCTGAGCACCCTGGGCTCGGGGGGCGGCGGTGGCAGCGGGGGGCTCTGCGGGGGCGCAGGCTGTTGCTAAGAGCAACCTCCTCCCCAGCCTCAGTCCCATCCTCGGGGCACCCAGGCAGCAGGAAGACTCCCCAGGGGAGGCTGGCAGAGGAGCGGGCGCTGCAGGGATGCTCCAGCAGTCCCACAGGCATCCCCCTGCCACGGCTGTCTGCTTGGCGGACCCCCATGCCAGGAGGCTGCCGACTCAGTTCCCCTTTTCGCCCCCAGCACCACCGGGCTGGGCTTCCCGCACTGCAGCCCTGGCACCTCCCCAGGCATCGCCTCCCGTACCCCAAAAAGCATCGTTCCCCCCGGCAGCCCATACCTGGAGGGGAAAAGGCAGGCGGGGGGGGACGGCCCCATCTCCCAGGCAGGGGCTGAAGGCTCTTTCCCCCCCTGACCCCATAACCCCAGCGCCCGGCTCCTCCCAGCCTGCCCCCAACCCGCCCGGGGCGGGGGAGCGGGGGCGGCCGGGCCCTACCTGTCAGCAGCTCGATCCTGTGCCGGAGCACCTTCATGCCGGGGCGGCGGGTCCCGGCGCCGCCGGCGGGCGGGGCGGGGCGGCGGGAGGGGGCGGCGGCGGCGGGCCCCGGCGCGGGGAGCCGGAGCCGGAGCCGGAGCCGGAGCCAGGCACGCAGCGCGGCGCAGGGGCGAGGCTGGGCACGGCCCCTCCGGGCCGGTTCCTCCCCTCGCCGGGGCTGGAGGGGAGGAGAAGGGGCCGGGAACGGGGCGGCGCCGGGGGGCGCCGGGAGGACAATGGGCCCGGGCCGGGGCTGCAGGAGGAGGGGACTGAACGGGAGATGGAGCGATGGGGGGGGTTACACGGGAGAGGGAGCGATGGGGGGGGGGTTACACGGGAGATGGAGCGATGGGGGGGGGGTTACACGGGAGATGGAGCGATGGGAGGGGGTTACACGGGAGAGGGAGCGATGGGGGGGTTACACGGGAGATGGAGCGATGGGGGGGGTTACACGGGAGATGGAGCGATGGGAGGGGGTTACACGGGAGATGGAGCAATGGGGGGGGTTACACGGGAGAGGGAGCGATGGAAGGGGGGGTTACACGGGAGATGGAGCGATGGGGGGGGTTACACAGGAGATGGAGCGATGGGGGGGGGTTACACGGGAGATGGAGCGATGGGGGGGGTTACACGGGAGATGGAGCGATGGGAGGGGGTTACACGGGAGATGGAGCGATGGGGGGGGGTTACACAGGAGATGGAGCGATGGGGGGGGGTTACACAGGAGATGGAGCGATGGGGGGGGTTACACGGGAGATGGAGCGATGGGAGGGGGGTTACACGGGAGATGGAGCGATGGGAGGGGGGGTTACACAGGAGAGGGAGCGATGGGGGGGGGTTACACGGGAGATGGAGCGATGGGGGGGGGTTACACGGGAGAGGGAGCGATGGGAGGGGGGGTTACACGGGAGATGGAGCGATGGGGGGGGTTACACGGGAGAGGGAGCGATGGGAGGGGGTTACACGGGAGAGGGAGCGATGGGAGGGGGGGTTACACGGGAGATGGAGCAATGGGGGGGGTTTACACGGGAGATGGAGCTATGGGAGGGGGGTTACACGGGAGATGGAGCTATGGGAGGGGGGTTACACGGGAGATGGAGCGATGGGAGGGGGGGTTACACGGGAGAGGGAGCGATGGGGGGGGGTTACACGGGAGATGGAGCGATGGGAGGGGGGTTACACGGGAGATGGAGCAATGGGGGGGCGGGGGGTTACACGGGAGATGGAGCGATGGGGGAGTTTACACGGGAGATGGAGCGATGGGAGGGGGTTACACGGGAGATGGAGCGATGGGACGGGGTTACACGGGAGATGGAGTGATGGGAGGGGGTTACACGGGAGATGGAGCAATGGGAGGGGGGGTTACACGGGAGATGGAGCAATGAGGTGGGGAGGTGGTACACGGGAGATGGAGCCATGGGACGGGGTTACACGGGAGATGGAGCAATGCGGGGGGTGGTTACACAGGAGATGGAGCAATGGGACGGGGTTACATGGGAGATGGAGCAATGGGGGGGGGGGGGGGTGGCGCACATCACCCTGTAGGGAACCATGGAGGTCCCAGAGTCAAACCATGATGGCCAATGGGGCCAGGGGGTCCCTGTGGTCATGGGGTCCCAGGAGCAGGGGACAGTGGGAGCCTTGGGGAGCCCCAGGTATGGGGCCATGCCCAAGGGGTCTGGGGGTTCCCGAGAGCAGGGGATGGTGATGATCAAGGTGCCCAGGGAGGATCCCGGGACAAGAGGGGACCTGTGCAACAGGGATACCTGCAACAGAGCCATTATGGCCAAGGGGTTTAGGGAGTCCCAGGGAGTGGGGCCATGAAGGCCAAAGGGCCCGGGAGTATCCAGGAACAAGAATAAGGATGACAAAGGACCTGGGGGTCCTCTGGAGCACGGGGGTGCAGGTTCCCCTGAGCATAGGGTGGTCATGGTCAAGGGGCCCAGGTTGTCCCAGGATAAGTGAGACCTCTGCAACGAGGGTCCCCAGGGCCATAATGGTCTGGGGGTGCCAGGGAGTGAGGATCATCATAGCCATGGTGTCTGAAATCACCCAGGAGTGGAGGCCATGGCTGGGGTGGTGATGACCTGCCACATATTGATGCTGGGGGTGTAGGGTGGCAGCTGTTTGGGATAGAGCAGGAGGTTGTGGGGTGGCTGTTTGGGTCAGGGGCTGTGAACACTGTCATGGGGTGGGGAGGGTTGGAGAGGGCTGGTCCCACAGTGGGGAAGATGCAGGACCCTCATCTTCTGCGTGAGGCATGGATGCTAGTGGTGCCTCCCTCTGCCCTGGCTGTGATCCTGCATCGTCAGAGGCCACCAGCTCTGCAGGGCAGCCAGCCTGTAGAGGTTTGCCCACCACCTGTGTAATGGTACCTAGGTTTCTAAAGGAGCCAGGGGCTCCCAAGGTGGCAGGGTATGAAGCAAGGCTGTGTCCTGAATTGGGACAGCTGGCCCGGCAAGGACAGAGGGCCCCAGCCTGCCCCTAGAGCAAGTGTTGATTCCCACTTGCCTCCAAGCTGGGCAAGCCTGTCTTGCCACTGTTCCTTCTTCTATACTTCTTTAGTATTGCTTTTATTCATTTTTTTTTTTCCACAGTTAGGGATGTAACAGCCTCCACTCCCAAGCTGCCTGAGGCAACTGCACAGGACATGCCATTCAAAACCCAGAACTGGCCTTTACCAAAACATCTCCGTGGGGAAACCACTGAGGACCCCATCACCTCCCCTCCATGGACTTGGTTCCCCGTTGAACCCAGCCCCACATGATGCTCATCTGGGAGGACTCAGGCTGCTCCCCAGGGGCAGGGCTGTGATCAGGTCTGGTGTCCAAGCTATCACTCGCTCCTCTTCCCTGCTGGGCATTTCTGCCGGGAGAGTCCAGGCAAAACATTTCATATCTCCATTGCAAAGATGGTGTGCATGAGTGAGGGCCTGACCCTGCTTCATCCTGCGTTTCAGTGCTGTTTACTTGTCAGCATGGGAAAACCAAGGTTTCTTGTAGGACGCGTGAGGCTCAGGTGCTCCTATGCCAAGAGGGATCCATGCAAGATGCTGCAAGAGGGTCAGGATTTGGGTGCTGGGGTCTTGGAGACAACCTCTGCCCTGGAGGTCCTGGGGACCAGCTGGCAGCAGACCTAGGCTGGCCCTGGAAAGGGATTTCTTGGTGGTCCCTGTAACCACCTGCCATGGGCCTTGGGAGCAGTGCTGGCATCTTGAGGGGGTTGAACCAGGATCTTGTTAGCACCACCCTCATCCAGAGATCCAAGTTTGCCCCCAACCCTAAATTCCCAGGATGGCAGTGGGTGCCCACAGGCTGCTCTCAGCACCTGGGTTGAACCAGGCATCCCAGACCTCAGCCTCATTGCCCCTTGGCCAGCCGCAGTGGCCAACACACCCCTGTGCTTCACGGCACCTCTCGCTGCTGGGCCATGGGGTGCCTTGAGAGTGGCCCCAGGCAGCTCATCCTACAAACACCTGCTGCAGGGCTGGAGGGACGTCTGCTGATACAGACATTCATCTCCATCCCTGGTACATCTGTTTTAACAGCTTGTCCCAGGCTTTTTGGATGGCAACCAGTTTACAGCGGATTTCAGCCTCTCCCGCTGAGTCACCAGGAGCTCTGCATCCAGACTGTGTTTGCCTTCTCACCTCGAAGGGAGAAAACACCCGGGATGTCAGGGAGCACAGGGACCCTTTAATCCTCCAACTAGGAGCCAGTCCAGCACCCAGCACTTCAATGGGGTCAGATCTTCTCTGCCTTCGGGCTGCCTTTCACCCTCTTCAGCGGGTCCAGCAGCCAAGGGGTTTCCTCTGAACTGGTCAGGGATCAGATAGGGTCGGATTCAGACCTTCCTGACATTGGGCAAATTTAAACCTCCTCCTCCTCCTCCAATTGCCAGGGATTTCTACAGGAACAAATTATTTTTCACACTGGGGATTTATCTTCTCCGCATGAAGTCCAACTTTGTCAAATAACAGCTTTTAGATGGCTGCCTTGCCAAAGGAGCAGGGCCATGTGGCTGAAATAATTGCAAATTAATTAGGCATGTGCTGTCTGTGCTCTAGACTGGAGGGACTGGGGTGTCACGCCATGTGGGGGTTCAGAAATCGCCTGCATGCGGAGCCTTCCACACCCTGAATTGTGTGATTAAAGGGAAGTGAGGTTTTACAGCACGGATTTTTCCACATTATTTTTCATTGCACTTTTAATGCAGATCAATGTGGCATTTTCCATGTGGCTTTCTCTGTGCTTTTAGCTCAGACATGTGACACTAAGCCAGTTGAACACAGGTCTGGCTCCAGAGATGGCATCAGGGAGGTTGCAGGCCTGGACAGGGACTCCCCAGGACCTTGCTGGGGGTTTGGGGATGCTGCTTGCAGACTTACATCATCTCCCAGCATTTAGTCACACACCCCCAATGCTCATTTCCAGGTGCTGCTGTGGCACCAGCGCTTCCCAAGGACCCAAGGAGCTCTCTGCCCAGAGATGTCAGTGATGATGTTGAAGTGCCGCAGCTGTCTGAGGGATGTCCCATCCCTTGCATCAAAGAGGGGGAATCGTGTTGCGGATATGTCAAGCACAGGGGATGTTCCCTGGCACCCAGGGCCTGCCCAGAGAGGGGTATCCACCAAGCGCTGCCACAGCCGAACCCCTTGGTCTCTCCCAACTGGGCTTTGCTATGGTCTCCTGGGGCTGGGGCCAGATTCCCACCTTCTTTGTGCTGCCACACATATCAGAGCAGTTGGGTGGTGATGGACACAGGCTCAGGCTGGCCATCAGGCCAACGCCCCAAACCTTGGTCCACCAAAGCAAGTGGGTCTGAGGGGACAAACCGAGCTCTGAATACACCCCGCAGTGAGCCGTCCCCCCATGCTGCTTGGGCTGGGGTCCTCACCTGTGCTGGCAGCCAGCCATCGGCCTCCCCAGCAGCACAGGGACTCCTGGCCGGGCTCCTACAAAGCCCCAGCAGCCTGGGAGCCACCGCGTCTGTGCCACAGTGTGCCGGGCATCCGCCCCAGCGGGATGGGAGCCAGAAGTGGGAGGAAGAAGTTGAGTGCTGCAGGGCAAGTCAGGTCATAAGTGGCATAGGAAAGGCTGCCTGAAGCACAGTGCTGCTCACCAGATCCAAGCCTCTGCCCTGCCGCTGCGGGCTGGCGGGCTGAAGCGGAGTGTGCCATCCCAGGGCCATTATAGAATCATAGAATCATAGAATTGTTCTGGTTGGAAGAGACCTCCAAGATCATCGGGTCCAACCATTAACCCAGCATTTCCAACTCCCCCACTAAATCGTATCCCTTAGGGCCTCATCTAAACGTCTTTGGAATCCCTCCAGGGATGGGGACTCCACCACCTCCCTGGGCAGCCTGTTCCAATGCCCGACAACCCTTTCGGTGAAGAAATTTTTACGAATGTCCAATCTAAACCTCCCCTGGCGCAACTTGAGGCCATTTCCTCTTGTTCTGTCATCTGTTACTAGGGAGAAGAGACCGACCCCCATCTCTCTACAACCTCCTTTCAGGGAGTTGTAGAGAGCGATAAGGTCTCCCCTCAGCCTCCTTTTCTCCAGGCCAACCCCCCCCAGGTCCCTCAGCCGCTCCTCACAGCACTTGTGTTCCAGACCCTTCCCCAGCTCCGTTGCCCGTCTCTGGACACGCTCCAGCCCCTCAGTGTCTGTCTTGGAGTGAGGGGCCCAGAACTGACCCCAGCACTCGAGGTGCGGCCTCGCCAGGGCCGAGCACAGGGGGACGATCCCTGCCCTGGCCCTGCTGGCCACACCATTGCTGATACAGGCCAGGATGCCGTTGGCCTTCTTGGCTACCTGGGCACGCTGCTGGCTCATATTCAGCCACTGTCGACCAACCCCCCCAGGCCCTTTTCCACTGGGCACTTTCCAGCCGCTCCCCCCCAAGCCTGTAGTGTTGCCTGGGGTTGGTGTGACCCAAGTGCAGGACCCGGCACTTGGCCTTGTTGAACCTCATACACTTGGCCTCGGCCCATCGATCCAGCCTGTCCAGGTCCCGCTGTAGCGCCTGCCTGCCCTCCAGCAGATCAACACTCCCTCCCAATTTGGTGTCCTCTGCAAACTGACTGAGGGGGCACTCGATCCCCTCATCCAGATCATTGATAAAGATATTGAACAGGACAGGCCCCAGTACTGAGCCCTGGGGAACACCACTTGTGACCGGCCTCCAACCGGATCTAACCCCATTCACCACAACTCTTTGGGCCCGGCCATCCAGCCAGTTTCCTACCCAGCGCAGAGTACGCCCGTCCAAGCCATGGGTAGCCAGTTTCTCCAGGAGGATGCTGTGGGAGACGGTGTCAAAGGCTTTACTAAAGTCCAGGTAGACAACGTCCACAGCCTTTCCCTCATCCACTGAGCAGGTCACCATGTCGTAGAAGGAGATCAGGTTGGTGAGGCAGGACCTGCCCTTCATAAACCCACGCTGACTGGGCCCCATCGCCCGGTTGTCCCGTATGTGCCGCGTGATGGCACTCAACATGACCTGCTCCATAACCTTCCCGGGCACCTGAGGTCAGGCTGACAGGCCTGTAGTTCCCCGGATCCTCCTTCCGGCCCTTCTTGTACACGGGCGTCACATTTGCCTGACTTCAGTCAACTGGGACCTCCCAGGTGAGCCAGGACTGCTGGTAAATGATGGAGAGTGGCTCGGTGAGCACTTCTGCCAGCTCTTTCAGCACCCTTGGGTGGATCCCGTCCGGCCCCATAGACTTGTGCGTGTCTAGGTGTGCGTAGCAGGTCCTGATCATTTCCCCTTGGACTACAGGGCTTCATTCTGCTCCCCATCCCTGTCTTCCTGCTCCGGGGGCTGGGATGCCCAGAGGGCAACTTCCCTTGCTGTTAAAGACTGAGGCAAAGAAGGTATTTAGCACCTCAGCCTTTTCCTCATCCCTTGACACTAAGTTTCCCCCCACATCCAATAGAGGAGGGAGATTCTCCTTAGCCCCCTTTTTATTGTTAATGTATTTGTGGAAGGACTTCTTGTTGTCTTTTACGGCAGTAGCCAGACTAAGTTCTAGTTGGGCTTTGGCCCTTCTAATTTTCTCCCTGCATGACCTCACGACGTCCTCGCAGTCCTCCTGAGTTGCCTGCCCCTTCCTCCAAAGGTTGTAGACTCTCCTTTTTTTCCTAAGTTCCAGCCAGAGCTCTCTGCTCAGCCAGGCCGGTCTTCTTCCCCGCCGGCTCGTCTTTCGGCTCATGGGGACGGCCTGCTCCTGCGCCTTTAAGATTTCCCTTTTGAAGACTGTCCAGCCTTCCTGGACTCCTTTGCCCTCCAGGACTGCCTCCCAAGGGACTCTGCCAACCAGACTCCTGAACAGGCCAAAGTCTGCCCTCCGCAAGTCCAAGGTGGCCGTTCTGGTGACCCTCCTCTTTACTTCTCTGAGGATTGAAAACTCTATCATTTTGTGGTCACTATGCCCACGACGGCCTCCAACCGTCACATCACCCACAAGACCTTCTCTGTTCACAAACAACAGGTCCAACGGGGTGCCTTCCCTCGTGGGCTCACTGACCAGCTGTGTGAGGAAGTTCTCTTCCACACACTCCAGGAACCTCCTGGACTGTTTCCTCTCTGCTGCATTGTATTTCCAGCAGACAGCTGGCAAGTTGAAGTCCCCCACGAGAACAAGGGCGAGCGGTCGTGAGGCTTCTCCCAGCTGCCTGTAGAATACTTCATCTGCCTCCTCGTCCTGGTTGGGTGGTCTATAACAGACTCCCACCATGGTATCTGCCTTGGTGGCCTTCCCCCTGATTCTTACCCACAGGCACTCAACCCTCGCGTCACCGTCCTCGAGCTCTACGCAGTCCAGACTCTCCCTAACATAGAGGGCTACCCCACCGCCTCTCCTTCCTTGCCTGTCCCTTCTGAAGAGTTTATAGCCGTCCATCGCAGCACTCCAGCTATGTGTGTCATCCCACCATGTTTCTGTGATGGCAACTGTATCACAGTTTTCCCCTTTCACAACGGCTTCCAGCTCCTCCTGTTTGTTGCCCATGCTCCGTCCATTCATGCAGATGCACTTCAGCACCCTCATCCCCAGCCGGCCTCTGTCCTCCCCCACGGTGAGCAGAGGGGGCCGAGCCAGGCAGCAGGAGATGCTATTTTAAACCTCCTGGCCAGGAGCTGGACCCCTCCACCCCATCTGTCTGGTGTGTTTCCCAAGGACATACCCCGGCCACCGTCATTTTGCAGCCCCCTCCTTCCCTCTGTGCATGGGTTTACTCCTCCACCGGCAGCACAGAGTAATTTTCCATGGCACTGCCAATGCCAGCAGTGGCATGGGGAGCACAGGAGGGGCTGTCGTCACCGATGCAAAAGTGGCAGCTCCTTTCTGTCCCCTGGCCGGAGCCACTCTGAGTCACAGCTCTGTGGACAGAGCACAGCAGACAGCCAAGGACTTGTGGTTCCAGGCCCTGGGACAGATCTGGCTGACCCCAGGTAGTGACAGGGTCTGCAGATCCTCCCTGAAGCCCAGGGTTACATGCAGGGGTGGGGAGGGGGTTTTACACTGTCTACCTGTACCGACCACCACTGCAAGCCAGAAACATCCATGTGAAGGTTTCATGTATCTCCATGTAGGACGTCTTCTTGCGGGATTTGTTGGTAGGGAAACTGAAGCACGGAGCAGCTGGGCCCGGGCAAGGGCTGCCAGGCTCACAAGCCTCATCCACAGGCAGCGTGACGCAGCTCTGCTTTCAGCATGGTGTGGCAGAAAGCAGGGCAGGTGGATGGGGAAAAGGAAGCTGAGAGGGGGATGCTGCTGGGGCTTCGGAGCAAAACTCCAGCGAAAGCTCAGCTCCCAGCAGGGCCCTCTTCCCTCTCCAAGAGTCACCTCTCTTGAACAAGACCAGCTTGAGAGCAATGGGCTGCCCTACTAGCTGGGATCCCCGGCACTGGAGCTGCCTCAGCAGTCATGCCTGCAAGTGGAGAGGCAGAGAGGCAAGAACTGCTGAACCCAGCGATGCCGCTGCTGGCAGAGGGAAGGTGGCAGGACGCGAGGCCCTGGGACCTTTCATGTTCCCTGTCTCTGGAAGAAACCTGGAGACATTTCATGAAAAAGAGAGTAAAGGCCATGAAACTCTAACAAAAATGCTCCAGCACAGCCCTGTTGCTCCCCAAAGCTCCTGTTGCAAGGACCACGGTGCTGTCTCGACCTGGCAGAGGCCAGCTGCGACCCCCAGCTCCGCTGCAGGTATCTTCACACCCCTTGGCCACCCTTCCCACAGCAGCACCCAGTGCTGGAGGTGCCACGAGGACCTGTCCGGTGGAGGACAGCTGGTGATGGATGGAGCACACAGCTGCCACCGGCAGAGACTGACCGTAGCGATGACCAGCAAAGGAAGCAGAGGTCTGCATGCAAGCTCCAAGGCAGGGCAGGGTTTGACACATGACTGACAGCTCCAGGGTGCATCCTGTGCCGCACACGGCGCTAATTTGGGGGCAGGAGGCAAAGCAGCCTGCGGCAGATGTGCTGGCTGCCTGTGTTGGCTGGGCAAGGGATCGGTGCAGTCGATGCGCCTGTATCAAAGGGTTTCATGGGGATTAGGTATCACCCGAGGCGCATGCAGTCCAGTGACAATGCTCAGAGGAGTCAGAGCTAAATTTAGCCTTGGTTGTGCGCGAGTGTGATGTTTTTATTGCTGCCCTTAAATAAAGACATTGTTTGGAGCATGTGGCTGCTGGCCCTGCCTTGCTCAGCCCTGGACCTTTGATGGGCTGTTTCGGTCAAGCTGTGCAAAAGAGGGAGAAACAAGGAGAATTAGCGGTTGGTGAGACATATTGCAAGGGTCTACTTCCAAAAATGCCCAGAAGCCATCTCTCAGAAACCAGCAGTGCACACAAAGCAGTGAGAGGGTGACCTCGGTGGCTGTGGGGATGTGCTTGTGCTGAGGCAGAGGTATCTGCCAGGCAGAGCTGCTCCACAGGCAGGGGACCACATGCTGTGGAGCCACGGCCGTAGCAAGGGGCTCCCAGGCTGGCGGGGGCTCAAGGCAGCAGTGCTGGACCACCAGCTGCTGGTGATGGGCCCCCTCCTGCAATCCCATTGCCTGCCCACCCTAGGGCAGGCATGATCTGCCCCAGCCTTGTATCCGCAGGGCAGCGAAAGGCCCACAGCTTGCTGGCTCCAAAATAATCAGGGCCAGAACGACAGCAGGGCAATCGGACCTTGGACACCTCTAAAGAGACCCCTCAAACCCTGCCCAGAGGCCCCAGATTGGTCCCAGGACAGGTCGGTCCCCCCAGAACTGCTGGGCTTCATGCAGAACAAGGGGAGGCTGCGACGTGGCACTGCCCACGCATGAGTTCACGTCTTAGGCTGCAGGCAGCAAGAGGAAGGACCCAGCCACACCACTCTCCAGCCTAACACCACGCATTTTGCTCAAGCTGCAGGGAACATGCAATCCTGCAGAGAGCTCAGCATCCTCTCCCTGCAACGCAGCCTGCAAGCCCAGGACACGGAGCACTGCCGCCGTGACCTGGCCAGGCCAGAGATGCACTGTGCCCTGTCTGCTCCCCCACCACAGCACAAAGCATGTGCTGGCCAGCCCCCCCCCGGCTGCCTCCTGCCCTCACAACGTGGGCCTACCAGTAATTTTCCATCCTGGCTGCAGGCTCTGCCCTAATGAGATGTTCTCCTACATCCCTCTAACAGGGCTGGGCCCCATTCAAGTTCCTCTGTTCATTCAGGCTGAGTCCCCCCCTTTTGCTGCTTGAGCCGCCCACCAGTTCTGCAGGATGGCTGCTCCTCCGAGCCCTGCTCCTCCCTGCGCTCACAGCCTCTCTGCCTCAGGGAAATGGGAGGATTTTGTCCAAAAGCCAGAAAAAAAAAAAAGCCCAGCAACCCACCAAGAAAAATTCCCATGGCTCAGCTGCACTCTTGGGCCAGGAACAAGGCAACCCTGGGGACTTTGCCATCAGCCATTTCCAAAGCTGCCTCTGCATGGGCAGCTCTGCCTGGAATTGAAGGTCTGGAGCCATCAGCTGCATTGATCAGCCAAGCACAGCAGAGCAAAGTTGATTTACAGAGGGAGTTTTCTGGCCCTGGAGCTCAGTGTGCTCACAGCAAGCATGCAGCACCGCACTGCCTTGAACTCCCTTCTTGCGATGAAGCAGCTCGACTCTGATCTCAGCTTAGGCATTGTACTTTGTGGGTCTGGAGAGCCAGAGGGAGATACCCCCTGCTCCTAAGTGAGCAGAAGGTGGAGAGGCAGACCCTCCTCCTCCCGCACCAGCCCAGCGGGGCCGATGCGACCAGGCGTTGCTCCAGCGCCTGCCGTCGTGGCTCCAGAGCCAGGCAGAGGGTGCAGGGGTCCCTCGGGAGTTGGCGTTCACTCGTGCTCCTGCTTCCATGCAGAGGACACAGCACATGGCTTTCCAGAGCAGGGGGCATCAGATGCATCCGGCGGGGAGTGCGTATACAAACATCCCCTCGACTGCCCCAGGAACAGCTTGTCCCAGGAGCGGCAGAGAGGAAGCTGAAGGCATGGGTGCTGAGGGGACCCTTCTGCTGCTCTGTGGTCCGGGGAGCCCACTGTGGCCAGGGTGGAGCTCAGCATCCACGAACCTCCAGCTCAAAGTCTCAAACCACCTCCAGGAGCACCAGAACCTTGATCAAAATGCATGGAAACCACAGAAAGGTTCACCCATCTCCCTTGGGTTTTGCAGACACCAAAGCAGGTGCAACCTCCACCCCCACTGCAGTATGCCCCCCCCCCCCCCCCAGCACCCCTCAGAGCCGCACCAGGGACAAACAGAGAAGAAAGGCACTCAAAGTGAAGGTGCAAAATGAAGGATGCTTTATGTGGTGTCAAGGTGTCTTAGCACCAGCAAACATGTTGCTTTGGACAAGAGGTGCCTCAAAACATGTAGAGAGGCACCAGGAGAGACGGGCGGCTGAGGGAACAGGCCTGGTGCATGGAGAGTTCTCCCACCACCAGGAGACACCTCTTGTGGAGGAGCTATTTCCCAGGTCCTCGCCTGCAGAGCCCACCTGCGGCCCTTCTGTGACTTGCTGGGCTGCCGAGGCCTTTGGGCCCACAGGCCAACCTCCTGTCCATGTCTCCTGAAGCAGCCCCCTCCATCCCTCCCTGCCTCCTCCCAGCCACGCGAGCAGGCAGCAGCAGCACCCGGCCCCGCTGTGCTGCTTCTGTGACAGCCCCTTTTCAGAGCCAAGCCAGGCTTTAAATAAATACCTGTCAGCAGAGCAGAGCCTAGCTGTTCAGAAAGCGAGTGCATGCGTGCAGATGTGTTTAGCGAGTTGATAGGTGTGAGACAGAGCAGAGGCAGCAGGGTCTTCCTCCTCAGAGGCCAGAGACTAGCACATTCTCAAAGGCAGCATTAATCAGCATTTTCAATTACGCAGCACCCATTGCAATGGAGCAAAGTTGCCCACTCTTACCTTCCCCTGGAGAGCGGGATAATACCATTTCCAAGGGCTGGCTTCTCCAGCTGCGAGCCGCCACGATGGTTTAAGGGGAGGGTGATGGATTGGGAAGACTCAATTGTTCTCAGAGTTTCCACAGTTCCCCAATCGCCACCAACTGTGTTTGGTGACAGAGGGGCCAGGCGTGCATGGGCTGCACTTCTCCTTGGCCAGGAAGTGGGGAGGGGGTCCCACTCCTGCCTGGGTACCCAGGACCCTCATGAGCACATACCAAGGCCGCCTCATGGTGAGAGGAGGATGTGCCAGCAGCTGAGGGAACTTGGGTCTCGAAACACAGACCACTTTCCCAGGGGTGCGGAGGCCCTCAGGCTGGCAGGGCAGATTTTTTAAAGCAGATTATATTTGGCTTCTAACATTGGAAAGATAAGAAGCAAGGTCAGGTGAGCCTGGCAACCGTCCTGCTGAGACAGCAAGACGCTGCTGATGCCTGCACAAGGCCAGATCTGGGTTCTCCCCTCTGTGCTCAAACTGCAGGGAGCCCTGGTGGGATGGGCACCCACCACCTCTCCCTGGCAGGTGGCAGATGCCCATCGCCTGCAGTGGACACGTCAGCAGGCTGCCCATGAAAATAAGCTGCTCCAGCTCAAACCTCAGCCTGGCCCCATACGGATGTCCCTAGGGGAGCTCTCAGGGAGTCTCACAGATGGCCACAGCAGCCCTGGGTGGCTTTGGTGCTCCTTTGCTTGTGCAGGCAGAGATTGATCCAGGCAAGCCAAGCCTGCTCCATTTGCACTGCCCAAACTCCCAGGACCTTGTCAGCACATCTGAGATGGAGTCAGGCCGGGGCCTTGGCCCAGGCTCGTGGGTGGGTGGCAGAGCCCAGGAGGGGCTGTCAGACAGGAGGGACAGCAAAGCCTTGGGCAAAACCAGCCAGGGAGTGAATTCCCTGTGCTTGGGTGGGGGGAGGCTGGCAGGAGTGGAGCCAGCTCTGCCCCGAGGGCTGGGGGCTCCCTAGGGTCACAGTCATGAAAAGAGAGGAGCCTGGAGCACAGGGAACACATCTGGGGTTTTCCAGGCCTCAGCTGCCCTGCTGGGGTGCCTGGGTGAGGAGGTGGATGCAGCGGGGCAGAGCAGCACAAGTAGGAAGGCCTCCAGCACAGCCCGGGCAGGAGAAGGCATCTGGAGGGGCCCGAGCAGCCGCCTGTAGCCCTTCCTCCTTGCTCATCCTGCAGGCTTTCACAGGAGCAGCCAAACACCCAGCTCCCCTTGCCTGCACCCCACCAGCTCTGCCCCTGACCTTCTCCTTGGCCCACAGTTGATCAATACCTCTAGCTCTGGGGGGATCCATCGATCCTAACGATTTCATCCTGCTTCTCGCTAATGCACTCTCTTGTTGCACTGCATTTGGTCCATGGACCTGGCAGATGCTGGGAGAGAGGCAGAGCGCTGGCCAAAGGCACCATCACACGCCGTCCCAGGACAGCAGGTTAACTCTTAGCATTACCCCTTTGCAACACAACCCTCTCCACCACAGAGGCAGGTCTTCAGCCCTTCCTCCCACGCCTCGTGGCTCACCGGAGGACCATGAACCTTCCTCTCTCAGCTCTCCAGCTCCTCGGAAAGGCACATTCAGTATGTTTGAGTGCCTCAGCCAGGATTTTGCAGCTTTTAACCAAAACCCACCAATGTGTCCTCACAATCCCTCATTGCCTCTTCACTCAGCAACTGCTCCTTCCCAGAGAGCCTCCATCAAACTCCCTGTGCCTGTCTAGAGATGGGGGGACTCAAGGACACCCTGACCCACCAGTGATGGGAAGCAGGAGCCAACGTTTCTAGAGTCCTTTTCTCAAGGCACCCAACTTTTAGCCAGGATGAAAGTGCAGGCACTTGGGTAACAGTGGGGAGTTGAACATGCCCCCCTGCCCTGCACAGAGCTGCCTGCCAGCCTTCCTGCAGGTCCAGCCCCTCCAGGTGACCAGCCTGCTGCCCCTCCAGCCCCCACCATGCCTGCCCGAGCTGGAGGCACCGAATTTCAGCAGCTTCCCCTTAAGAGCAGCCTGGACCCCGCCCGGCACCAGGAGCACTGCAGGGGGCCGCGTGTGGGAGCACCAGCCCAGTCATGCAGCACACACCTCCCTGCCTGCTCCTCCTCTCCTGCCCTTCTTAGCCCTGTCCCTTCCAGGAGAAGCACAAGACAAAACTAAGATGAAGTCACTAATCTGGTCTGGGGAGGGCTGGCTACCAGGTGCTGTCCTGGCCTGTGCATCCTCCCAGCTCAGGGTCTTTAAACCCAATCCTTGTGTCAAACAGCCCTGGAAAGAGTGGTTTTCACCAGTGTGTACCAAATACCCGTTCAAACCCACTTCTTTTCCAGCCTCCACATCCTCCTGTGGCAGGGTGTTGCACATCCCTGGGGTAAAATCATCCTTGATGTTGTTGCTGATGGCTGCGTGACTGTACGGCTGGGTTACAGCTGGTCCTGGCAGAGCTTCTGGAGCCCCATCCCATGTCCTGGGGTGGACCCAACAAGGGGCTCTGGCCCAGCCTGTCACTGACCTTCACTGTGAATCCAGTCCCATGCATCCCATCAATAACTAAATGCAAGATAACAAAATGAGCTGTCGCAGCCAATTAACATGCTGGGATTAATCAGTTGTAGGCTTTCAGGGTGGAGGGGAGGAGCCAGCTCCAGGCCAGAGGGGCTGGGGAGAGGCAGGGTGAGGGGTCTGGTGGGTCTGCTGGCTCCCTCGGCCGAGAGCCAGGAGGCCAATGTGGGTGCTTCCCCAGCAGCGCACAGATGTGGCATCATCTCACTGGTATGCGGACACCCCAGCCCCAGCCAGAACCAGCAGAGAGGGGTGGGCAGCTGCAGGGTAACCAGTGCGGAACCACCTCACGCAGGGCTTTAGCCCCAAAGCAGACCCACTCATTAGGAGAGCAGCCAGTGACAACTGCCAAACCCAAAAGGGTTCCACTTAAAGCTGGGAGGGATCTCAATGTCTGTGGTTGAGTGCCTCTCAATTAATTAGCATCCTGCTGATGCTAAGGAGATTAAATCGATCTCTGCCATGAAGCAGATGCTGTTCCCAAGGCCTGATTCGCAGTGATTTTCCTTTCCCTGTGCCATCCTGCCCTGCTGACTCAGCTGAAGCCTCAGGGTACTGGGCGCAGCCTGGCTGCCGGGACGCAGGGGGGCTCTGGGGGTGAGCATGGGATTGCTGTGCAGAGATGCCCAGGGCTGCACAGGGAGGACGCTGGTGTAAATCCAGAGTGGTGCTCATCAGGGGAGCAGCGCGGCCGCAATGAGGCCTGGCCGTCCAGGGAGGTGATGATCGGTTCACCCCATTCTGCCTGCGTCAGCATGGGACAGCCTCACAGCTGGGCAGCTAGAGCTGCATTTGTGCACCTGAGAGCTCAAACTGAAAGGAAATATCACAGCTCAGCCTCCAGGCAGCGCTTGGTAAATCCACCACGACTGCAATAAACCCTGCTGATTTGGTGCAAACTTGGAGTAACCCTGTTGGTTTCACTGGGGCCAGTACAACAGTGTACAGCCCTGCCCAGGAGTACACAGGCTGCACCTGGCTCAGCTCTGCTCCACTCCACCAGCGCTGCTCGGGTCTCTGCCAGCGCCCCTCAGGTCTCCACCAGCACAAGTGAGAGGGGACTCTTCTCTGAAAGCCTCTGCAAAGGGTGTGACTCCAACAGTTCTGTTAATGATGACCAGGGCCTGTGCATGGCTGGCCCCCAAGCCCTCCACTCCCTGACCCCAGCCGCAGAGCTGCCCCCCAGCAGTGAAAGTGGCCGTTCAGCCACCCACGGGCACGAAAAGCACTTAGGAAAGGGGCTGCAGGATCCATCAGCTCCCACTCCCCCAGGTGTCAACTAAACACCCAAACAAACTGCAAATCTTATATTTCTAAGTGAGGCGAAAGCAAGAAACTCATCTTAAATCATTGCGGTGATGGGAGCCTGCCAAGATACACCCGCCCTGCAGAAGACAGTCCCACAGCAAGAGACACAGGCGCATTTGAGGATTGTTTTGATAGTGCCTTCATTTCTGTATCTGCTTTACTGCTTCCTCCCAAGTGCATCGCTTCCAAGCCCCCCAGCTACAGGACCATGTTGTCGTGTGGTCATCTCCTCACTCCCCTTTTGCTCTAACGCTGGAGAACAAAAGCCACGCTGCATCCTAAGCATTTGGCAGCTTCTTGGTCTGAAGTCAGGGAAAAAATTGCCTTTTATGTCCAGCAAAACCCTCCTGTTTGTGAGGGTTTCGTCATAATCCTCCTCGTGCTTCTGCTTTACCTAGGGAGAACCCAGAGCCCTCGAGGGACCAACAGGACAGCTAGAGACAGGCTCAGCCTTGTAAGCCACACAAGCTGAGAGCACAGGTTAGGCTTTTGCAACCTCCATTTGCTTTTTGCCATGTTTGTTGTATCGCAGCATCACAAGAGAGATGGAAAAGCACCATCACGACCCTCGGGAGGCATCTCCTTACCACTGCCCGTTTCCAGGCACAGAGAAATCTGGAGGGGGGTAAGGTTCAGTTTCTCAAGCTCATCTGCAGGCAAACTGGGATTTCTTACAGTGAAGCTATTTTTCTCTGGTCTTACAGGATCCCAGCATAAACAGAGGACGGCTTCCAAGCTTTAAAGCAATCTTCACCCTTGACATCCTCCCTCCATTTCGTAGGCTAATTGAAAGTAAAATGCTTTTAACGTGTAGTTGTCAATGAGAACCTGAGCCTGAAACAGGGGCGAGAGCAGTTCGCAATGCATTTGAGTGCCACGACTCAAGCACAGCTCTGATATTACAACATCAGGCATTAAAGACACGCCTAGGAGAGAATACCAGTATGAAACAGGTTTGGTCCTGGGGTGCTGCTGTGCTCCTACACCTTCCAGCTGGAGCTGGGGAGAAGCAGGTCCCATGGTTTGTGTTTCCAAGGGGTTGAGGGATGAGCAGAGGAACCTCACCTTCCCCAGGGAATACCAGCTGTTTTCTCTGGGACTCCAGCGATGCCACATCTTGACACAGCAGGATGCAGTGCTGCAGCTGCGGCCCTGCCCAGCAACACGCACCGAGGCAGCCACGTCCCCCACCTGCTCCATCAGCATGACGTGCCATTCCCCTGAGAAGCTGCACCCCAAACTGCACCTAGACCTGGGCACAGCCAGAGAGCACCCTGAGGCGGTACACACTGCACTCTGCAAACTTCATCGATGTCCCTACACACTCCTCACACCCCAAACCCGGCTCAGCCCGGGTGCTGCCTTGCCTGTGACCCTAGAGCAAAAGTGGCTTCTGTCCTAAAACACAAGGGATTTCTGCCTTGCCACAGGGCTAGCTGGAAAACCCGACGAAAGTACGTTCCCCCCATGGTGCGGGGGAGCATTGCGAAGAGCTGCCGCCATACGGTTTCACAAAGGCTAACGAAAGGCAAAAGACCACAATGTGTCCTGCCAATCCAGATAGAAAGGATACAACGGCCACTGGCACTGCTTGGCAGCCTGCCCTGAGAAATAACTCTTCAAAATAGAAGCGTGCTAATCTCAGGAACCTGCTGGTATTGTCAGTGACATTAATGAAGTGTTTCGAAAACCAGAACAAATGCCTTGGCTTTTTGGGGCTGTGCCCGCCCTTGTAATTTTCCACAACAGCCGAGGAGTGGTCCGGCGGCAGCAGCGCACCACTCTTCCTGCCGCTCCGCTCTCCTGCACGCAGCCCCCAGGAGCAGCGGCGTGGGCCGGCTCTGCCGGGCTCCCGGCAAGCTTGGAAAGCGTGGCCGGCCCTCAGCGAAGGGAAGAAGAGGCTGCTGGGAGCAATTCCCTCTGTGAAGCAAAACCCATTAAGTGTACTCAATGGAATAGTGCCCGGGCAAGGTGGAAGCTCACAGTCGTCCTCTTTCCTCTTGTCTTCCAGCCTTGTTTCAAGCTCCCTCTGGGTTCTTTTTCACTCCCTGAGGTCCCTCTCCAGCTTCTGCCTCCTCCTCCTCCTCCTCCTCCTCTCCTTTACCTCCCCACACATCTCCAGCTCTCTTCATCCCAGTCTTTGGTCCTCAGACAAACCATGCAATGACGCGCAGCTGGAAGTGGTCCTGCAGTTTATTTCCTGAGATGTTACACTGTTTACAATGGTAAATGGAGGCACTTCAGGACCTCTTCAAAGGAGGGAGAACCACACTGAATGCTGACCTGCTTCCTGAGAGCCTCCGGATACTCCCCCTCTCCCTGCCTGCTCTGCTTCCCATCGTCTCTTCCCACCTCTCGTCTCCTGCCTGAGCAGACCCAAAGGGACCGCTGCGGCTGCCACCCCCTGCCTTGCTCCCTGCAGCTGGCTGCCTTCCCAGGCACGCTGCTCCCATGGCCAGATGCTTCCAGAGCTATCGTGGGTGGCACCTTCTCCAAGGCTGCTTTTCTTGCTCCTTGGCAGCTAGGAGAGCTCCCTCCAACAAGTGGTGGGGAGAAGAGGGCAGATGCAACTTTACTTCTTCTCCCTGTCTCTTGTTGTCACAACAAATTCATGAGGACATATTGTAGAAATGGGAACAGCCACAGGCAGGGCACAGCTCCATCCAACGCGACCAGGGCCCACAGGACGGCAGATTTGTCCCTGGCAGAAGGGCTTCAAACTTCTGGATGGTATGTGTTGAGTGCTGGGCTCAGGCTGGCAGACAGAGAACAGACATGCGGATGACCTGCTGGTCTCTTGCCTTTCTGATCTCTGTGAATCACACACAGTCAATCCTAACTCCACTTCTCGGGCTTTCCAACTGAGGAACAAGCAAGTAGGACTTTGTGAAGGAGAAGGCAGCAGAAGGCAGGGTGCTGACTCCTGCAGCCGCCCCTCGCCAGCCCACCACAGTGCCGCAGGACCCCTGGGGGCACCGATCACTCCAGCACGAGGCAAGTCCCACACCCACTCAGGTAGCGCCCAGCACGCTGCGTGCTCGGCACATCTCACGTCGACTGAAGTGGCACAGCCAAGTGTCTGTCCATCTCCTCCTCTGCTACTCTTTCTTGGCAGCTTTCTCACCACTTCCCTCCTTAAGCAGCAATCAGTTATACTTCATTTTCATTGCCTCTGCCAACCATGACATCCACTCTTCTTGTATGCTCTAATCTAGGACAGGGTAGCACAACCTAAACTTCACTTTGAATCTCACTTGACTTGTGTTTTCGCCTGGCAGATGCAACAGAAAGTCACTTAGACACCTAGTTTGATCTCACAGGCCAAACAGGGTTCTCGCTACCTACTACTTAAAGCAGTTACAGTAGGAACTGCACAAAAACAATGTCTTAAGCTCAGTGCCCCCTCTCCTGGCTGGTGACAAGCAGTGCATGCACAGGCCCTCCCAGGCCACTGCCTTCCTGTGGTCTTCGTTTTGAACTCCCCTAGGAACTACTGGGAAAACCCAGCATGTGCACCTCAGCCAGCTGCAGAGAGGTTACTGCAGGCTCTGGCAGAAAAGGAGCAAGACATTGTCTCTGAAACTGCATAACACCAGTAGGGTATAAAGCTCCAACCCAACTGTGTGTCTAATGTAGGCTGAGATGACGATATTGTTCGAGTAGAGAGTGCAACGTGAAGCTTCCAGCTTCATTGACCCTGATTCATTGCAGAAGGATCTTAGTGCTGAAGAGATCGGATTGATTTGTGCACATAGGGTCAGAGGACACGATAAACTAGAAAAAAACTCAATACACTACTAACACGTATGGTCAGCTGCGGCCCAGCTGCAGTAGGTTGGCATCCTCTCCATAGCAATGTGCGCTTGACACTAATGGGTTCACACCATCCTCAAGGTCCTGCTGACACCACATCAGGTTTAGTTTCAGAGCAAAGGCCATCAGGCTGTTCCCACACCCAAAAGCCCCCTGGGCCTAGATGTAAGACGCAGCTCTCAGTCGGCAACACTGTGGCAGAAGATACAACTCAAGGCAAGTACTCAGATGGTCTTCACCCAGGAGACACATTCAAGGGAAGCCTCTGCTTGCCCCAGACTGGAATCACATTGCCTCGTCAGCACAAAACACAGAAAAGCATGTTACACCCATTAGAGTTCAGCTCCCAAAGCCCATCTTGCAAAGCAAAACCATCAGATGTAAGTTGGAAGTGTGTGTGGCCTTCCCCCATTACTCACTCGTGTGACATGATGAAACCAGGGCAATCTGTTACCCTTCCACCAGCTTTTGCGCCAAGTCCCACCGGCAATTCTGATCAGCAATTAGTGCTCAGGCTGCCATCAACTCTAGTGAAAGCACTTCTGAGCAGGTAAGATCAGGAAAACAGAGGAGAAACGTGGGCTTAGAACCGCACGCTTGGCCACTCTCTGCAGGGCCAAGTGGCTGTTCAGGGAGGAGAGAAGGGTGGAGAGCGGGAAAAGCACTTCTCTTACTCTTGTAAGTTATCAGGTATGTGGCAGTTTTGAAGAAGCTTAGAAGTAAGGGTTTAATGGGACTGATCAAGGAAACCAGAGTGACTTCTGAAAAGGGGAATCTTTAGCTCTGACAAGCACTTATCAAGTAAGCATCTGAGCTCTGGCAGATGCAGCAGAACTGGGAAAATCCAGCTGGCATATTTGCTGTAACAAAGACACTGCCGACAATCCCGAGAACAAAACAGCACTCTTAATAAGGAAGTGTTACCTTTGTCTGTCAGAAAAGGAAACTGAGGCAAGGAACAGCTTTGAGTTGACCTCCTGCCAGGCAGAGGCAGCGCTAGATGAATAGCTAGGTTTTAAATAAAACTACGAGCCATATGCTGTGCTACCAGACAACGTGTTTTATAAAAAGCACATCTGGGGACAGAAGCAGCTCTGTGTGAAGAAAGCATTCACACTGTGCCTCTCCTGAATTACATCATCTCTCTGTTAAGCAACTGGTTCAATTAAAATTTTGACATGAAGCTCTTGTAAGAACCGGTCTCCAAAAAATGGGTAGAAAATCACTGATTGAGATCAGAAAGGCTTGTGCTCCTAACTCAGTTAGGTACCACTGTTTCTCTCATTAAAATAGTATGTGGTGTTCAGTATGTCGTTCTCAAACATTTCTCACTGCTCCTCCTCCTGGGTGCTGTTGGTCCAAATGCCACCACCTATTGCTTCAGGCCGGCAGAAGCAATCAATCGCTTCATTCTGCTGACCAATCAATGCCAGAGGACAAACTAAGACATTGTTTAGGGCAAAGGAGACCAAGGAAGAAACACGAACATTTTGTGAAAGGGTAATTTAGACAGGGGAGAAAGTGCGTGTGTGCTGGTTGCAAAGCCGTTTGTATTTAACAGGGGGTCAACCCTCCATGGCTGCCTCACCTCCTTGAAAAAAATGCACTAGAATAGAGAACAAGAGGAGCTGAGAGTTTTAGGAGAAGTCAATGTAAAACTTAGGTGAGGAAAATTTTTCAGTTTCACTAACCATTCCAACAGGAGTTCACCGCCGGGAAGCTCGACTGACCATGTCTCCTGCTATGTCAGTGAATGCACAGCTCCAGCCTTGTTCATCACACATGGCAGCCAGGCACGGGAACAGACTACCTAGGGAGGCTGTGGATTCTCCTCCAGAGGTGGCTTCTAAGGCCTGGCTGGACAAACATCATCCTGAGATGGGTTAGACGGGGCTAATCATAGAATATCTCAAGTTGGAAGGAACCCATAAGGATCATCGAGTCCAACTCCTCACTTTAAGGGAAGGACTGGGCCAGGTAAGCTCATACCTCTTTCAAAAACAGGCCATTAAAACCCAAATAAATATTCTTATGTGAATGCATAACTAATCAGCATCTCAAATTTTGCCTATTTTTATTTGACTGCAATGAAAACCATTGTGGCAATACTGTAAAATATGTCTGTGGACTGCTTTCTCAAACATCAGTAGTCCTCCAGTTTAAAGCTGAGGGACATGGGGAGAAATTACACTTAAAAGTCCTCTTTTGGGCCTCTTTTGTATAGTTCTATAATGAGGCTTTATTGTGCCATTCTGAAAATACACAAGTTCAAATTCCTCTAACTTATAGCTTGCTGCTGTGCAATCATAAAGGACAGTTTGTGTTCATAAAAAGTACAGAGCACTCCTTTGTTGTACTTCTGGACAGAAAAAAGCATTCCAGCCAGCAAGGGGAAAAAAAAAAACCAAACAAAAAACACAACAGCATATCAAATCTACTAACCAAATACTGTAGTTTAAAATTACAGGATCACATTTTTTAAGGGTCTTACTGGTGTTTATTCCTAAACACTCAGGGTTACTAAAAGTAACATTGCTACTCATAAAAAGCAAGTGACATTGAGGACTACTTCAGGGATTTTTTTCTCCCCACTCTGAAAGTAGCTGCACAAAATGTTGGCAAATGAGCAACCGTCTGCTTGGATTTTGCACCCAGCAGCAGAGGAGAAAAATGTTCTTACAAATGTAGGAAAATGAGTTTGGAAAGTCACCAAAACCAGGCCAGAAACTGATGAACTAGCGATTTTGGTTATAAACCAACTAGATCACAAAGCCACCATCTCACTAAAATAATCCTTCCAATTCAAAAATGCTTCTCATCACAGATGGACTTAAACTCACTTCCCTTGGAGCTGAAGCACTGAAGACAGCTTTGACATGCCACATGAAGCCTATGCCACATGAAGCCTGTGCCACAGCGCTTGGAGCAGCAGGGTACAAATACAGAGACAGCCAATCCCACCCACTACCCACCACTCTACCACAAAGTCGAGGGTAGCACCTCAAGGAGTCACCTCCATCCATCTTGTGTTTCATAAAATGCAGTTTATAAAATCAATAGCTTATTGATTGGTTGGCAGCATCTCTCCCATGACTTGAGCAAACAGCTGTTACCCACGTGGGGTAAGTCAGGAACTACTTCTACACTCACATGACTGCATGAACGTAGCTCCTGACCATATCACCTCTAAGAGAAGAGGAATGATGTAAGCACGGCTGCATTATCTATCATGGCTACAGTTTGTAGAGACCTGCACTTTCTGATCTACTGACTAATTTTCTGCTCTGGGGCAATTAACAACAGACATTCTACATTAGGAGCATCCCCTTACAAATATTTATTTGACATAAAAAACCAGAAATGGACAATAGACAAAAAAAGCTTCATGAAATGTATAGGCTATTATGTGCCATTAAGTCAGCAGCATTTGACCTTGCACATACTTGAAATACTTTGTCAGGCACAGCTTCCAATTAGTCTCCTGTAGCAGGACAGCCCGCCCCGTGCAGCTGAGGCAGAGATGTCAAGATGCTTGTGAAGCCAGCACGCTGTCCCCTCTCACCACCTCCAGAGGCAGAGCTTTCACTCCTCTGGCCAAGGAATGGCCATGCACCATTTGTACTTGAGGTTTCCAGTTTGAAGTATCCAATATCCAGGTACATCTGCAAGTCCAGTAACAACTCCTCCAAGATTTGGATCTTGCTGTCACTTCCCAGTGATTCCCACAGAAGAGGGAAGCGCACCGTATCATTACGATCTGGCTCCTCCGCTTTGGTACTCTGCAAGGTCCACCTTCTACAGATCCTCAGAAGCACCCATAAGATGTCTAATACCTGCTTCCAAAGGATGACCATCCTGATGACTGCAGGAACTACGTCCCACAGGGATAACCATCTGGTTTCTGTCTCCAATCCAATGGGACTTCAGATAACCTAGGTTTAAGGGCATCCACACAGGATGATAACCACTGTGCGGTTTAGCAAGTTCCAACTCCAGTCACTCCTACCGGCAAGAATGACATGTACTAGGATCATTTTGGTAGAAGCGTTTAGATGGATCAGAAGGAAGGAAACTCAGTCATTTGCTCTGTCCCTTCTATTAACTACATTTAGGAATCAGAAGGATTTCTCATGGGAAAACAGATGGCTCAGAGGTTGATAACGGGGCAGAGTTTCCATTAAAGTTGCTGCTTCTGATCTGGTCCGGACTAACTCTTTGATGCCTTCTGTTGCCTCCTCCATAAACAAGTGGAGGAGCTTAACACCCATCACAGAGACACATCCATCACAAAAGCCACTCGTATCAAACAAGAACGTTCTCCACTCCGTGCAGTATCAAGCCCGCAAGGGCCAAAAGGGAGAGGGAGGATGAAGCGGCACATGAGACCTGCATGGCCACTTCACTTGCTCCATGGGTTAGAGGAGGTTTTTTCTCCGAGGCACTAACACTGTGTAAAAAGTCAAGAAAAACATTCCTGCCTCACAAAGAGTACCTGTTCCACCTCAATGTACAAGGAATGGGAAAAATTCAATGCAGTTTGTACCATATTTTTTTCCACATCATTCCAAAGACAGGGAACCTGGAAACAGCTGTTCCCAGGAGGTTGGAATGGGAAGGGCAAGATGAAATACAAAGAATTACTCTTTTTTTCCAAACAGATCCAGTATTGTAAATATCAGTTTGGAAGAGAAAGAATAATAAATATTAATTACCCTTTCAGAAAATCCTCTCATACCCTTTCAGCCACCTAGCAAACATTTTAACTGCAAATCCCCAGGAGTGGTATGAGTAAGCTGTAAAGCTATCCAGTGATGTGATGTGATCTATTTTTTATACCCTTGCTGTCTGCCTCTAAATTTGCACTAGTCTAATCTGAAGATGTTATAGAGAAGAATTCCCAGTAATGGACAGGGAGCCTGTCCTTCCCCAGAGCTGATTCATCTTCTCTTCTGTGACAGACAGACTGTAAATCTCTCAGTGTCCTCCACTGTAGCTGCATTTTCTTCAGGCTTTTAACCATCCATATCTGTGAACTTTCTTTTCCCATAATTCTGGACCAGACTGGACGCTGTGATTGAGAAGCCTGTCCCTTTTCCCAGCACTGGAAGTCATTCAGCCCTTTCTGGCCAGCTCGAAATAAGGCTCGCTCCAATTCATCCAGCCGAGCCACCAGCACTGATGTGTCTTCATTGTAGGCATTCTGAGAGGAGTCCATGATACGACGAAAACGGCTAATAAATGTCTAAGGAAGATAAGCAGAATTACTGACAGGTAACACAGAAGCTGCTTCAGCTCAAATGCTAGAGGCCTGAGCTTTCACGACTGAAAAGCCAAAGATGTAGGCTCAGTTCACCATCAGTCCAGGGTCTGCAGACAGCGTAGCACCTACTAACCTTGGGTACAAAGACAAACTGTTTCCTGCTTGAGCAGGGGGAGCAAGTGCCCGATATCCTGGGTGGGAAGCAAGCATGGAATTAGATTTTGGCTGCCTCCTAATGACAGGCTTGAGCAGACCACAGGGTATAACACAATCGTGATCTCATCCATCTCACTTCACAAGCAATCATTGCTTTAGAGCAGGTGGAATCAATCTCATGCCACAGCAGCTGCTGTAGGAACACAGAAGCTGCAACTTGTGAACGGCCTGGAAGTTAAGCCAAACTGCCACTGTAAAGCATTCAGTATGCTGAGAAAAAACTCTTAACCATTAAAAAAGTCAAAAAAAACAGATCTACAACTAATAAATAACATTTTTAAAAGCTAAGCAACAAGACGTATTTAAAGATTTTTATTTCCCTCCTCATCTTTGCTTTTGGGAATTAAAAAAAAGGGGGTCAAACCTCTTTGAAAACTGTGCTTTGTTATTTCAGAAGTTGATTTTAGAATCATCAGAACTGTAGTGTTTTAGAGATTTACTTATAGAATAAAATATATTATAAATTAATAACTGTCATTTTTGGCTTTGTCACCAAATAGTTATACTCCACATTTATAGTTCCTGATATTTGGGGGGGGGGGGGGGGGGGGTGCGGGGGGGGGGTGTTCGGTGTTTTGGTTTTTTTTTTAAGTCGGCACTACTCCCCTCTTGTTTGCTTTTAATAAAGAGAAAGCATAGCTTGCATGCTTTGATTTTTCTGTCAGTAAGTGATGTGTGCTAATGTGGCTTTTGCCTAAGATATCCATTAGCAGAAAGAGAAAGACAAGGAAAGGTGTGGTCACCTCCTCAATTCAAAAAGCAAGCCTTCAGTGCACACCTCCAAAAAAGCAGCAGTGCTTTAAAGCCTCCTCTGCATCAGCTTTCATTTAAAGAATAGAGAAAGAAAAAAAAAAAAAGGAGGAAGAAAAAGCCAATAGCAATCATCCCAGGCTACTTAGAGAGCTGGGTTGAAGAAATCTCAGAGCTGTTAGTGTTTATTTTTTAAAAGCTCGAGGAGCACAGAAGCCCAGAAACTGGCAAAGATGGTATCTATCTTTTAAAAGAGAAAGGGGAGATGGAGAGAGAGAGGAAGGAGGAGCCAGGGAATTATAAATTCATCAGTATCAATTCCTGGAAACATACTGGAACAGATAAACTATACATAAACTTCTGCAAGAAAATATAGAGAAGAGTAAGAGCCAACGTGGACTTGCCAAGGACAATCTTCGAGAGGCAGGATGCTAGGCCTTACACAGGGAGGGAAAGCAGCAGACAGGTATCTGTCATGGGCATTCTCACAAGATTAGCTAAACATCCGTTGGTGGCTGGTAAAGACACTCCCCCATAGCTCCTGTCAGGAGGGAAGGACGTATCGAGTGGAGTTCAACAGGGGTCTATCTGGAACCGAGTACTGTTTGGTATATTAATTAATAAGCTTATTAAAGGAACAGAAGTTATGTTTATTAAATTAGCAAACAACATGGAGGAGAAAGAGGGGGTGACTGCAAGCATGTTGGGGAGCAGAACTCTTAATTCATAATGATCCTGACTAATTATAAAGAGGTGTGAAAACAATAGGATGTAATTCAGCTGGGACTAATGTAAGGTTTTACATTATGGCAGAAACAGGGAACCATACAAACACAGGAAGAGGAACAACTGTCTGCGGATGCAATCTGTACCGTTTTACTGTGGACTGCAAACTGAACATGTATCAACGTCACTCTATCGTGAAAAACAAGATGCTGCACCATGATGAGCAAAAAGCATCACGGCCTACAAAATTCACAAAGTACCTTTTTGTTTTCATCAGCGCAAGTCCCGAGCAGGAGACTGTGTGCTGTTCAGGGCACTGCACGTCACTGCGGACACAGATCAACTGGACAGATACCGGCAGCGCACAATGAGGACAATCAGAGGTTAGAAAGCATCACCCACAAAGAGACACCAAATGAATTGTGACTGCTGCAGGAAGGAAGAGAATAATCTGTCCTCAGCGTTTACTTTGTATGAGACAAACAGAACGGAGCTTGTATTGCTGCGAAGAAGCTTTAGTTTAGACATTAGAGGAAACCTTCTAAGATTAGCATAGTGAAGCACTGAAACAGATTGCCCAGAGCAGTGTGAAGGCTCATCATTACAGAGCTTTAAAAATAAGGTAGAAAAATAGAAATAATAGAGGGCGAATTAATTCTGTCTTGCAGTATGGGCATGATTAAATAATCTTACGTCTCCTCTAGTCCTCTTTTACAGGTTTTTATGAAATACCATATTTATAGTGTGGAAACTCCAAGCTAAAATGACACTCCTGAATGCATGCTTGAGGCTACCACCACTAGACCGTGCAGTTGCCAAAAGGGTCATCCTACAGCTTGATCTAGAAATCCATATTCAATCCAGAAGTCATTTGGATTAAACCAGGATATTCTTCCTGAAGATTGCTGAGCAGCTGGGAACAAGAGGAAGATGGAAAAACGTAAATCCAAATTTCAAGACCTAGTCCAGATACTTGCCTGTAGGATAGTCTGAGCTATCTCAGGATTCTCTGGATTGTCAAAATTCAGGAGCTGGGAGCCAAATCCATAAGTATGGCCCCATTTTATGCAGATCAACCACATTGGCATCAGCGCTGAACACTGTCCTCCAGGCTTCCTTGTAAATCTTTGGCAGTTCCACAGAAATGATTCTTCTCTTGCTGTCATGTAGACCTTTAGCAAGCCACAGAGGTACTTCCAGCTTTGACCCCTGCATGAATGAGAAAACCAAAAGCTGTCCTCGCCATGCAAATACATGTAAAGCAACCCCAAAGACAGACAGCGAGCTTTATTAATGACAATCCTGTATCACAAAAAGTCAATTTGTTTTCAGAACAATCTACTGTAATTGTAATATAAACCAGACACACTTTAGAGGCATTAATTATTATTGCAAGACTCTGAAAGTGGATTTTTTTATTGATGTTGTATAATCTAATAATTGTCAGATTATTAAAGACCAGAAAACATCCCATGCAAAATGCATACTAAAAGTAAAAATAACTTTTTAAAAAAGTAGCTAGAAGTACAAACTTCCTTGCAGTGACCCCCAAAATGGAGGGCTGCTGGGGCCTGGGACGCGCGGCAGCGAGCCCACGGGCCCCAGAGCCCACACGGGAACAGCACCCACGCAGCCAGCACCGCACGCTGCGCCCGGGGCAGCGCCTGCCGAGGGACGGGAGGGGGCGCGCCTACGGCTCCCAGCGCCCCCCGCGCCTCCGCCCCGTGCCCACCCCGGCCCGCCCCGCGCGGTGGCTGATGGGAGTTGTAGTTCTGCCTCCCCCCCTGCTGCTCACCTCCGGGATCGTGTCGCCAGTGGCGGCCCCCTGGCCCAGCGCGAAGGCCAGGCGCGGCAGGGTGCTCTCGGCGCGGCCCGGCAGCTTCTCCTGCGACATCAGGATGTCGTCCAGCGACAGGAAGTTCTCCTCCAGGCCCAGCCCGGGGCCAACAGGGAAATACGCCTCGGACATGGCCAGGCGAGCCGGCACCGCAGCGGCCCCGGCGCCCTGGGGCTCCCGCAGCGGCTTCCGCGCAGACCGTCAAGCCCCTCCCGCCGCCGCCAGACAGCGCGCCGCCGCGCATGCGCCGTGGCGCCGCCCGCCCCCGCCGGCGCAGGCCCGCCCGGGGCCCGGCGGGGGGATGGGGGCGGCCTGGGGCCCGGCGGCGGGGTTCTGCCTCGCAGCTGCACCGGCACCGTGACGGGTGTCTCCCCCGTATCCCCGGGAGCGCCGCGGCCGTGCTGGCCCTGTCTCCTGGCGGCCCCTCAGGCCTCAGCAGCGGCTGCCGAGCCCCGGGCCTGGCGCAGCCCTGTCCTGCCCACGCCGGCGGTTATCCGCCGCCAGCAGCCGTCATAGCAAGGGGCGGCAGCGGCCCTGGCTTGCTTACCGAGGGGGCCCTGGGCAGTTCCGTGCAGCCGCCACGCCCCAGCCTCGGCCTTGCAGGCAGACCTCTGTAAAAGGGGTCCCTCGCAGGCGTATCCCCTCTGCCCAGACGCACGGGGCTGAACTGGCGGCGGCGCGGCCTGCGTGGTCGCTCCCTGGCAGCGGCGTGCTCGGGTCACGGCCCGCGCTGCTGCCTGGCAGCGGCCCCGGCCTCGGGGCAGCGCGGCCGTTCGGCAGGCGGAGGGTGGCCCTGCGGCCCTGACGGATCCCTCTGAACCTGCCGGTTAGCTGCGTGACAAGCCGAGCGAGTGCTGCTTGCGTGGCCAGTTATCCCGGTGTTTCTTTCTGGCAAGTGGGGACGTGGTTGTCTCGCAGAGTATGAGATCAGCCCGGCGGCTGTGGCTGTGCTGAGCAGGCCGAAGTCATTAACGAGCCCCCTATACCATGGATTCCAAAGTGAGGCTACGTCCCAAAGTTAGTTATTTTAGTGCTATAAAATAAGTAATGAGGTCATATATTGATGGCACAATCAAATACCCTGTTTGATTGTATAAGCATAAAAACAGTGGTTACCCCCATTTTTATCTGAATTTTACTTCATATTGATACTGGAAAAATCGGTTAACTACAGAACCCTCTAACACTTCCTTTGAAGATTTAGAAGGCGGGCATTCTTTATTACAGCGCCGGATGCATGGGGGATCACTCCACCTATCCTGCATACTGTAAGTCGTGAGAGTAGAGATTTATAGCACTCTAGTATATACATATTCATTAAAATTCTTGGAATAATCATACATATTCAGGCCATTTCCTAGAACTAGTCGTAATATTCTCATCTTCATTACGCATGCGCTTAAAGTCTCTGAGGGGCTTCTGTGAGGGTCTTTGGTGCTTCTTTGGGGTCCCCTGGACCTTCTGGTGGTCGTCTCCTTGGTGTCCTTTAGTTGAACTCTTCCTTGCACGCGCACTGTGGGTTACTCCATATGGTTTGTGTCTTTTGTTACAATTAGCTCGTCTTGGCTGGTTCCGACTGCAAAGCTCAAGGTTTCTTAGGTCTCTTATCTATCTCTACGTACCAAAACTTTCTAAATCGTTCAAGCAAGCACAGAGAACTACCAACAAAGGCACAGTGTAATCCTTCAGCCTCTCTACAAGGTATCAGCTTGGCATCACTAAGCCTCTGTTCAAGGTATCAATATTAGAACCTGACCTTGTGCTTTTTTTTTTTGCTCATTGTTTTGTTTCAAAATTAGTTCATTTTTCATCACATTAAAGTTTTCTTGCTATTCCCTAAGATGTGTATGCTGAAAACATTACTCTTTCTATATACAGTGGTCTATAAATAACAAATAATCTAGTAAATATTTCAGTCTTTGTTCTGCTAAGGAAGAAAAACAAACATTGAGCAGGGTTGAAACTCAGAGACCTGGCAATGTCCCTGAAAAATGATGACAGTTATTTATAGGGGGGTTGATGATTTGTTTAATGACATTTTCAGTCCATGACTAAGGCGTAAGCCAATGCCTCTTCAATTATCTTTTAATTCTTACGACCTCAGCATTCTTCATGCTGCTTTTGCTCAAGCTGGATCCGTTGTGATTTGATACTGTTTTGTCTTCATTAATTAGCATGCAGGTACTTTAATATCTTGATCAAAGTCAAACCCGCACAAAAATAATCAAATTTGCACCAGTTTATTAAATCTTGTGCCATTTTATTTTGTACTAGGAAAAATAAAGCACAGGCAGTGGAGACTGAGACCTTAGGATGATGTACTTCCATCACCTATGCATCCCTTAGGTACCATGGCAGTATATGCTATAAAAATCCAGCCAACGAAGAAATGGAAAGCTTTTTGTGAACTGTGGCATGCTGGATTTGCGAAAATCTAAATGCTGTTCATTTGTTAGACAAGTGTCAGAAACAGAGACCCGGGAGCAAAAGAATGTATGCGTGTCTGTTTGTCAGCGTGACGCCCGCACACTGCTGATTTTAGAATGTCCCCTTTTCCCATTAGTCAGGTGCGATAAATCCTGACAACGGCTGTAAGGTTAATGCATGCTCCTGAAAAGAGATTTAATGTTAAAGGTCATTTCTTGTAAGATGCTGGATTTTTATCTAAGGTACAGAAAACAGACATTATATTAGTCAGCAATGTTAAGTATTGTCCTGTGTTGGTTTTGTAGGTTTTTAATGAGAAATGAAGTCTTTCTGTTTGGAAAAGAAATCCTTCTGTCTGTGCACATTTTCCAAATGAGTTACAGAGCCATTTCCAAAAGCTCTTTCTAAAGGGCAGTTCTGATAAAATTATAATTTGCTGAATTGGATTAGTAAAAATATTCCCTGCTTAATCAGGTTTAGGAAACAAATCCCTATGCTAAATATGAAAGCTTTGCACTGTGAGCGAGAAGAGAGAACTATGCAAATGGAATATGCTCTTCTTCTAGGGTGCAGAAGTAAGAGATCTGGAAAAGAAGAGAAGCACTGTTTCCCTGTGTCCCAAGCTGCCTCAGCCTGTAGCGTGTGACACTGAAATAAGGCACAGAGGCGCAGAAAGCCTAAGGTACTGGGCAAAGTTGACAGAACACAAAGGGAAAGATGTTTACACTCACTGTAAAATCAGTTGAAGAATTGTTCTTTTGTGAGAATTTTAAAGAACAATGGGTTTGGCAGCCGAAATTAGATCACCCCTTTTTGTAGTATGTTTGCCTTCTCACCCTAGGAAAGTTGGGCACGTTCTTACTCTTGAACACTTGTGTGTGAATCTTAGTATAAAAATATGCATAACGAGCCCAGCAGCCGAAACCATATGTATTTTCATAAATATGATTTTGAGAGGAACGTCCTGTGTGGTAACTGAGCGTGTTTGTACTTGGAGGATTTGTAAACTGGAGACTTCGTTCTCCACCTGCATTTGTGTAAAGTCAAAACCCTTTGTGGTACACAGAGCTACTCTAGCAGAAGTATCAGACCCTGTAGCTTTACAGAGACAAAGAATAACAGAATCCCTCAATAACCAGAGTAAAGAAAGGAGCGAAAGTGTGTAAGAAGAAAGGGAAAGAGATGTTGAGAGAAGGCAGTGGTGGAGCAAAAGAGGTGGGAGGGGAAGACATATGCCAAAAACTGAGTAATGACAGAGCAAAATATACAGAAGTAAGTTTGAGCTGTGGTGGTTAAACCCCAAATTACTTCCAGGTACGGTAGATAAATTGAGAGGATTGCAAAGTATGGGAAAGAATGAAAACGCTGAAACCAAGGGACAACTGTTACATCCCATCTATGTACTTCTTAAATCTTGAATACCACAAAATTCAGCCAATTTAGTATCTCAGATAAATTCAGGGAAGCAAAATTATGTTACCTGCTGCTTCTAGGGGCTTCCATTTGATCAGAGCAAGCTGACGTCTATGTGTATTGCACAGTTGCTGAGACGCGTCATGACGGCATGTCTATGTGATGTTATGACAGAGTCAGCTGAGACTGCCATCGTGGGTAAAATTTAAATAACATTAAATACGTGAAGTAAGACAACCAAAAAAGCTGCATGATGTTGATGGGAGCTGGAAGCCCCACTCCCTGTGACCCCTCCTTACCTTAATTTTAAGGCCAAAGTGAGAGAGGAATCATCAGTCTCTACATATTGGACTAAACCACAGCACAAACTAAGGTTGATATTGAGCCTTTGTGCCCTCTCATGTAGAATCTCAATTACCATATGGGAATATAGTATGACTTGTTTTTCTTAGTTGTGTTTGTTATCAGGTAATCAGAAATGCTGGCAGGGTTTTTGGCTGTCTCAAGATCCCTAGATGAGCCAACTGACGAGTGGAGCCAGAATCTCATCATCTAATCCTGGCCGAAGGATCCTGAGCGCACGAGTGAAATGAGCGTGTGGTGTGCCCGCTTCCGAGAGCGGAGCTTGCTGTGTTGTGGTGTCCATCTGATAGAAGGCAACACACTGTAGCACATGTCCTTTGCCCACATCCCCGGGCTTTCTGATGCACTTAGGTCATTCCTTTCCCTCCTGGAACTTTCACTCAATAAATTTGCATTTCCTAATGAGTTAACTTGCCTGCGGCAGTGGGAGTTCTTATTTGCAAGCAATGCCGTACTGTATCTTTGATACAAGCTTTTGCAAGCCCTTTGTTGTGCAAATATGGGTGTATAACTCAAGTAAGCCAATTGGCTTCAGTAGGATTATCATAAGAGAGCTAAGTGCTATGTCATATGAATAAATACTGCTCTCCAAGAGACAGATTCTGCAGTCCAGTGCAACTTTATTTTTTGAAGGAAAAGGGATAGCAGCACAAGTCAGTAATTAAACCAAGGAGATAATCGCTTTCCTGTTTGGTTTATCTGCGAATGTGAGAGAATCAGCAATAGTACTAACGATACACCATGTTCGTATTTACATCTCAAAGTATCATCCCTTTCCACGTGGAGGAAGGGAGGAGGATTGTGTCACGTTTTGCAGATAGAACAACCACGGAAGAGGTGAAGGGATTTAGGGTAACCAAGCATCCTATGGGAAGGGTCTTCTGGCTTCCAGCTTCTAGCCAAGGGTCTCTTAGCCAGAAGGCAGCATGTCAGCAGGGACTCTGGCCAGCTTGTAGAATGAATTTCAAAATCTTTTAAGCACCTATTGAAGTCATAAGATAAACGAGATGCTATAGCTGGTATTGCAAACAGTATTTTTGACAACCAAAGTGAAAACAGAAGCATTTCTAGAACTCTTCAATGTCTTTTTCCCAGCTGTCATTCACTGTGAATTTCTCTTACTATGCAGGAGTGGATTCAACAATTTCCAAGGCATTTTTAACCCTTGTGTAGTTTTGCTGGTAAGTGGAAAGTCACAGTTAAATCAGCAGCAGGCATTTGATGAAGGTTTCTTGTTTTAAGGAGTGGTGCCATGTTGCTGAAACGTTTTGTGATTTAGATGGGAATACTGCCAAAATTGTTGGTGTGTCTTGCATTTGGAATTCCCTACATGGCAATTTACTATTGTTTTTATTTAGAAGTGTGGGAAAATGGTAATTGTGATAACTGCCTTCAGCAAGAAATTAAGGAAATTGCTGATTACTGTGCAGAATTGTATATCTGCAGTGAATTCAAAAGGGGTGAGCTTTCTCAAACTTTTGGTGTCTCGGGGTGACTGTGATGATGTGAGTAGAAAACTCACATGTATTTTTATTTCATTCACATCCACTCACATGACATGGATGAAAAAAAAGGACTGTGTTCATTCTTGAGAGGAAGACCCTTTCTTACCTGCGAAGTACTCAAGCTGCTGAGCAAAACAATGAATCCTTTCCACAGTATAAAACATTAAACATCAGCAATTTCATTTTTCTTATGTCTCACCATTCGCAGTAAATATCCTTGGGAGATGTTGAAAATTATGCTCTTCCAATTAAGTTGCACACGCTCCAACTCCATTCAGCAAAAGGCTGCTCAATGCCCAGAGACAAAAAACATCTAATGAATCAATCTTTGTGCACAGGAGAAAGCATTTTTTTTTTCCCCAAGAAATTACATAACACCTAGAAACTTATGACCTGTTTGAAAGGAAGATACGGGGGTGGGGTGCTGTATGAGCTTCACTTTCTAAATTATGTTAGGCTTTTTTTCTGAGCTATCCAGGACATTTCCAGTAAAAGCAAGCTAAAATTTGCAAATTTTATCCCTGTAAAGAAAAGAAAAGATTATTTTTTGTCTTTCAGACTCAAATAAGCAAATGTAATATCTGACTACAGATATTTTTCTCTTTATGTCCTGATAATCTTTTTCTTCATTCTAGGTTCTCACTCTTATTCATCTTAGTCTGGAAAGTTTTATTAAGTGAGTGAGTTACTGAAAAAAAATGCAACATTACTTATTTCTCAAGATCTAGAATAAGAGCTTGAATTCTGAATTGCAGGGAGAGTAGGTTCTTATCAACTCACTTATCAGTAAGTTACCAAAACATGAATGCTACCTATTTCTTCACTGCCTTCATTCAGATTTCTTGTATCTGGGTTGGTTGGGCTTTTTCTCCCTTTATCTGCTGTGTTGTCTATACCAGTGATCCAGGATCACTAGCTGGAGAGGATGGCAGTCATCTTCATTTCATGTTTTCAGCTGCCTGTGCTCTCTGAACCATGGTTTCAGTGTTACTGGCATTACTGCAGCCCTTCATCCGTCAGCATTAGGTGAGCAGAATGCCGATATTCCAGGGTTCTTAGAAACAGAATCTCCCTTTGCTTTGTCAGAGTGTGAACGCTCCTTTTGGCCCGTGGCTTGCTGTCTTTGGCCAGCAGAATCTCTGAGTACCTTAAATCTGATCGCCTCCTGGCTGCTGCTTTTCATTTCTGGACTGAGGGTGTCTGGTCAGGCTGTCCCATGTTTCTGAGGCATGCTAGACTAGGAAAAGATCCAAACTGTTTCTTCTCTGATCACGTACAGAAAGTGCAATCTAACAGCACCCACTAGAGCACACTGCATCATGTCAAAAAGTAGGGAAACTTGTTCGTAGCTTGTGAAGAGGGTTTTTTCATCCTTCAATGTAAGAAATGCTATATAAATGTTATGTTACACTGGATTTGGCTAATATAATCTCAGAATTAGCACATCAAAAATTCTATGCCCTAGTGGGAAAGGCTATTAGTATAATAACAACTAGGAGGTCCGCGAGGAGCAGAGCAAACCAGAGCTTCTTGCTTGCATTCCTGGCATCTTTGGGAGACAGAGAGGCTGCTGTGAATGAGAGGAATCCATCTTAGAGGTGGGCTGGTAGCAGTGTTTTCTGAGCTGCTGAAAGGATGCCTGCGGAGCCCGGCAGGATCCACCCTCTCCACCCACTATTGCTTGCCAGACCAGGCAAGTGATCCCAGGCGGTGGAAGCCTGTGAAGCGTGTGGGGAGAGTTTGAGATATTAACCCTTGGAGTCAAAGGATTAAGGGGATGATGCAGTTCATTTTGAACATCCCGTCTGGAAGAAGTCCAGCGATTCATGGTGTGGGGGAATGCAGGGAAGAGACAAGACAGGCAGCTTGCATCATCCGGCAGTTAAGTGACTCTGTAGTTCTGAGAACATCCTGTCACAGTGTACCCTCAAATCTGACAGCTTTTCTCTTTCAGGCATGGACTGCTCTTTGAGCCTGTAAAGTTTATCTTGGTTTTCATGAAACACCCCTGTAAGTGGCCAGCCATATATCTCATTGCTGTAAGTCAGCAGTGTGCAAGTGTCATCAGCTAAATATCCAGGAATGTTATATTCCGAAGTGACAAAACCCCATGAGATATTTTAAACGCCAATGTATTTTCTCTGGACTTTGCAGCTTGTACTCAGTGGCAGGCTTTATCACACAAAACCAGATGTGGATTTTTGGCAGAGTTTTAACCTCTTCTAGGAGAGACTGCCTATCTTCGATTTTCTCCTTTTCTTATAATCCTGTATTTACAAAGAGCCAGTAAAATAACAGAAAAGCACATTCAGTGGGGAAGGTTTGGCAAACCCAGAGTAATCTTATTGAGATGAGTGATGGTTTTACACCTTATTTTCAAAATACGGAGTTCAAAAATCTATCTCCTTCTCACAGAATTTCAGGGCCAAATATCTCCATGGCATAAATAGATGTAAATCCGCTACAGAAAGTGCAGTTATATCCATTCACCAATTTTTTTGTTGATAGTGTCTTTCAATATTACAATTAGCAGTCCTTAAAGAGATTGAAACCTTCTTTGATTGGTGCTTTAATGCAAATGCTTTGCTTTTCTTCTCTTTTGACTAATGGTCTCCATCCTGGAGCCTCTGAGTGCGTTAAGTGGTGTGTCATACACATTTTAGCCTTTCCCTTACATCCTTCCTGAGACTTGTATGCAGTACAGAGTTGTTTCTCTGCTTCATTTGTAAATGCCCACACTTCTATGGCTTTCTATTAGAGATGTCAGACTGGATGATAGTCGTTTTTACTTCAGGTGAAACATGATGGGATTTGTGGTTCCTAAAGAGCTCATTCCACAGACCAAGGCTCAGTTCTGCAACAGTTCTTAGATGCCTGACTCTGTTAGGAGGTAATTATCAATGGGACATGAGGTACCAAGAGGGACTTCACAGCTCTGTGGTTTCCTGTACCAATGAGCTTTGTTCACGTGGTAGAAAATTTTGTTCCAAATAGAACCAAGTGAAGGAGATGAAAATCTCAACCAGGTGAGACCTGCTGGTGTGTCTCAGCAGGGACAGTTTGGGCCAATGTCAGAATGGCTGGTGAACTGGGACGCACCTGGGAACTTCTTGGTGCACACAGCAGTTTGTTGCCCCTTTTCTACAAAGAGTGGAAACACAGAGCTGGTTAGTATATCTGAAGTGTTAATGATGTGAAATGTGTGAGTCAAACCTTGAACATAAAGGTCTAATGCAATTGCTTAAAATTGCAGCAGATTTTTTTAACATGCTTTGCATTCAACCCTACTTTGGCTTTAAATATTAGGCATAATTTTATTTTGGAGCGTGGTACTGGATCTGGCTGGGATGGAGTTAACTTTCTTCATAGCAGCCTGAATCATGCTCTGCTTTGCAATTGTGGCTAAAACAGTGTTGAGAATGCACCGGCATTTTGGCTATTGCTGAATAGTGCTTGCGCAGTGGCGAGGCCTTCTCTGCTCCCTCGTCCAGTGAGTAGGCTGGGGGCGGGCAAGAGATGGGGAAGGGACATGGCTGGAACAGCCGACCAAAGGGATATTCCATACCATATGATATTGTGCTCAGCAATAAAAGCTCAGGGAAAGGAGGTGGAAGGGGGTGCATTCACGGCCATGGCGTTTGTCTTCTCAAGCAATGGTTACACATGCTGAGACCATGCTTCCCAGGCAGTGACTGGACAGCTGCCTGCCGATGGGAAGTAGTGAATGAATTCCTCTTTTGCTTTTGCTTTCCCTATTAAACTTGATCCATGAGTCTTTTCACCTTCCTTCTATTTTCTCCCCGTCCTGCAGGAGAGGAGAGTGAGCGAGAGGCTGGGTGGGTGTTTGGCTGCTGGCTGAGGTCAACCCATCGCAAGCACTAGAAAATAGACACTTAGCTCCTGTTCCTAATAAACATTGCTCATCTTGTTTCCCTGCATGAGGTTACATTTTTATTGCAGAATGTTCCTCTACTTTTGAATTTTCCCTTGCATTCCGTTTCCTTTCTAATAAATAGTTGAGGAGGTAATGGCATCATCGCAGTTGGCTCTGACTGTCCGCACCAAAACAGTTAGCTGTTTCTGCAAAGCTGATTAGGAATGGCACCCTTAAAAACATTGAATTTAAATTAGCATTTAGGTTTCAGAGTTAATGTCTCATGGAAACCCAGCCTCCTGAGATGTCAGAGAGATGGTATTGATTCCTTTCCCTAATTCAGCAGGCTGGTGCAAAAAGGTTTGAAGATCCACTCCTGGACTACACAGAGCTCCACAGGAGCAGTTTAAAACTAGATTCATATAGGTTCTCTGCCCAGCTTTTTCATCTGATGCCAATGCAAGCTGCCTCATCCACAGAAGGTTCCGTACGAGAGAGGTCTGACCTCCCCAGGAGGTTGGCTCAGCAGCTGGCCATGAATACGCTTTGTCTTATTTGCAGTCTCATCATTTCACCGTGTCAGTTCTAGGTAACCTCTTCTGAGAAGCTTCAGCTCCCAACTTGCAGTGGCCTGACTGATGATCCCCAAAGAAGTTTTAGTCTGCCATTGCTGCCAGCAAGTTCAGCCTCTGAGCATACATACCAGTGGTGTCTTCCCACCAGTGTATAATACAGTTATTTCTTGATGGTTTATTATTTCCTTCTTTTCAGCTTCTCTTTCGCTTGTGCTTCCTGCAGTTTTTATAGAAAGGTATTTTTAAAAGGTGGGTGAACGGATTCCTTATTAATTGTGCTTGGTTTGTATAATTATGGTTATTTCTAGCAGAATCCATCCTTTTAATCCGACTCTTTGCCGCATAGACGCTGAGGGAAACAAAATGCCTTTAAGACATCATATATTTGTTAAAGAACATTAATAATGCAGTGAGGTAGATCAGCTTCATACGTTCATTTGAAGATTAGGGTCTAAATTTAGATTTAGATTAGAAGGATTTTGTGGCCTCAATTTCAATAGCTGTTTCAATCCAAAACTACCACAGGAGTTAGTGCAATGAGAAGGCTTTGATTTGGAGCCTGGGACTGAATAATACGTTAGAAGCTCGACCTCCAGCCTTTAGTGGAAATGCATGGCAGAAATTTCTTGCATGCCTGACTTTGGTCTCTGTCCAGCCCTTCTGTGAGCTCTCGATTTCACCAAATTCCCCTTGACTTATGGCATGTTATTCATAAGGCCAAGCTGTCCCTGGATAATGTAATAACATACCGTTTGTGTCCTTCGTAGGTTCATGGTGCTGAAAGCACAGGCTTGGTGTTGCAGCCTCTTAACTTGCTTTCAGTGTAGCATGGCCTGCTGTGATGGTCTGGCGAGTGAAAGCCGTAACTCCAGGTGAGAGATTTGATTTGGGCTAGAAATGTTACCCTGATTTGCCATCAGCCTAGCAGTACGATGGCAACATGTCCCAGAACTGATGTGATTGTCACTGTAGAAGAGCTGCTGTACGATCCTTAACACTCAAAATCACAAAGCATTTAAAAGTATATGGTGCAGACTTGCTAAGTAACTCTGTGTAGCTTACAAGCGGTTGTATGCAGCATGCAAAGCATAAGAGGTCAATTCTTGAAGGCATTCTGTCTTTCTATATTAAGTGTAATAATCTCTGCCCCTTGTATATGTGTGCAGCCTCCATCAGGGAAAATGGTAATGAGTTTGCATACCAAGGAGATATTAAATCCCAATTCCCCTTCAGTAATGTATAATGTCAACAGAAGCCTTTGATGAATGCAGCTTCTTCTTAATTAGATGCTTGAGCAGGAGATTATTAATCCATTTATCTCAAATTCTAATTGTACCATGAATTGCTCGTTGTTTTATGCCTAAGTTTATGATCATAGTTATGTTCCTAGAACCTTTGAAGAGTCATAATCATAAATGAATGTATTTCTGGAAACTTGAATTGTCCTATTCTTACTTGTATTACTTTCCTCAATATGTGTGTGTGTAAATACTTTGAAAGCCTCATTCCATCAGCCAGGGGTATCCTGCAACATAGCAATTCAGCGATTGCAGCTATGTGCCATTTCCATGGTAGTGACATCTGACCTTTAAAAAAATGGATTTTGGCAGCAGTAAGGGGAACCGGCTGATTATTGTGGCAAAGGCTGGTCTTTATGTACCAGAATTACTGAGTGGGCATGATTTGGGGACTTGCCAGCTTTCAAATGCATGTTAAAACCGTAAGTGTAGGTTGCGATACTGATGTATCATTACTAATGATCCTATAGATCTAAAAATCAGTCCTAGGAGATTCAGGGCAAGCCAGTCCATTTGCTAAAAGAGTATGCAGTTGCCTGGATGACACACATTTGCCTGGATACAGCCAAGGATTCTTTTGAAAATATCCTCATAGCAGGCAGAAGCATTTTTCCTTTGAACATGCTGAATTGGCCTAGTTGGCAATTCATGGTGTATATTGCAATGGCTCCATCTGCTGAAACAACTCATGAATCACTGGAACCTTCAGAAAGTTGCAGCAAATGGGATTCTTTCTCCTATCATCTGTGCTATTAATGCCCTCTGTGTTTCCATGTCTAGGGTGGGCTACTTAAGAATAGACTAAGAGCATATTGCAGTTTCTTGGCGTGTGTGTGTGCCCACACAACAGAGGGAGAGATCGACAGGCACATGGCTGACATTCAGTCAAGTGGAATAATAAATGATAGTGAATGAAGTCACTTTCTCGGAGCGTCCCTGTTTTCATAGGGCCTGTTGTGTAGGGCTTGCTGTATGCAAGCAAAGATTTAATGGCACTGTCTAAATTGTACAGTGATATCTGGGAAAGAGAAGGGTATTAAAGTGAGGGGGCGTTCTGTTGTGTTCTCTGGTTTTAACTATCTATACTGGCTGCTATTAAAAAATGCAAACAAACCCTACCACAGTTACTTCCTGCTCTAAAGACAGTGGGAGCTGATAGGTCTTCTGGCACCTATGGGCTCACGTGTTGCCAAATGATTGCTTTTCTGTGGTGTTACTGATGTCCTAGCTGACAACACGTCCCATTTGTCCTTTCCAGTGCAGAGCATGTTTCTCATTAAGGTCCCTGTATCTCACTGCTGAACGAGTTCAGACTGGGATGAGGCTGACTGCTCCCATCCTTTCAGTTCTAGGAGGACCCTTCATGGCAGACACTGTATCTATGTTGACATGCAACTGGGCTGAGTTTAGTTCCAAGTATGTATAAAATAAAATTACACCTGCACAGCTGAGCGTCATTGCATCTCATTTTAGAGAAGAGAATCATTTGTAGCTGGTTGTTTTGGATGCATCTGGCAGGCTGTATAAACAGAGATACCTGCTATCTGATTAGCAAACATTGAGGAGTTTCTGCACTGTCTGCACTTGGGCAGCTACGGTAACTTGGTGTGTTAGCTCCTGCTTCACTTTAATTTTTTTTTCTCTCTCTTCTCTAGTTGGAGGGCTGCTGACCTTGTTTGTGTATCTCATCATGACACTAAAACTGTTCTCCTACTACCAAGTGAATCGATGGCATAGGGAGCGCCAAGTCTATCAGAGGAACTGCCAGGACACAACGTCGGCAGATCCCAGGACCCCTCCATCAGTGTGACTGGCAGCAGACATTAAAAATTATGATCTGTTTATGCGTGGGCTGAGCTCAGAACTGCAATTTCTGCACCCTACAGTTTTCTGAACCCCTCCCAGTTCTGCCAAGGATGTAGTTTGTGACTCGGAGAAAGTCAGTTCTCTCTTTTTCAATTTCCCTATCAGTAGAGAGAGCCTTTGGGCCATGTAGACATCTCTTGCCTCACCAAGACTGGAAGGATTAATTAACTTGTCCATTTCAAGGCATAAATTGTTATGCAGGGCCAGACCCTGCGTCAGTGCATCAAAGAGAGATTTTATGATTGACTTTGAGGGGAGGAGAACTGTGGTCCAAGTGCCTACAAATGGACAAACCCCACAATGATGGGGCAAGTTAATGCATAAACTCCTTCCCCTCTCTCCCCGAAACCTCTCTGTTTGCTTTTCTTATTAACTTAATAATATTCCTGCTCAGTCGTCAGGCTCAGTTTTCTCCTGAGCATTGTTTGTTCCTGCCATTCTTTCGGCAGAGCTCTTCTGCTTGAAAAAGGCACTTTGACTCATTCCATGCTCTTGATTGGAACTAATAGGACTCATCCGATCTGTGAGTTGGTGTAAGTTCCTCTGCATCTCTGCCTTGTGGACTCAGTGAAGCAGAGGCTCCGCAGAAGACAGACATGGGATCATATAAGTAAAGATTGGGTAAAGTGTATGCACAATGTGCCCGATTCAAGCTGGATAACAACATGCCTTTTTTGCCATGAAGGCGTAGCCTTAATGGGGAATAATGGCTAAAATTATTTCAGTTCCTCTCTGCCTTTGACAAATTTGAAAGCAGTGTTAAGCTGATGCTGAGCCTTCTTTTGAATATCACACTGCATGCTTATTTTAGTCAAAGTCTTATTTATTCTGCTTTTTAACCTTTCTCCTCTCCTCTTCTTAGAACATATGAATCTTTTTTAATGTAGTACATGATCTTGCAAGAAAATCCTGCTTTGTGGTTATACTAGTATTTTGAGGCACATAATATCGAAGGGGAGATTTTTCATGACAGGATCTCCTTTAAAATTAGCCCAAGAATGACAGTGTCGGATCCAGGCTTCCCATGTTGTCTGCATGTGGCACTGAAGAAGTCATTTATGCCAAAAGCCAAAGAGGTACCTAAGTGCCTAACTCCCAGCTGAAACCTGAGAGACAAGACGTGATGCTGAGGAGGAGCTCATAGTCAAATGCCAAAACACAACTGAAACACAATTAAGAATTGGTGCAACAATCTGGCTGTTCCTCGGTGCCCATTTGTAAGAAGGGGACAGCAGCGTTGTCCTAATTCCCAGGTAGGTTGGGAAGGTACACCAGTCAGAGACTGGGGGTGCTCAGAGTCTAGGGTGGTGGAAGGGCCCCTTGAATCCTGGAAGACGGAGGAAGGGATCCCTGACCCAGTTTTCTGGATACTGCCCAGGGATCAAAGCAAAAGCAGAAGGGGATAAACTATTCATGCTGATACCATCACTTTGGCTTCATGAGAAGTTGACTGGTGCAGTATCAGTTGTTCCTGCTCACGTAATGCCGTTGGTGGCCTCACGTTCACCTGATCCTGCTGATCCCTTTTATGCTTTTTGTTCGCAGCAGAACATTCCAGCCATCGCTCCAGGAAGAATGAAAGAGGACAGTCAGAGCAGATCACGTACCCAGTGAACCTGAAAGTAAAAGGTAACTAACTATTCATCCTTTTACAGCAGTTACCTCTTCTCTGTCAGCAGAGTAGGATTTTTTATAACAAATGCTACGTCAGGTTGCTGAGATAGGCTAGCACGTGGGTAGTTTCTGCTTCCACCAAAGGAACAACAATTGCTTTCATAATCTTTCAAATATGACATTATTCCCTCAAAATCAAACCTTTGTTGGAAGTTACTGGTTTTCGAAGTGACCTAAGACTGCCATCTTCAAGCTTGATGTTGTATATTTGACAGCACTTCAGTATAAGAAGTTTCCTCCTGCCTGGTCTTTTTTGTGTTATGTGTCTTTCACTAGGCAAGGGAGGCATAGAAAAAGTTTTTCAAATGGAAAGCATTTTTATAAAAATCACAAATGTTGGTGGCTAGTGAGTATTCCAGGGCACATGAAGTTCCTGGAAACATTTTCAAACACGTTTTTGTATCATCCCTTTTTGGTGGCTGATAAAATTAATTTGTATCTTTGAAAAATCCTTTCACTTGGACTCCTTGGGTGTTGTGGAGCTTGTTGTGTTCTGAAAGTCAGGGTATTAGTTTAGGTTCCTAAACAATAGTCTAACATTAGATATCCGTGTATTAAAAATCTCCAAACTCTTCATCATGAGTTTCCCATGTGACGCATGTCTCACAGTCCTGCAAGTCAACAAGCAAGCCAGTCTGTTTTGTAGAGGACTAGTAATAGTGCCTGCACGCTGTACAGCTGTGCAAGAGTGCTCTTTGATCTACCAGTGCAGAGAGAAGACCCTACTAAGAGGATGTGTTTGCCTTAGAAGCTCTCTTTGATAGGTTCTCTCATTTATGAGAGTTGAGCTCTGTGTCTGCTAAATTCCACTGAACAAACACCATATCAGCTTTTTAGCATGAGGCTTCGGGGTGCTATACGCTTACACGTTGCAAAAGGTTTTGTACTAAACATGACAAGGCAGGCAGCCCGATTTACAAATGCAGTGAATTTTATCTGCCATGCAGTGTAATTTGGGCTTATGAGGCTCTTTCAGCTTTGTCCGTAGATCAAGGTTGTAAATTTTATGAGTGCATGGGCACCTAGGATATGCAAAAATAGAGGATAAATTCTTCACTGCCCCACCCTTTAATATGAAGAACATTCTCATTGACTTCACAAGCCAGCAATCACCCTATGTCAATACAGTGTAGATACTGTTTTCTCTATCCATGTCGTTCAGTGTCACCCCATCAATGTTGCAGTCCTGCACTTGGCATCATCTGCATCTCATTCTGTTTACTACCACATTATTAGTTCTGAAGGGAAGTTTTAAGTCCCTGTTCTTCTTTTCACATGAGGTTAACTTATGGTAGGGATTCAGTGATGTGCTCATAGAATCATAGAATTGTTCTGGTTGGAAGAGACCTCCAAGATCATCGAGTCCAACCATTAACCTATCACTACCAAGTCCACCACTAAATCATATCCCTTAGGGCCTCGTCTAAACGTCTTTTGAATCCCTCCAGGGATGGGGACTCCACCACCTCCCTGGGCAGCCTGTTCCAATGCCCGACAACCCGTTCGGTGAAGAAATTTTTACAAATATCCAATCTAAACCTCCCCTGGCGCAACTTGAGGCCATTTCCTCTTGTCCTGTCGTCTGTTACTGTCATCATGGTTCTGTGCAGTCACAAGAGGATACATGCCCCATGGGCTGGGAATGGTCTTCATAAAGCCCGAGGCTCTGCTTAAGACTGGTATATCTACATGGGTTTCAACAACATGGTGACTCCCATCTATTTCCCAGCTACAGCTAGTGAAACCATGACAAGGTATGCACTGATACAGCTCCCAGAACTCCACAGAACAAGCTGGGGTCTGAATATTAGAGCAGATTGGTTTTTCACTAGACTTTACACAAGAAAATGATGTGGTATTTCCCTTCTTTCCTCCCAGACTTGCACTACTTTCTGCTAGCCCCCACACTTTGCTACAACCTGAATTTCCCAAGAAATTCGCACTGCAGACACAGCTATATCATGAAGAGGCTCCTGGACGTGGTAAGAAAATGACACTGCACTTAAACCTGTCAACTTCTGAGACTCTCCTTGGATAGTAACACTTCTTGTACGGCGCCATGAGAGTCATACTAAGGTTGACATTGCTCTTTTGGATGCTGACATTACAATTGCGTGTCAAACATTGCCTTATTACACAGGCATGTTTCTCGTGATGTTTGACAAAAAGCAGGAAGCTATTTCTGATATTACAAAACTATTTTCTTAACTCTGCAGGGCCCTGGAGGAGTAAACAAATGTCCTACAGACTGTATGTGCGCTCTGCTAAAAATGCAGCAATCACCAGAGCTGTCTGCAGTTGCTTTCCTTGTGTCTAAGTCCAACGGTGATGCAATTACACTGTGAAATAATGAAAATTTCAGGCATCACACAGTGGTATTTTGCTAATCGTGGGGATTTCACACAGTCCTTTCTAATCCCTCTCCCCTTTTTTAGGATATTGGAATGGAAGTTACTATTTGATCGTCATGGATTAATCTTTAAAGGGGCTCTTGAAGGATCTGGCAATTTCATAGAGGTGATATGAAGTGTGTGGGACTCTTTCACCTCCTGCCAATGAACCGGACCAAATTAAGCCCCCTGGTCTAGCAGCTCATCACAGATCCATTGGCCCAGCCAGGCAAGGCCGAGCGTAGTCCATTGTCAGTGCAGGTACCGTGCACGGGGAATGCTCTGAAACACTGACAGGGAGAAGAGTCCTTGGACTAAGATATTGACATCTTGTGTTAGCATGAGTAATGTGCAGGGATGCGTGCCAGTCTCCGAGACCTTCACGGGATGGCTGCAGCATAAGCAATTTCAGCATCAGTTAATTACACTTGAAGATACTGTGGTGCCTCAGGACATGGTGACTTTAGTGTGAGGGACTCAATGACAGGCTTTGAAGTCTCTTCTTGTTTTCTTTGCACATATTTCTCTTTCATCTCATGCTGGTGCTATTTCAACAGGTATTAGGTTTTTATTTAATGTTAAACCCTAGGGATTCAGTTGTCACACATAACAAGGACTGCTGGGATGCAGTTCTTGGCATCTAGCATTATAGGAAAGTTATGGCGGGCCTGCACCACTTTATTCTCCTAACCACCTCTGCAACTACCTTAATGCTTATGTACTGCAGAAACGGCTCACTTTATCATGCCTGTACTTATCCTCATCTCCTTAAACACAGCAGCTACCCCGCAGATGATGATTCCAGTGCCTACTCAGTGTAAAGAAAGGGAAGACGCTGGGATCAGAGGTGCTCCCTGTCTCATTTTATGGCCCACTAGATGACCCTTTGCATCTCTGGGTCTAAGTTTTCTCTGTGTAAGGCTGTAACTTTTTAAGGTACTTTGGGATCTGCAGAAGAAAAGCTTTGTGGCTGCGTTAATACAATAATTCTTTGCCGTGCTTCCCATGGCAGTCTCCCAGCAGCTGTCACCTGGCTGGTCCAGGATCCCCTGCAGAATTTCTCCAGAACCCTTTCTGCCAGCAGCATGGGCAGCTGAGAACAGTAAAGAAATATTTGTTCAAAGATTTTGGGGGTATGGTAATAGTTCTCATAAAGCCCTCGCTGTAATAAAGCACTTTAAATAGCTATCCCTGCAAGCTGTTCACCTCAGCTGGCAGCCTTTTTCACACACGAGGGTCTGCTGTGGACACTCTTCTCTGTTAATACATCCCAACAGAACTTTTTTGTGCCTTTCTGTCCCAGGTAGAGAAGGCTGGAGGACTTTGTCCTGCTGCCGTTGGCCTGTCCCGCTTACACAAGGGAGTTTCAATGGTGACGGCTTTACAGCCATCGTTGGTGCTAAGAGAAAGAGCCACCCATGGGTTATCTGGTGGCTGTTTGCCTGCGCCAGCATCTCATCAGGCTGTATGGGCTCATATGCAGCAGAGGCTGCAGCTGTGTTTTCTCATCATAGCTGACACAAAATAATGAGTCACGTTACAGGGCCTTCCAATCAAAACTGCGTGTACCTTAATTGCTCTCTTATTTTTTCTTTCTGTGGATTTTACAAATACATGAATCAGTGAAGCTTATAAATGTAAGCAAATAGTGACAATTTATTTTCTTTAAGCATATTCTACTTCGTATCAATATTCTAGTCTGTTTTATTTACTTCTGCAGGAAATAGAGTCTGCCTTGCTTACAGAATACATCTTGAAATTAGCAGTAAGGTCAATCTGCATGCTTTTTGTTGAATAGCTAGTCTGATGTATGTTTGTTAGAGAGTTTACCTTTCAACATAAAACAAAGGAGGTTAGGGAACGCAAGCGTTAGTTCTGTTCTCTTCTAAATACTGTCAAATACCTTTCATTGCCCATCATGGTAGCATTACTGAAATGCCTTCATACAAAATACCAATATCAAAACCAGTGGATTTCATGGAGTGTCTGCTTAGAGTCTCTTGTGAGAGTCATTACTTTGGGTAGGGAGTTTCATCAGTTTTGACTGGGGGGTGAATAAAAAGGGCTTGAAGAGGTATCAGTACTTTGCACTAGAAAGGCTTTTTTGGAGAAGAGTGTTTTGCAATATTTCTTAAAGGCTGTCCTGGAACTTAATTCCCTAGCTGGAGAGTATTTCACTTCCAGCTCTTCCCTGGCTTCTTTTGGGCTGTTGTCTCCTGGAAGTGTAACTCTTAGGTGGTTTGGGGATCAAAATGCGGTATCTGATAGAGCAGTATTGCATGCATCGTGATGATCCTAAGGAATGAACCTTTGAACTGCCCTGTGTGAGGTGGGCGGTGGTAGGCAGTACTGGCTGGAGCACATGCCCCATGTTCACAGCCAGCTTCATGCAGTGACTTGTGGCGACACAGCCAGGAAGAAAGGAACACACAGAGTCTGGGCTGAGAAGAAGAAACAGCATTTCTTAGAGCTGGAGAGAAAATTCCAGCATTATTTAGCAGCCACGTCCCTTCTCCAAACGTTTGTGCAAGAAGAACCATCCCATCCCTGAGAGAACCATGTATGTTCCTTTCTTCTTCCCTGTTTTTAGTTGAGCACTTCAGTCATGTTATTTTCCCTGTGCAAAGCCGCTCAGCAGTTCCCCAGTTGCTGCCACCATTCTCCATGGGTCTGCAACCATTACACGGTAATTTATGAACAAAGTTGCTGCTCGGGAGGAGTAAGGGATCTGCTGCTGCTGCACTTCTGAGCCCTAGTGACCTTTGTGGCGGTTGATTGCCCTCCCAATCATTTGTATTATTTTAAATGGACTTGGGCCAAGACTCAACAACCAATTTAATCTCCTAACTTCCTGCTGAAATGAATGGGCTGCAACATTCATATTGACTTCAGTGGGATTTATCTTTTGTGATTCATTCATTGCTCTTTTCTGGATCTGAACCTTTTCCGTTCTATCCAACGTGTACAGGGAATGAGCACAGCTCTGCCATCTCTGCTTGTGGCACAGTGCCCTTTGCACACCCTTCAGATTGTTAAATTCCATGATATTTGTGAAAGAGTGTTAATAGCTAGGGTTCTGCTCAGGGCCAAGTTTTGAAGGCCTATAGGACGGCATTCAGACTGCATGCTCTGTGGGCTGCCAGACACTGACTTCTTATGTGGCAGCTTCCCTGGATAAGCCTCTGTCACCTGCTATCCCCATCACAATGTGAAACCCAGTCACTGGGAAGACTAATTTATAGTTGGCCTGGATAGAGCCCTTACATGTTTGTCCTGACTCTTCAGGTCTTTCCAGCTTTTACACCCAGATGTGAAGATGGAAATAGCTGGCACTGAAGGTTTGCAGTTTACCTTGGAAGGCTGGAGATCTTCAATGAACAAGTCTTGTTAATATTCGGGAAGCAGCTGCCACTGTTGGCTTGTATGTTTTTACCCTGCTACCTTGCACACCACTGTCAAGACATGAGCATTGACTTGCATTTATGTGCCCTAATGTGCAGATGGGATTCAAAGGAGCTGAGATTCTCATTATACGTATGTTTTCACAGCTAGGTTTCATCTGATTCCCCTTGCTGCTGCCTGCCTTTCAAGCTGTGCATGTACAGTGAATCATAAGGCCAACAAAATCCAGACCTTTCGTTGTAGGAAAGTTGAGCCAGGTGCTGCTGGCTGCTGTATCAATCGACAACGGGTTTTCTGAGAG
>CM020227.1:1339286-1641009 GCA_009819775.1 Phoenicopterus ruber ruber
AGGCCCTCAGGAAAGTGGACAGCCTCAGGAAACTGCTGTCAGCCCTGGAGGCCAAGGTGAAGGTCCAGACAGCTCCCAACAAGGATGTGCAGAAGGAGATCACGGATCTCAGTGAGGTGAGGATGGTAGCAGCGCTCTGCCTTCCCAAAGCGAAGGCGACCTTGATTGCCAGCACTGGGTGCTATTAATGAGGCCCAAGTTCAGCTGCCCGCTCCTGTCCGAACAGCCCCGCGTCCTGGGGTGCTGCAGCCCGCGCCTCGTGCCTGAGGCTGTCGGGCACTGGGAGAGGAGGGGAGCTTACTGGGCTCTGCCACTTGAGGCTCACGAGTGCGGTGCAGCATCTCCTGCTGTGGTCACTGGTACCTTCAACCCTCTCCCCCTACTCCTGTTTTGCAGACACTGGCCACTGCTGTTATCCCACAGTGGCAGAAAGATGAACTGAGAGAGGCTGTTAAGGCCCTGAAGAAAGTTATGGATGACCTGGACCGAGCAAGCAAAGCCGACATCCAGAAACGAGTGAGGCCTGGGTGGGAACGAAGGACGGTGTGGGAGGGCTGCGGGGAGCTCCCCTGGGAGCTCCGCGTGTGCCCAGCGTGGCAGAGAGCTGAGCTGTGGGGACGCCCTTCACGCTGTTGAGCCTTCCAGCCTCCCCTGCTCCCTCCAAGGCATGGCTCTTCCCCGGGGTGAAGCCCCGGGGTGCTCCTGCCCTCGCAGTGCCCCTGGGTGCAGGGTTCTTCCTCCTGGATCCCATTGGATTTTCCTGGAGGAGGAATCGCACACGGCGCTGCTGCTGCCTTGCAGGTCGCACCCCCAACACGTTTTGGTCCTGGCTGCGGAGCGTGGGGCTGCTCTGGGCTGGGCCGTGGGTGCATGGGGGCACCTCGGGGGGCCTCTGGACCTGCAGGGAAGCTCCACCCGGGTGGTTCTGGTGCCCATACGCGATGTGTGCGCTCTAGCTCTGACCGCTGTTGTCCCCAGGTGCTGGAGAAGACCAGGCAAGTCATTGAGAGTCACCCTAACCAGCCCTTGGTCATCATGGAAATGGAAAACGGAGCCTCAGCAAAGGTATGGGAAGGTCTGGTGGCTCCTCAGCAACCTTCCCGGTGCCTGAGGGGCACAGGGTGGTCTCTGCTCACTTGGGGAGGCCGTGCCGCGTCACAGACCTGCCTCTTTTGCCACCTGCCAGCCCCGAGCGGCAGCTAGTGAAGAGGAGGAGGACCACTGGGACACCCTCTGCACCCCACCTCCTGGATTAACACGGGTTTGCAGGAGTGGGGGGTGTTTGGCCGTTTGCTGAGCTTCTAGACCTGGGGGTGGATGGGGACCCCAACAGAAATTGCGTTGGGTCCCAGGTCGGGCTCGCCCGGCAGCAGTCGCGACACTAACATGCAGGCTCCCGGGGCTGCGGAGAGCAGCTCTGCCCAGCCACGGAAGTCGCGAGGCTTGTGGCCGTTGCAGATCGGCTCCGGGAACGCTCTCCGGGGCTGAGTGTGTGGGCAGGGCCGGGCCAGAGACCTGCTGCTGCTGCAGCGAGGTTCAAGTTCTTCTCCAGCGAGGACTGAAACTGCTCCTTCCCCCCTCCACGCACAAGTTCAGTTTCTTTCCAAGCGATTTCTGCTGTGCGTAAAAGCTCCCCTGTGTGTGCCGTGCCGTGCCGCGCCGCTGAGCCCGGCAAGTGCCAGGCGGTGGGGGCTGACCGTGCCCCGAGGTCGGACCGCTCGGCTTTTAGTGCCCTGTTTAAATTTTCGGAGTCTCGGAGCTGATCCTGCTCGCTCTCTGTGGCCGTCCCCACCTCCGCAGTGCCCGCGCTGCTGCTGCAGCGGGTGCCAACGCAGCCTTCTCCCTGGCAGGAGGCCGCAGCCCAGGGGATGGCAGTGCCGGCGGCCGGGGAGCTGCGTGTTCCCTACCCAGCTAGAGCAGCACCGCTGTGCTCGCTGGGGGGCCCGCTCCCCGCGCTCTGCCGCATCGTACCGTCTACGGGAGCGAAGGGTGGCGGTCTCCTTGGGAACAACAGGATGCCTGGCAGTCTCCCCGCTTTCTCCGGCGTGCCTGCTGTGTCTGATAACCCTTGCAGCTTCTTCACGCTGCATTGGAGTCCACCTGGCTCGCTGCAGAACAGCTGCTCCCTCCCGCTGGGAGCTCCCGGCGCAGGGCAGAGCATTTTCCCCTCCAGCCAGTACCCTCGGGCAAAGGTTCGCTTGCTTTGGGGCTGCCGGGTCCCAAATAACAGAAAGTGGGAAAATAAAAGCAGCTCCTCGCTCCTGCCTCCTTGCAGCCGTGAGGGGCTGCGGCCCGGGCTTGTGTCCCCTGCTGAGGCTTCTGCACAGCCGGGGACGCGAAGATCACTCTTGTTTGGGAGAAGGAGCGCTGTGGGGCGCTGCCGGCTGGTTTAATGCAGGTCCCGGTCCCCGAGGTCCGTGTGGGCACGGCAGGTGCTGGCGCCAGGCCGGTTGCGAGCGCGGGGAAGGTGTGCTGCAATGGCTTTGTCCTCCTGCAGGCCCTGAACGAATCTCTGAAGCTCTTCAAGACTTACTCCCCCGAGACTGCCACCATGCTCTTCGCTGTGGATAACGATGCTGGCAAAATCACCTGCCTGTGTCAGGTGCCCCAGGTAAGGCCGAGACTCCGCATCCGCCTCCCTCTGAGCCTCGGGGAGCAGCCGCGGCCTCCAGGCAGTAACTGTCTGACGCTGCGCGGCCAAAACTCGCGCGGGTTTGGCAAGAGCCACGACCCTTGTGCGGCGGGTTATCATCAGGCTGCAGCGGGGGGGAAGAGGCGTCGTGCTCTGCAAACGGGGAAGGGGGGAGCGCCGGGACTTTGTGCCGTTGTCGGCATAGAATCATGGAATCGTTGAGGTTGGAAAAGACCTTTAAGATCATCGAGTCCAACCGTTGACCCAGCACTGCCAAGGCCACCACTAACCCATGTCCCCAAGCGCCACATCTACACATCTGTTCAATCCCCCCAGGGATGGGGACTCCACCACTGCCCTGGGCAGCCTGTGCCAGGGCCTGACAGCCCTTTCGGGGAAGAAATGGTTCCCAATATCCAACCTAAACCTCCCCTGGCGCAACTTGAGGCCATTTCCTCTTGTCCTGTCGCCTGTTCCTTGGGAGAAGTGATAGGACAAAAGGAAATGGCTTCAAATTGTGCCAGGGGAGGTTTCGACTGGATATTCAGAAACATTTCTTTGCTGCCTGGGGCGGGGGGGCTGCCCCGGGGCTGCTGGCCGAGCTCTTCTCCAGGAGCTGCGCCTGGCAGAGCTCTGTCCTGTTGTGCTACGCTCGTGGCCCCTCTTCCCTCGCTGCTGGCCGGGCTGAGGTCAAACTCCCTCTTTTTCTTTCGCTTTTTCCCGCCCAGGAGACCGCAAAGAAGGGCCTGAAGGCCAGCCAGTGGGTGCAGGAGGTGTCTGGCCTGATGGACGGCAAAGGCGGGGGGAAGGACGTCTCGGCGCAGGCCACGGGCAAGAACGTGGGCTGCCTGCGGGAGGCCCTGAGAGTGGCCACGGACTTTGCCAAGCTCCGACTGGGCGAGCTGAAGAACTGACCGGGGCGAGGGGGAGGGGGGTCACCCGCACCCCTCTGCCCTCCTGCCCGTCCCCTGCCTGCTGCTGAGCCGCCCCCCCGCGCTTCCCGATGAATAAAGGCTGCCTGTCCTGCGCGCTGCCGCCTCGGCTCTGCCTGCGGGGCGGGCCGGGCTCCTCCTCTGCCTGCTCCTGCCTGCGGGGCGGGCCGGGCTCCTCCCCCTGCCCGCCCCTGCCTGCTCCTGCCCGCCCTGCCCGTCCCGGCCGAGCATGCCGCTGGATCACCGCCGCGTGCGGGGCCCGGAGGAGTCGCAGCCGCCGGAGCTGTGGGCAGCGGCCGCGCCGGGGGAAGAGGAGGAGGAGGAGGAGGATGGGGCGGCGCGGGACCCCTGCGCCCTGCGGCCGCTCTTCGCGCGGGCCGGGCTGCTGAGCCAGGCGGAGGGCTCGGCCTACGTGGAGCTGGGCGGCGGCACCAAGGTGCTCTGCGCCGCCTGGGGCCCGCGGGAAGCGGCCGAGCCCGGCGCGGCGGCGGCGGCGGCGGGAGGGGGGCGGCTGCTCTGCGAGTTCCGCCGGGCGCCCTTCGCCGGGCGCGGGGCGCGGTGGCGGCCGGGCTCGGCGGCGGAGCGGGAGGCGGAGCGGGAGGCGGCGGCGGTGCTGCGGGAAGCGCTGGAGCCGGCGGTGCGGCTGGCCCGGTACCCGCGGGCCCGCCTGGCCGTCAGCGCCCTGCTGCTGCAGGACGGCGGCTCCGCGCTGGCCGCCGCCATCAGCGCGGCCGCCCTGGCCCTGGCCGACGCCGGCGTGGAGATGTACGACCTGGCGGTGGGCTGCGCCCTGTGCCGCGGCCCCGGGCCCGCCGCCGCCTGGCTGCTGCAGCCCGGCGAGCCCGAGGAGCGCCGCGCCGCCGCCCGCCTCACCGTGGCCCTGCTGCCTGCCCTCAACCAGGTCTCGGCCGTGCTGGGCGGCGGGCAGGGCGGCCCTCCCGACGGCTGGGCGCAGGCCCTGCGCCTCGGCCTCGACGGCTGCCACCGCCTCTACCCCGTGCTGCGGCAGAGCCTGCTGCGGGCTGCCCGCCGCCGCGACGCCGCCGCCACCGCCTGAGCGCCGGGGCGGCCCCCGTCTGGCGGCGGGGTCGTCTCCCGGAGCCCGTCCGAGCTGCCCTTGGTGCTGCCGGAGCACGCCGGAGCCTGCCTGATCCGCGCCTCACGCCGCCGGAGACACCCTCACGCCTGCCCCAGCCAGCCCCCGAGCTGCCGGAGACCCCCCAGAGCCCGCCGGAGCCAGCCCTGGCGCTGCCGGAGACCCCCCAGAGCCCGCCGGAGCCAGCCCTGGCACTGCCGGAGCCCGCTGGAGCCAGCCCTGGTGCTGCCAGAGACCCCCTGGAGCCCGCCAGAGCCAGCCCTTGCACTGCCAGAGACCCCCCAGAGCCAGCCGGAACCAGCCCTGGCACTGCCGGAGACCCCCCAGAGCCAGCCGGAGCCAGCCCTTGCACTGCTGGAGCCACCCCGGAGCCAGCCCTTGCGCTGCCAGAGCCCCCCCAGAGCTGCCCACACAGCCAGAGGCCCAAGAAACCTGCCCGAGGACGCCGTAGCCTGCCTCCACCCCACCGCCGGAGAGCCCCCGAAGCAGCCCTCACGCTGCGCGAGCGTCCCGGAGCCTGCCTGAGGACCCCCGCGTCGCAGGAGACCCTCCCGAGTGGCCCCACGGGACCCAAGCAGCCTCACGCGCTGCCAGAGCCCCCCGAGAACAGCCTCCGTACTGCCCCAGCTGCCAGAGCCTGCCCGCACCAGCCCCACACTGCTGGGCCCTGCCTGAGACCCCCCTCCAAGCAGCTGCCTGCACTGCAGGACCCCGCACCCTACCCCAGGGTGACCCCAGTGCCGAGACCCCCACACCGAGCTGCCCACCACGACCAGCCACGCAGGCAGGGCCCGGGCAGCCGCGGGCAGGAGCCACGTTGTGGCACAGACTGCGCATCCCTTGGACCTCCTGCCCAGGCAGCGCTTCAGGGTGGCAGAGATGTGTTTTGTTGGGGTTTTTTTAATAATAAATCAGGTTTTTCTGGTGAGTCTTCTGCCTGCGTGGCTCTGCTGGGGCCTCTGCCAGCCGCGGGCAGAGGTGGAAGGATGCACTCGTGGGGACCGGCTGCCGGGTATCGGGGTCACCCCCCTCCGCTCCCACTGTCCTTCCCGAGGGGTGCGGAGGGAGCCGGGCGCTGCCTCGGTTATTCCTGGGGATGGAGAGGAGCTGGTCCTGCCTGCCCAGCTGCACCGCGCCGGGCTGGTGGGGAATATTCTGGGTAAAGGCGGTGACGAATGTTTCCATCGAGAAACGGGGCCGAGCCGCGCTCCTCCTGCCCCTGGGTTGCGGCGCGGGGAAGGCGGCGTCCTGGGAAGCCCCCGCGCCTGGGGCTGCGTCAGGCAGCGCACAGCACTGGGTACAAAAACTACACGTGCGCTTCGGGCGGTTAAAAACTGCATCGGAGTCGAATAACCAGAGAAAAGAAATACAAATTCTTTTTCTTTCCAACACAATACACTCTTTTACCAGAGCAAATTAGAAATACAGAACAAGTTCCTACCAGCGAGAGAAGGACGACCTAGAAACGGGGGACACCGAACCGAGACGCAACGCTGGGGAGCACGGGGGGGGACCGCGACTTCCGCGGGCGCAGGAGCCCTGGCAAAGTTGCTCACGGGAGCCCTGCCGACTGCAAACGTGAGCCGTGGCTGAGAACAGCCCGCGGGAAACCAGTAAGGAAAACCCATTTAGGAGCAGGGATAACTGGGAGCAACTGGGTTTGCGCTGCCCCGCTGTCGGCCCTGCAGCCAGCGTCGGAGCTGGGCTCGGCACCACCCCTCCATCCCAAAATCCCACCAAAGCCCTTCGGAGCTGGCTCGGGGTGGTCCCCCCTTCCCATGGCATCGCAGTGGGGTGCCAAGCGGCTCCAAGAGCCTTCCTGGGCTGTACTCCCACTGCTGAACCGATTCCGGGGGGGTCTGGTGCGTGGAGGCAGCGGGGGGGCTGGCAGGGCAGGGCAGGTTGGGATGCGACCTGTGCCGAAGGGGCTGGGAGCCCCGGGGTGATTCTCTGCGCCCCGCAGCACCCTATGGGCGGGGGGGCTGCTTGCACGCAAGGCAGCCGGGATTTGGGATGCTCCTTTGGGATATGGTCCTTTTTTTTTTACTCCTCCCTCCCCTGGCCATGTCTACTTATCCCTATAGGTCTGAAAACAGGAGGAAAAAGAAAACAAGCGCACTCGAACACGAAGACTTCTCTCGCCACGGCTGGCCGGCGTCTTGCCGGGGTGGGACGCGGGGCTGCCGGCGGCAGGGGCTGCCCGTGCCGAAAGTGGGCACCTCGCGGCGCGCGTGGCACTAGCTGGAAGCCTCAAAAGAAATACGAACACAAGACGGGAAGGGCTGGCCACGCGGGGAGGCCGCGGCATCCCCGGCCGTCTACTGGCTCCCCTCGGGGTCCGACATGTGGGTTTTCACCTGGAAGGAGAAACGCGCAGGGCGGCCGTTCTCTGATGCGCCCGGGCAGCAGGATCGGACCCAGCGCCCTGCCCGGCACGGGGACCCCCGGGGACCCGCACCCAGCTGGGGGATGCGCGTGTGGGAGCAGCGGCTTTGATAAAGGGTATTTCTGCTCCGAAGGGGTTTTGTGCAGCTCGTGCTGCTGGAGTAACGCGGGCCCAGGGTGCTTGGGGCTCTCCCGGAGGCACGGGCGGTTGTAGCCCCGGCACGCAGCCGGGGCGGCGCGGGGGACCCTGATAGAGCATCTCCTCTGCTCTGGGTTGGGCAGGACCCAGGCGGGCAGCAAGCGGGGATGAATTTTAGGAAAGCAGAGAGCCCGGCGCAGGATCTGGCCCTCCTCTTACCGTCTCCTCCGTGTCTGTGCTCTCCTCGGCGCTGTCGATGTTGCGCAGGTCGCTGTGCCCGTCGGCTCCCGTCCCCTCCTTCCCCCGGGGCTCCCGTGAGCCCTCTCCCGCTGGGGACGGTGACTCTGCCCCCGTCTCTACCCTCTTCTTCTCGCTCTCCTTGGACCCTGCAGAGACAGAGAGAGCAGAAATTTGGGGTCCCGTCCTCGCAGGGTCCCCTCGTGCCAAAGGGCCGGACCCTGCCCTGCCAGCCCGGGGGAGGGAGAGGACGCGGGGAATTTGCCCAGCCGGCTCCGGGTGCCCAGCTCCCTCCTGGGCACGCCGGGAGGGGCCCCTTACACCCGGGTCGGGGTCCAGGCTCGCGTGTGCCCGGCACGGACGCGCGGGTGTCGGAGGGTCTACGGCCCGGCCCCTCACCCGCGAGACGCTCTCTCCGCTGGTCCATGCGGTCCAGGCTCTCCAGCAGACTGTCCACCTGCGCCTTGATCTGGCTCAGCTCCCCTTTGATGGAGTGCAGCTCCTCGGCTCGCACTGCGGGGAGAGGAGCCGTTAGGATCCCACCCGGCTCTGCAGCCCGCCCGGAGCCGGGGGAACACACACGCCGTCCCGGGCAGCCCCTCCAGAGCATCCCCCCTCCGGAGCATCCCCCTCCGGAGCATCCCCCGCTCTGGAGCATCCCCCCCACCAGGCATCCTCAGGGAACGGGGCCGGGGACAGGGGACAGCCACCGGCCCAGTCCAGGCTGTGTCTGCTGGACCTGGGGACTTGGAGCAACAGGGTCAGCGCCGAGCGGGACCTTCGGGCGCTGGCACTGCTCTAATGCGCCGAGACGCGGGGGCCGACCTCCTCTTCCTCCCAGCCCCGTCGCACTCACGCTTTGTCCGGCCGGCCGCGGAGCTGGTGCTGCTCCTCGCCCCGGGCTGGGGGCTCGGGCTGCTTTTGCCTCCTGCTCCCACGTGAGTTCTCCTGGCCTTGACCGGGATGCGGTTGATGAGGGGGGGGATCTTCTGGTACTCGTACACCCTGCGAGGGCACAAGAGCACGGCAGCGTGAGCACAACCTCGGAGGGGCAGCAGCAGCCCCTGCCAGCCAAGAGAGCATCTCGGGGTCCCCCTGCAGTGAAGGACCCCCCAGCCCGGGCATGACCCAGCCCACACGCTGCCCCTGCCCCGTGCACCCCCTCCCCAAGGCCCCCCAGCCCGGGGAAGCTGCGGCACACGTTGCTCCTCGAAGGGGGCAACGCCACCGGGCCTCTCTCGGAGGCGAGGGGATGGATGCCCAGGGACACCCCGCTTTCCGCCCCTGGCAGAGGGATGCCACACTCACCGGTACGGGAAGTCGTCCCTGTAGAGGTCGTAGTCCAGCTCGCAGTTACTGCTGCAGGAGGGAGAGAGAAGTCACCCGCTCCGCGGGGCCACGGGCGCCGTGGGGCAGCCGCCTCGGGGCTCAGCAGGGCAGGGGCACGAACCCAGCGCCCATCCCCGTCCCCGGGGAGCGGGAGGCATCCCGGAGGGTACCAGGCAAGCTGCCGGGGCTGCAGCGTGGCCCAGGGAGGTGGCTGTGCCCTGGCAGGGGTTTGCCCCGGAGGCAGAGACGGGTGTTGGGGGGGGATGGAGAGAGCCCCCGGAGCAGCATCAGCAGGCTCTGCTCTCAGGCATCTGCATGTAGAGCGCCTTGATGTTAAATTTCATGGTCCCTGGCTCCGCGCGCACGCTGCCGGCTCGCTCGGCTCCAAATTAAGAAGCGATCTGTCAGCGGATCGCCTCCAATGCGGGCAGCCGACGTGCCGGTAATAAATCATGCGCCGTGGACCAGGAGCCGGGGGGAGGAGGAGGAGGAAAGATGCTGAAGCTCATTTTGCTGCTTCAGCTCTCGCGGAGTCGGTGAGCGTAGGATTAAGCCGAACCCGAGGGGAGACAAAGCCGTGCTCAGAGCACTGCTGGGAGCGGGGAGCCTTCCCCAGCCACGCTCCCGGGAATGGGGGGACCAGGTCCCCTGAGGCTCCAGATTTTGCCGCAGATGAGCCTGGCACCGTGGGACCGATGCTGGAACTCGGGGAGCGCTGAAGGTCTGCTGGGGGGCTAACGGGCAACCTGGGCTGCCCTGCCTGGGGCACCAAGCCTGAGCCAGGCTTGCCCGGCCCAGAAGGCAGCTCGGAGCCCGGCACGGGGCAAAGGCACCCCCAGCCCTGCTGCCGCCCGGCCTTATTCAAGAATAATCTGCACGGGGCGCAGTTTATTACTACCCCTCCCGGTAAGGGCGAGCTGGCAGCCCCGGGGCGCCAGGACCCGCCTGCTCCTGTTCGTTGTGCCTGGGGATATTTGGGGAGCTCTGGGTCCCGCCCCACTGCCCGCCAAGTTTCCATCGCTGCGATGGAGACAGCGAGTCCTTCGCATCCCCACCTCCCGCCTGTCCCCCCGGGAGGGAGGTCGCAACCTGCCTTGGGCAAGAGTGGAATGGGGAGCTGGAGACGAGTCCCAGCCACGCACGGGGCACGGGGAAGGTGCCAGCTCTGACGGCTGCTGCTGCCCAGGCACTGCCGAGAGGGACGGGGGTGCCACGGGCCACCCCCGCCGTAGGAGCACCGGTGGCTCCGCAGGAGACCTGGCCTTGGGGTCTGGCACCCAGCTAGAGACACAGCAAGGGTTTTCCCGGCTCAGCTCCTCGCTCAGAGCATCCCCTGGGAAGAGCAGAAGCGGCGGCTGCCACGCTCCAGCGGCCCGAGGGGGCCGGCGGTCCCGGCCCTGCCGGCGCTGCATCCCTCCCGCACCATGGCAACGGGCAGAGCAATTAGTTCAATCAGGGTGTTCGCAAAAAGCGCTCTAACGAGGGAGACGGAGCCCAGCTCCAGTCCCCTCCTCGCCACGCGCCTGCTGAGCCGGGGAGCCGAAAGCGTGTGGCGCTGGGGGACCTGCTCGTCTGCTACCATCGACGCCACCGTCACCATCGCCTACTGCCGTCGTCAGGAGCGTCGCCACCCCCGTGTGCCTCTGCGGGGGTGTCTGTCCCCCGAGGAACAGCATTTACAGGTCAGAACCGCAACCACCGTCGACACCTGTAACAGGTGTGGAGGCCACGGGGCTCTGCTCTTCTCCCGGCACCCTTGGACGGGGAAGGGGGAGCTCCGCGCCCCACCGGTGACACACACCGGGCAGGACCCGGCGAGGACTCCAGCCGCCACCGGTGCGGCCAGGCGATGCTCCGAGAGCCCCGTCGGGATGGGGCAGGGACCTCCCACGGAGCCGTGCCCACCACCGCGGGCAGGCGGCTGGAACAGGCGGAGGCATGAGCGACGGAGAGCAGGGGGAGGACGGGGAGCCAGGTGTGGGACAGTCCCCAGCCCAAGCCGGGTCCCCCCCGGCGCAGCCCCCGCCCCACGCGCCGGCACTCACTGGTACAGGCTGCTGCCGTGCTGCCGCTTCTGGCCCAGCCTGGCCCGGCTCGGCTTGGGTTCCCTGGCCATGTCCAGATCTGAGGGGAGAGAGAGGAGGGGAATGAGCGCCGGGAAGAAAAGGGGATGCCAACACCCTACCCCACACGGACGCCTCTCCAGCACCAGGTTCCGGGGGCTCCCGGCCACGCTCCCCTCCTGGCTGGAAGTATCCCGCTCCAGGGCAGCTGCAGGGCGAGCCCGAGGCCGGCAGCTCTCTCTAGATTTGCACCTTTGGAGAAGGACAGGAGCAGCCCAGCGTTGTGCTGGGACCGGCGCTGCTCCTCCAGCAGCCTCTTCCCACGGGTGCCCCACGCGCAGCCTTGCCCCGTCCCCGCGAGCCCGTGCCCGTCCGAGGCCAGGCAGGCTCCAATTAGGGCGGCAGAAAGCACCTCTGACGATGAGGGTAATTAACCCCCAGAGACATTTCCCACCACCGCGGTGAATCCGCCTTCCTGACGGGCGGTTTGGCCGTTTTCTGGAGAGCCCCGGGCCAGCGGGATGCCGGCGAGTGCTGCCCACCACGGCTGGGTGCCGGGGATGGGGGAAGCCCCGTGCCCGGCCGCTTCGCACTCCCGGAGGCCAGCGAGACGCGTGCGATGCCGAGGTGCGGGGTGGAGACATCTCCGGACGTGCCGCCCGGCGATGCCGCGTCACACCTCCCCGGCGACGCTCTTCACCCCTTCTTTAGGATTTCACAGGCAGTGTGCGTATAAAAGCCGCCTTGAATCTATTTTCCCAGTATACGTTTGAGAGCCGCCGACGCAAAGCTTTACTAACAACTCCACGTATTTAATTTTTTAATTTGGGGGGGGGCTCCAGAACCTCTCTGGCCCCTGGGGTAGGAGCCAGTGGGTGAGATGTTGAGGCCGTGGTGAGTGTCACCAGCTGTCCCATGGGTGACATTGGGGATGCCACTGCACCGGGGAACCCCGAGCTGAAGCTGCCCGAGTCCTCTGGGGACGCACCAGCTCATCGGAGAGGTCTAGACCTCCCCAGCAGCGTGGACACGGCCGTGGGTCCCCTCCAGCCCCGCAGTCCCTCCATCCCTGCGGAGGAGAGGGCTTCTGAGCAAGATCCGAGGGGAAGGAAAGCGCCGCTTGGTTGCTTTCCAGGCTGTCACCTTGCGTGACGAAGTCTGCGGGCTGGCTCTGCTCTCGGGGCGAGCGGGGGAAGGTGCCCTGCTCACCCCGCGGGCGCCGGGGAAGGCTGGCACCCGTTTTCCGTGGGCGCAGCCAGCATCCCCAGGCACGGCCGAGCTCAGGACCGGAGCCCACCGTTGCCATCCCTCTCCCCAGCCCATCACGCCCGCCCGGCAGAGCCACCCGCTCCCCTCCCCGCCAGCGGGACGGGAGCTCAGCACCCCAGCGAGGGGACCCGGCCACGGCCAGGCACCCCGCCTGCACCGAGGGGCCCGTCCTGTTGGGGCAGGGGACCCGGGCCAGCCCGGCTCCATCACCCCGGGGCCACCGGCCCTGCGTCCGGGCTCCCTCCCCTGTAACGGCCGGGGGGGCATCCCGGCGCCGGGACCACGTCCCTGTCCTGGGGGGGACGGCGTGGGGGCACCCCTGGACTGGGAGGGCACCCCTGGACTGGGAGGGGGGTAACCGTACGGGGAGGACCAGGCATCCCAGTACCGGGAGGACACGCCAGCCCTGGGGAGGGACCGGGACCGGGGTGGGGGCGGGAGGCAGGTCGGTACCGGGAGGACATGCCTGTCCGGGGGGAGGGACGGGAGCACCCCGGCACCGGGAGGCGGCCCTGCCCGGGCTGGGAGGCTACGGGGGGGGATACCCATGCAGCAGAAGGCTGGCTGCAGGGGGGCACCCCTGCCCCGGGCAGGCGTCCCGGTGCCGGGCAGGCGTCCCGGTGCCCGGCGAGCATCCCGGTGCCCGGCGAGCATCCCGGCGCCGGAGCATCCGCCGGAGGGGGGGTGCGGGAAGGGGGCCGATCCCGGGGGGCCCGGGGGGGCGGCGGGCCGGCTCCGGGGGGTACTCACATCTCCAGCCCGCGTCCCCGCCGCCGAAGAGCGTCATCGCCCCGCAGCCCCGGCCCCGCCGCCCCCGCAGCCCCGCCGCTCCGGCCCGCGCGCCGCCACCGGGCCCTACCACCGCCGGCCGGGGGGGGGGGACGGGGCCGCGGGCCGCACCACCGCGGCGCGGCGGGGGGCGACCCCGCCCCGCCCCGCCCCCCGCGCGCGGCGCGTTATGGCAGCGGCGCTGCCCGTCCCTGCCCGCACGTCCCGCTGCCGGCAGCGCTGGGCCTGGGGCTCGCCCGGCCCCCGGGCTGCAGCTGCGCGGCCGCGGCGGCTGTGCCCGACCGTCCTTCGTCCCCTGTCCTTCATCCCCTGTCCTTCATCCTCCATCCCCATCCTTCATCCCCATCCTTCATCCCCCATCCTTCATCCTCATCCTTCATCCTCCATCCCCATCCCCATCCTCATCCTCCATCCTCATCCTCCATCCTCCATCCCCATCCTCATCCTCATCCTCCATCCTCATCCCCATCCTCCATCCTCCATCCCCATCCTTCATCCCCCATCCTTCATCCTCATCCTGCATCCCCATCCTTCATCCCCCATCCTTCATCCTCATCCTTCATCCCCCATCCTTCATCCCCATCCTCCATCCCCATCCCTGTCCTCCATCCCCATCCTCATCCTTCATCCCCCATCCCCATCCCATCTCCATCACATCCCATCCCCATCCTCCATCCCCATCCCATCCCATCCCCATCCCCATCCTCATCCTCCATCCTCCATCCTCATCCTCATCCTCAACCCCATCCTCATCCCCATCCTCCATCCCCATCCCTATCCTCCGTCCCCATCCTCATCCTTCATCCCCATCCCCATCCTCCATCCCCATCCCCATCCCCACACCCATCCTCATCCCCACGCCCATCCTCATCCCCATCCCCATCCTCCACCCCCATCCCCATCCTCATCCTCCATCCCCATCCCCATCCCCATCCCCACCCCCATCCCCACCCCCACCCCCATCCCATCCCCCCCTGCCTCCAGTCCCCCCGGCCCGTTGGACCCTGCCCTCCTGGCCGGCAGCTCGCTCGCACCCCGGGTTTGCCCAGCTCGCCCCGGAGCCGCTGCCCAGCCCTGCCGGCGGCGATGCTGCTCGCGCTTCCCCCGCGGAGCCGGGGCCGCGGCACACGCGACCGGCGCACAGCGCCCTGGCCGGGGGCAGTTTCACGCCCACGCGGCAGCGTGCCAGCACGGGGACAGCGGTGGCATGTCCCCTCCGGAGGCACCCAAGCCCCGCCGGCGCTGCGGGCCCAGGCCTGCGCCCGGCACGAGGGGTGCCGCGGCCTGGGGCCGTCCCGGGGCTGGAAGAAGCAGCTCTTGGATAACGCCGCTGCTCCAAAGCATCCCCAGGGTGCTGGAGACACGAGCGCGGCCAGGAGCCCGCCTGGTCCCGGCTCCTCCGACCCCAGCCCCGCGGCAGGGATGGAGCGGGAGGTACCGCGGGCCATGGCGGAGGGGGAGTCTGGGGGGTCTGGGGGAGGCAACGGAGACAAACGGCTCTTCCCAAGGGAGAGAGGGTCTTTATTACCCACCCGGCAGATGGTGAGGGACCAGGCGATGGTGAGGAGCGGGGTGATGGTGAGGGACCAGGCGATGGTGAGGAGCGGGGTGATGGTGAGGAGCTGGGTGATGGTGAGGGACCAGGCGATGGTGAGGAGCTGGGTGATGGTGAGGGACCAGGTGATGGTGAGGAGCGGGGTGATGGTGAGGAGCTGGGTGATGGTGAGGGACCAGGCGATGGTGAGGAACCCGCAGTGCCAGGCTGGGGGCTCCCAGCCAGGCCGGGGTGATGGCTCGGAGCTGAGCCCAGCCCTCACCCTGAGCCGTGCCGAGGTCTGTGCCCCCCAGAAGCCCCCCTTGGCCCCCCGACACATCGGGACCGTGGTCCGGACACAGCCCGGCTGCCGGTTTAGGAGGAGGACGCTGTTGGAGCCGGCTGCTGCCGCGGCATCTCCCTGCCCTGGGGGCTGCCGCGGCGTGACGGCCACAGAGGAAGGTGAGGGGCAGAAGAAGCCGCTGTTTGGGGGATGCTGAGGCAGAGCACGCGTCCTTCTCGCCCGGTCCCAGTGCCTTGGGTCCCCTCAGCCCCCCGTACCCTGCGCGGGGGAGCCGTGGCGGGTCCTCCTGAGCCACGGCCTGGGCTCGGCACAGCAGCCAGCGCCGGCCGGTGCCCGGGGCTGCAGCTCAGGGGTCCCGCTGCCACAGGGAGATGTGCTCCTGGGCTGCGACAGGGTGCAGAGAGTCAGTGCCCCCCACGCCAGGACGCACCCAGGGGTCTGGGCAGGGCTGGCAGCCGGGGACAGACCCGGCAGAGCCGGGAGCCGGCACCCCCGGGGCTCGAGGGTGCGGGAGGGCTCCCGGCCGCTCACTCACCGAACTGGCAGATGTACCGGTTTCGGGTCTTGCAGCGCTGGTCGTTCCAGTTGAAGGCAGCCGCCGCTTGCATCTCCACGCAGTTCCCAAACCTGTGGCCCGGCAGGAGCGCGGTAAGGCCGGCCGCTGCGGCGGCACGGCGGCGACACCGCGCAGAGGGCAGGTCTCCTCTGGATCCAGCTGGCACTTACCCCTGGTTGTCCGGCTGCCCGAACGCGAAGCTGGTGAAGGAGGACGGCTCGCCCACGTCCCAGCGGAAGGAAGCCTTGGATGTCTTGTAGGTGAGACCTGGGGGGGACACGAGGCGGGGTGGCACGGCCGCCTGCACCCCGGGCACCCCGCACCCTGCCCGTCGTCATCACTCACCGATCCAGAAGTTCCCGGTCTCGAAATCGGTGTCTGTCACCCTGTTACCGGTCTCCAAGCGGCTGAGGTAGAAAGCCAGGATGTCCTGGACCTTCTGGGTTCTGACCTGGGCCAGCATCGCCCCTTTCTCCTGCGGGGAAGGGAGCGCGTCACCCCAAACAGGCGGCCCAGACCCGCGCCGGGCAGCGGCAGGACGCACGGCGGGGCTACGAGCATGGCTGGCGTTTTTGGGCTGCAAAGGGATGCCCGGAGCAGCCCGGGGGCTCACCTGGCACTTTATTTTGGCTCCGTAGTAGGTGTCAGCCTCAGGGGACACCATGAAGCAGTCGCCGTCTATCCGCACGTCGCAGGCGTGGAAGGGGAACCGAATCTTCGCTGGAGGCACAGGCAGGCGCAGGTGGGTCCCGGTGCCGGCAGAGCGGGGCCCAGCGGAGCACCCTGCGCCCCGCTGCGGGGGTCCCCGCCTGCAGCTCCCCGCCGTGACCCCGCCGCAGCCGCCCCGGCGGGCGCAGACTCACTGCCGCACTCGGCGCCGCCGTAGCCCGCGTTGCAGAGGCAGGAGCACTCCTCCTTCCTGAGCTGCCCGTGGAGGCACTGCCCGCTGCACCTCACTGCGGGCAAGGCGCTGCGTTAGCTGCCGGGGGGCTCGGCTGCACTGAGCCAACCTGGTGCACCCACGTGCTGCACCACTGTCTGCACGTGGGCACCGCGTAGATCATGAACACTGCACCAGCTGTGCCCATGCATGCACCGCACCGACATTGCGCACGCATGCACTGCACCAGCTGTGCACACGCATGCACTGCATCAGCCCTTTGCATGCATGCAGTTCAGCAGCCATGCACATGCATGCACTGCACCGACACTGCACGCGCATGCACTGCACCACCCTGAGCGCACACGCGCTGCACCAGCCATGCACGTGCATGCAGTGCGCTGACCCTGCATGTGCACGCAGTGCACTGTCCATGCACACGCATGCACTGCACCGACTCTGTGCATGCATGCACTGCACGAATCCTGTGCATGCATGCGCTGCACCGGCCATGCACATGCATATACCGCACTGACACTGCACACGCATGCATTGCACCCACCCTGTGCGCGCATACATTGCACTGGCCGTGCACATGCACGCACCGCACCAGCCCTTTGCACGCATGCACTGCACCGGCCGTGCACACACACGCACTGCACCGCCCCTTGTGCACGCATGCCCTGCACTGGCCATGCACAAGCATGCGCTGCTCGCTCCGGTGCAGCGTGCTCCCCCCACGCGTGCTGCCCACGTACACGCCTGCCCTGTCCCCAGAGCACCCCTCCTCCCCGTCCCCCAAGCCCTCCCTGGAGCCGAGGAAGGCAGGGGGCAGGCGGGTGCCCCTCTCACCTTGGCAGTACCTGCCCGTGTAGCCGGGGGGACAGACGCACTGGCAGCTGCGCATGTCGAGGCGCCCGCTGTTCCTGCAGCTCATGCGACAGGGGTTCCTGGGCACCTCTGGGCACAGCGGGGAAGCGGCGCGGGCGTCAAGGGCTGCGGCGGGGCCGGGGGCCACGCAGGGGCCGGGGGGACCGCGGGGACTCACCGCAGAGCCCGCCGCCGTGATCCCAGGACTTGAAGCAGCCGGAGAGGCCGGCGGTGCAGAGGGAGCACCAGGGCCCGCGCTGGTAGGGCAGGACGGGCGTCCCCGCCACCTCCCAGTTGCCCCTGCCCCCGCGGGCAGCTGAGGTGGGCCCCGCCCACACGGCCAGGCCACACCCCTCCCGAGCAGAGCCCCGCCCACGCAGCCAAGCCACTCCCCATCCTAGCCAAGGCCACGCCCACACATCCAAGCCACACCCCCTCCCGAGCGAGGCCCCGCCCACACAGCCAAGCCACACCCCCTCCCGAGCAAGGCCCCGTCCACTGTCAGCACGCAGCCCCGCCCACACTGCCCCACCCCATCCACTTCCAAAGCACAGCCCCACCCACATTTGGCAGTCCCGCCCAATTCTAGCGCACAACCCCGCCCCTAGTGCACAGCCCTGCCCACCGCCACACAGAGGCCACGCCCACAGTCCCAGCCCACACCCACTGCCAGGGCAAAGCCCCGCCCCCAACCCTCGCCATGCATCCCCATAGGCCAGCCCACACCCCACCCGGCCACACCCCTGTGGAGGCCCCGCCCACACCGGGTGAGGGCTCCTCCCTTCCCCGCCCACCCAGGACCATCCCACCCCAGTCCCCATTGACACCCCGCCCACACTTCCCAGCCCCGCCCACTCGCGCCCAGGCCCCACCCCCGCGCTCAGCCCCGCCCCTTCCCGCTCAGGCCCCGCCCCGGCAGCCCCTTACCCCGGGGAGTAGGCGCAGACGAAGGCCTCGCTGGGGCCCCGGGCCCCGGGGCAGAGGTGCCGGCCGCAGCCCAGCCGCCCTGCCGTGGCCCACACCAGCTGCGGGAGAGCGTGCTGTCACCCCCTGTCCCGGGGCCTCCGGGCCCCCCCGGGACCCCCACGCCCCCCCAAGCCCCCCGTGCCCACCTGGGTGTAATGGCGGCAGGTGGCATTCCCGGCGCAGCGCCCCGTCCCGTAGTCGTAGTGTCGGCCCTCGGCGAACCACCGCTCCAGCACGGCCCCAAAGCCCCCGGCGCCCGCCGGCAGCAGGGTCTCGCTCCAGCCCAGCTGCGGGGCCGGCGGCGGAGCGGGGCCCTCCAGGCAAGCGGCCGCCCGCGCCCCCGCCAGCCGCCCCAGCTCCTCGCTCCACTCCTGCGGGGGCCTGCCCTGAGCCGCCGAGGGGCCCCGGGGACAGCCCCCGTGGGGGTGCGGGGGGACAGCCCCCGTGGGGGTGCGGGGGGACAGCGGGGAACCGCCCAGGGGGGGTTTGGGGACCAGCAAGGGGGGCAGTCCAGGGGATGATTGGGGGACATCAGAGGGTCGACATGGAGGATGCTGCAAGGGACCCCAGGGGACCAGCCCTGCCCTTGGTGAGTGCATTGTGGGGTGTTCGGGGGACATCGAGGGGCACCACAGGATATGGGGGACACCCCAGGGGACCAGCCCTGCCCTTGGTGTGCACGGGCGTGGGGTGGTTGGGGGATATCCAGGGCCATCACGGGATGTGGGGGACCCCACAGGGGACCCCAAGGGAGCAACCTTGCCCTTGGTGTGCGCAGGGGTGTGGTGATCAGGGGACATCGAGGGGCATCACGGGACATGGGGGACCCCACGGGGGTCCCCAAGGGAACAAGCCCTGCCCTTGGTACGTGCTGGGTCTGGCAGTGCCAGTGGCACGTCCTTCCCCGGGGGCCCCACGCCAGCCAGCTCTTCTGCTTCATTAGCTTAACGAACTACTGTGTGGCACCGTGGGCTGCCCCCCTCCCTGCGCACGGACTGGGAGGTGGATGGGACATCCAAGGGGGGGGGAGGAACAGGGATCTGCGGGGTGGGGGGGGGCTCACCAGCTTCTGCATGTTGGCGGCGGGGGGCTGCACTTTGCTCCTCAGCTTGTTGTGCAGCGAGAGCACCAGGAAGGTCTCCTTCATGCTGAGAGCTGGAGGGGGGGACAGCAGGGGCTGAGGATGGGGCTGTGGGGTGCAAGTGCCTTCCCCGTATCCCCGGCTGCGGACGGACCCTTCGGGGGGGCCCTGGGAGCGGCCATCGGCCGCTCCCAGGGCCCCCCCGAAGGGTCCGTCCGCAGCCGGGGATACGGGGAAGGCACCCGGGTCTCCATGGAGACTCAAGGGGAGAGAAGAAAGCGCTTTTGGGCTGGGAGCACAAAAGGGGCAGGGGCCAGGGGGGGTCCAGCCTGCTGAGCCCCCGTCTCGCACGGGTGGGCTGAGATCGCCAGGAATGTACCCACCCCCACCTCTGTCCTTCCAGCACCCAAATCCCACCGGGCTGGACCCATCTTTAGCCCCCCAATGCCAGCCACATGCCCCCCCTCTAGCCCCATCCTATCGCCACCCCCAGGACCCCCCCCAGCCCCATCCCATCACCAGCTCTGTCCCATCACCAGCCCCGTGCCCCCCCTCCCAGCCCCGTCCCGTTCCATCCCCAGCCCTCATCACCCACCGAGCCCCCCGTCACCATCCCCAGGGGCCCATCACCCATCCAGCCCCCTGCCCGCCTGGCCTGGCCCCAGGGGATGGTGCTCAGGGTGCACCCACCCCCCCCAAACCAGCTACCCCCCAGCCCTGCTGCCGGCAGCAGACCCCCCCAGCCCCTCTCCCGGTTACCTCCGGGCTCTGGAGCCAGCGCGGACAACTTCTCCGGAGCATCCAACCCCGTCTCACCCCTGCTCCAAGCCAGGAGGTTGCAAACAAGCAGCACCAAGAGCTTCATGCAGGTGGCTGGGATGGGGGGGGACCAAACCCCCACGGCTCCAGAGCGAGGATTCGGGAGAGACAAGCCACCCCGCAGCAGCCCTGGCGTCGGGGCGAGCTCGGCCGCGCGCTCCTGCGCGCTTGGGCGTGCTTGTGTGCGTGTCTGGTTGCAGGATTTGATCCTATTCAGGACTCCAGACAGGCACCGCTGGTCAGCTCGAACAAAAGCTTGACGGGTGAGTAATAGCTCTGTCAAAACAGTTGCTCGCTGGCGCGAACGCGGCAGACAACTCCCGGGGCCCCGGGCTTCAGCCCCGCAGGGATGCCCCGCAGCGGGGTCGGCCCCCGTTGCTCTGCCCCGGCCCCGTCACCAAGCCGGGGGCGGGATGGGAAAGCAGGCAGGAGCGGGGGTCCCCAAGCGGTACCCGCTTTGGGGTGCCGGGAGATCGGATGCCAAGGGGCTGGGGGCTAACGGGGGCCCCCCGCTGCCGGCTTTCCTCCTGCCCCATGAATTAAACATGCTGGGGAGGTAACACACACCGCCGCGGGCACAAAGCCAAATACCCGCTCCGGCGAGCTGGGCAGCGTGGTTACGGGGTGGGAGGCTGCGAGGGCTGGGGGGCCGGCGGCGGGAGAGATGCCGGGCTCAGTGGGGCATGTCTCAGCAGGCGCTCGGGGTCGGGCAGGGGTCCTGGAGCCGACGCTGCTCGGGGGGCTCTGTGGCACCCTGAGGGCTCTGCCCCAGCGCGGGGCTGCCAGCGCCTGTGCCGGGGGGCTGAGGGTGCTCCCCTGGCACAGGGCAGATGTCCGGGCTTCGGATCCCCCTACTGGGGGGTGGCTGGGGGACAGGCACGTGCTGCCGTGCCCCTTCCTCTGGGCTGTCGGGGAGCATCCCACCCACCCCCCGGCTGTCGGGGCTGAGCTGGACATCCAGCTCTGAAAAGCTTCAGTTCCCTCGCCCTAACCCTAACCCCAACCCTAACCCTAACTCTAACCCAACCCCAACCCCATCCCTAACCCTAACCCTAACCCCAACCCCAACCCCAACCCCAACCCCAACCCTAACGCCAACCCCAACCCCAACCCCGACCCCAGCCCCAACCCCAACCCTAACGCTGACCCTAACATTAATCCTGACCCTAATGTTAATGCCAACCCTAACGCTAATCTGCACCCCGACTCTAGGCTGCAGTGGAGCCCTGGGGTCCCCCCCTAAGCTCCAGCCGTGGCTGAGCTCACCCCAGCAGAGCCGTGCTGAGGCCGGAGGGTCCACGGCGCTGCCGGGCTGCCCCAGCCCCACTGGATTGCCGGACCCCGGTGCCGACCCCGAATCCATCCCTTCTCCCAAGAGACTTTCCCACGCTTAGCAAACACACGGGATTAGCCGGATCCTGCACCCCTGCATGCTGGGGAGCCCCAGAGCTGCGGCTGGCTGCGGGGGGAGTCTGGCACCACGGCGAGTGCCGTGACAGCCACCGCCTGGCCCCGGCATCTGCTGGCCCTGAGACATGAAAGGCCCCAAAGCCTCTGATGTGCGGCGAGGGAAGGGAAGGGAGAGGCTGGCGCTAGTGCCAAGGGGAAACTTTCCTACAGCTCGGCCTCGGCCAGGGGAAAAACCAACAAACACACGGGCACGCGCCGCGGATAAATCCCGGCGAGCGCAGGAGCGCGGCTGCGAGCGAGCGGGGCAGAACCGGCACGCCGGCGTCTCGTCCCTGCAGCCTGCGCGGCCGGAGCTGGCCCGGCACGATGCTCCTCGTCCCGCTGCCAGCCTGGCTGGCCCTGGGCATCCTGCAGCTGCCCCTCGGCAGCGCCCAGGTAAGGACCCTCGTGCCCCCCCACCAGCCCCCTTGCAGGCTCCTCGGCACCCGCCTCGCACACCCCAGCGCCCTGTCACCGCCCCGGGGCGGGGGGTACGGCACGGCCGTGGCGCCCACGGGGCTGCCCAGGGCCAGGGGGGACGGTCATGGGGGTCTTCCCCTGCAGTGGGGAGATGATGCTAAACCCACCCAGGGCATCCGAGCCGCTGCTCAGCATCCAAGTGCCGGGGCAGGACCGGGCGGCGGGGCTGGAGCAGATACGGAGGCAGGGGCAGACCCTGCCCTGGGATGGGGAGGAAGGGGCTGTGCCCATCCAAACCAACCCCAAATACGCTGCCTGCTCGGGAGGGCACCCCCAGGCTGGGGGGGGGCGGGCAGCGGGGGAGCCCAGCGGGTGACGGGGATGTCCTCGCGTCCCCCCAGGAGTGCCTGAGCCAGCAGCAGGCGCTCGGGGCGGTGCGGCAGATGCAGAAGCTGCTGGCGGCGCAGGAGGCTGCCCAGCTGCGGGGCACGCGCCGTCTCCGGCAGCAGCTCTCCGTCCTCCACGGCCGCCTCCAGAGACAGGCCACCAAACGCAACGGTAACGCGGCCGGGTCGCCGCCCCGGGGGTGACATCCCCGTGGGGCTGGCTCGGGCCCCGGACCCCCGGCGAGCCGCCTGGGCAAGGGACCCCCAGCTCCTCACGGGGCTGGGGTCGGCTCCAGCCTGGCGATGTTCATCTTCACCCATGTCTGTCTGCCCGCAGAGACCTGTCCGCAGCCGGCGGTGCCCCTGAACGGGCGGATGCTGGGCCGGAGCACGCGGGTGGGCCACGACGTTCACTTCGTCTGCGACGCCGGGTTTCGGCTGGTGGGCTCGGAGACGCGCGCCTGCTGGCACAACCGCACGTGGAGCGGCACCCAGCCCTTCTGCAGAAGTGAAGTGGAGCGGGGTCAGGGCGCCGCGGGCTCGGCCCTGCCCGGGGGCTCCTCCGCGGCCCCGAGCTGCAGGGTCCCATCGCTCTGCAGGGAGAGCAGCCCAGAGGCTGCAGCAATGGGCACCGAGGCTGGGCAGCAGGACGGGGCGAGGATGGGCTTCTCCAGCCGGTGTTCACGAGCTCCTTCTCCCCAGGTGTTGACGACTGCTCCAGCAACCCGTGTGCCAACGGTGGGACCTGCGTGGATGGCAACCAGAGCTACACGTGCCTCTGCCCCCGGGGCTGGTCAGGGCCAGGCTGCCAGAGCCCCGTCTATGCCTGTAGGTGCCCAGCACGGGCTCTGCCGGGGCTTGGCTTTGGGCTGGGGGTGCCCCCGGCGCCGCGGAGCACAGGGATGCTCACGGGGACAGCGCCCGGCCACGCTGCACCCGTCTCCGCGTGCTCCCCCGGAACCTCAGCCCCCACCCGTCTCCCCGTGCCCCCCGCCCCGGCAGTGACACCCGCTCCTCCCCGCAGACTGGGTGACACTGAGCAACGCCTCCTTCAGCCGCCAGCCCCGCTGTGCCGAGGGCCGCCCGGGCTCCCGGCGGTGCAGCTGCGATGCCGGCTTCCAGATGCGAGCCGGTGGCGTGTGCCACGGTAAAAGGGGGGTGAGGATGGCGGAGGGTGGGGGGAACCGGGGCTCAGCATCGACGGAAGCCCCAGCCATGCCTTGCTCTGTCCCCCCAGACGTGGACGAGTGCCAGCTCTTCCAGTCCAGCCCCCAGACCCGGCTTTGCCTCCACGACTGCCTCAACCTCCCCGGCTCCTACCGCTGCCTCTGCCCCCCCGGCTACCTGCTCCACGCCGACCGCAACACCTGCGAGGGTAAGAGCGGCGGGTGCAGGGCTGGGAGCATCCCGCGGGACCAGGGGTGCGTGCGGAGCGGCAGGGACGGCCCCGCTCACCCCACGCCGCCGCCGCAGATGTGAACGAGTGCGCCGGGAAGCAGCACAACTGCACCCAGGGCGACCTCTGCATCAACACCTTCGGGGGCTACCGCTGCGTGCACCCCAAGTGCCCCCCGCCGCGGCACAACACCAGCTATGTCAAGACCTCCGCCTTGTGAGTACCGCGCGTGGCTCGGGCTGTGTCGTGGCCTCTCCCCGAGGCGTCAGGTCCTACGCGTGCCCCGGGGACCGTATCGTGTCACGCGGGGGCACCCCTTCTCTCCCGGCAGCCAGTGCGAGAGGAACCCCTGCCCCATGGAGAGCCGAGCCTGCCGCCTGGCCGCCACCTCCATCTCCTTCCACTACCTGCCGCTCCAGGCCAACCGCACCGCGCCCCGCGTCCTCTTCAAGATGTCCACCACCCGCTTCGTGGGCGACAGCCTGCGCTTCGCCATCATGGGCGGCCGGGGCCAGGGCGTCTTCGCCGTGCGGCGCTCCAACCGGCAGACGGGAGAGCTGGTGCTCACCAGCCCCGTGGCAGGGCCAGCCACGCTGGAGGTGGAGCTGGAGATGAGCGAGTTCTCCCGCAAGGTCCTCCTGGGCAAGCACATCTTCAAGGTCACGGCCTTTGTGTCCCCATACGAGTTTTGATCCCCTTTGGAGGCGGGCGCGGGGCCAAGCCAGGATCTCTCCTGGGGGGCGATGGAGCGGGTGCAGCTCAGGGGCCCCAGTTAGTGTCCCATTGGAGACATCCCTCTCCGGCAATGCTTGCTCACGGCTAGTAGGGCGAAGCCGCCGCAGCAGAAAGGGTGCCTGCCGCAAAGGCTGCCAGGGAAACCCAGGGCGCTGCGCCTTGCGTTGCTCTGCGGGCAGGGGGACCAGCCGGGGGTGCCTGCCTCTGCCAGCCCCCCTCACCTCTGCCCGCACGGCACATGGAGGGGCACGGCAGAGCGGGCCGACGGCACGTGGCGCGCAGGTCTGGCTCCTTGTGTCCTGTAACCTCTAATAAAAGAAAAGCGGCTGCAGAAAGGGTGTCTTCCTTGCTCTGTCCCTGCTGCGCGAGAGCAGCCCCGTGCTCCTGGGGCAAGGTGAGCTGGGGGCTGGCAGGGTCCCCTTGCAGAGCTTGGGGTGCCAGGAGAGCTGTCGAGCCCACCCGGGATCACGCAGTGTCCATGTCCATCCCGGCGCCGCTGTTCCTGGGGGCCAGGCTGAAGACCCCCCCAGTGCAGGACTGGGAGATGGGCTGAAGGTGCTGCCCTGCATGTCCTGCACATCCGAGGCTTGTCCCCAGCCCCTTTGGCAGGTGCCAGGAAAGCGCAGCGGGGGTCCCTGGCACCAGGGGAGTGGGGGACGGCGACCGGGGGCCGTGCTTCTTGCGGCCAGGAGGCTCCCCTCTGCAACGCCCTGGCGGGAGCCGACCACACGGACGGACAAGGCTGCAGCTCCGCAGCTCGCCGAGCGCTTGAGCTGTTCCCCTGCTCCCGGCTCGAGGAGGGTGGGCAGCACGGACAAAAGAGATGCAGCCCCCCCCGGCTCCTTGGGCAGCCCCTGCCGCCGCCATCACGGCCAGACCCCTGCGCGGGGAGAGCCGCCAGCAGCTGGAGGTTGAAAAGGTGACGAGGGCCTTTGGGGACAGCAAGCGAAGGACGTGCCGCCCCCGGGACACCCTTTCCTCCACACACAGAAGCCTTCTTAGGTGAGCGGCCGGCCGGCCCGTGCCAGCGCCCCTCGCACAAAGCAGCCGCTGTGCGCAGACCGCAGGCGGCTCATAAAGACCTCCTTATGCACCCGCGGCCGGCACTGCCACCGGCTCCGCTCGCCAGCTCCCGGCGCTCGGCACCGCCGCTTTGCTGGAGGAGGGCGACGAGCCCTCCGCGGAGGCAGCCGAGCTGCAGGCTGGGCTGGCCGTGCTGCGTCGCGAAACTCCGCAGCTGGCCCGCGCCGACCGAGGGGAGAGGCTGGGAGGTGAAGCAGAGAATTACAAGGGTAAATATTTATTCCTGCGCATGAGGTGTCCCAGCCAAACTGGGCACCCTGACTCTGGTATTGCACAGGTTTCTTATACCCTTCAGACCTTCAGGTACAACACAACCCAACTAATCACTAACGCCCACGCTACCGATGACTAATCGTAGTAAAACTTTGCAAAGCGACAATATTTTTCCAGCATTCTTGCTGCTTGGCTATTGATCCCGGTGTCCCTGGAGTCAGCCTTGCTGGAGTTACTGATCTGTGATGCCACACGGCGCTGGGAGGGTTTCAAAGCCGTGTCGGAGGGGCTGGGATGCTGGTGTTGTCTCTGTTGTCCCGGGGTATCCTTTATCCGTCGTGGACAGCTCTGAGATTCCATGAAGCAATGGACAGCTCTGAGATTCCATGAAGCAATGGACAGCTCTGAGATTCCATGAAGCACAGCCCTTCTTTCCAGGGCCGGGCTGTCCTTTAGTTTGTTTTACTTAAGCATGAACAATACTAAAGTCTCCAGTAAAATTCCACTACCTCGTTACATCGCAGTGTATAATTTGGACTAATAGGTCTATTAACAAATATATACTATAAAGACGGGTTGATATAATCACTAGGGAAGGGAATTTTCCTAACAGCTTGCAGGGAGTGGGACGGCCGGCTCCTGTCCTTCCACCGCCTGCTCCCAGAGCATCTCCAGCCCCGGACACCTGGAAAATCTGGGGTGTTTTCATAAAAACACAGCCAGTGTGACCAGCAACGCCTCACAGCGGGCTTTGGGGGGATGAAGGGACAAAACACGGCCTACAGGCCCTGGGTGCGGGGGTCTTGCTGGGCCTACAGCCCCCGGGTGTGGGGTCCTCGCTGGGCCCGCAGGCCCCGGGCCCGGGGCCTGCGGGCCCAGCGAGGACCCCACACCCGGGCCCACGCAAAGCGAGGCCTCGCTTCTCCCCCACGCAGCGACCGTATCGCGTCCGACGTTGTTTGTCTCCTGCGCCCCGCCGTAGCCCCGTCCGTTGCCATGGCGACGGGCCCAGCGGCCTAAACCCGCTGGAGGCGCCGGGACCTGCCGTGGCGGCCTCAGCCGGAGGCCCCGTTACCCGCCGGGGTATGAGGCGGGTACGGGGCCGTTCTCAACCGCCTCTGCGGGGAGAAGGTGAGGAGAGGGCTGTGGCGGAGCCGCGGGAGGGGTCTACTCGGCTCTCCTCAGCCCGGCTGCCCGGGACCCCGCTCACCCGGCCCGGTCCCCGGTTCCTGCCTGCACGTCCCCGGGAGGTGCCGGTGCCCCAGCGGGGCTGGTTGCATGCTCCCTCCCGCTGCCCGGTGGCTGAACATCCGAAGGGGTGAACCTGATAACTCCCGGCTGACTTATAGTTAACTAGTATAGTTAACAACCAGCGCCAACTCGGTTACCTCTCCTCAGTCTATGGTGACCGAGTAAGCCCTGATACTGACTTCATGCCCTCTTTTTTATATTCAGTTTTTTCTGTAGCTGGGTAGGAAGGGTTGCCGGGCATACCCACCATGCAGGGCACCCCGCTGGGAAGGGGAGACGTTGTATCCTCGAGTCTCCTCACATACAGCTTTGTTTTTCATCAGTACCGGTGGATAATCACTGCATTGGCTACAAGAGAAGCCCTCGAGTCATAAGGGAAAGGCAAGAGGAACTTCTCTTCTGAAACGGGACAGGCGAAGCGTTACACACGGCTTGCTTCCTTCTCGAGAGCCTGTTAACCAGGCAGACACTGCCGCGGGGTGACGGCAGCCTTGGGGGTAGTTCAGCCAGGAGGTCGCTTACGCTAGCTTTAGTCGCAGGTCACCACGCAAAAAAGTCTGTCTATCAAATGGTACCAAAACTTTTGACGTTAAATAACATAATGTTAAAGCCATCTGGTGTTATAAAACAGCAAAATCTTGCAGCGAAACGGATTCCAGGGTGGGCCTGGCTCCCCGGGCCAGGCTTTTATTAGGAGAAAGGAGAAACCTGGGAGTTTCTTCAAATAGTCTGAGTGGGTTTTGTAACAGGTAGCTCAAAGAGAAGCGCAAGCAAGTTTTCAACAACCTAATGAGAAAAATATCACGTGATGAGTAACTGTTTCTCATCATTGATGAGCCAGTTGCCGTGTAGCAATTTGAACTGTGAATGCAGGCAGATACTCCTGATGTCTTCAAAGACTGAAGTTAGGATTTTAGCTTTATTCTTTCCAGCCTGCTTGTTGGTAGGACTGTGCTGATGAGCAGAAATTACATTCTTTTACATTCTTCCCCACTACTTCTCTACCAGTTGACCCCAAAAGACGTTTCCAGCCCTTTGCCTGGGATGGATGCAGGACCTTTGGTGTACCGCGATCCAAATCGTTCTGCTCGCTCTTTCAGCTCGTTGGCATGTTTGCTGTCTTCCAGCCCTCCGGCGTTTTTCTGGTACTGGAACCATTATCAAAAATACCTCAGGCGAGCTAGAGACCTCCTCCTTTTCTTTCAGCATGCTCGTGTGCAAGTTAATCAGACTAATTGGAGTTGCTTATCCCTGTTAGATGTTAATTTAACATCCTCTTCAGTTACCGAGGAGCAGTGAGCGTGGTGCAGAGGTACCTTGAGTCAGCTCGGGCCCAGCAGAGCTTCTCCGTGCTGGTTTTGCAATGCTACCCCCGACCTGCTGCCTGTTTTGTACTCCCTTGCGTCTGTTGCACCCGAGTTTTCCGTGAAGCAGAGCAGCCCAGCTCTCTGCCATTAAAAGCTCATCCTGGCTCCGTGGCAAGCGAAAAGCAACAATTAATAATCCAACACAAATTGAAAAAAGGAGACGACGCTTCTGAGCTCGTAGCTGTTGTGCAAACAGGAATCACAAACATCAGGAACTTTCCAGGTTGTGGCTGGTAACTCGTCTTTGCAGTTAAATCTTGCTTTCTCCTGCCGGGAGTCCAGACAGTGTAGGACAGCTGAATAATCAAGCTGCTTCCGGCGTGGATGTCCTGCATACGTAACTTTCTGTTCCGTTCTTCTAGCAACAGCTTGCTTTATACTTGTGTTGTGGAGTAGCTCCTGCTTCTTTTCCCCTTTTTGTCGTTAAATTATCAGTTCACTTCTTCAGTTTCTAGTCTTTCCACTTCCTTTGTTGCTGACAAAGGCGTCTCTGTTTTCTTGGGTGCTGTGTAGCGCTAAATTGCGGTTCCGGACCACGTGCTCCCGTGGGGCCACTCGCTCTCACGACACCTCTCCGCACTAGCTGGGGAAAACACGGCATATCTGAGACAGGTGAAAGCATTTGTTCTGCCGTCATCCGTAACAGCGTTCTGACATGAGCACATCCCCAGACCACACCGTATCATACTCCATCTCCGCACTGCCACCAAAATACCCTCTCTGCTCTTTTTACTCAATTTAGATCTAGATCCATTCAAAGACTGGCAAAACCTGCAAGTTTCCCTTAGCTGAAAGTTTGGGGTATTGCTGTTTCACGCAGACGTCAGCACTTGCTTTTAGAGTGTGTAATTGGTTTCTCCCTTTTGTTGCTATCGATCACAAATCCCCTGCGCAGAGAGAAGTCTCTCCTCAGATGTGTCGTCGTTTTAGTCTCCTGCTTTCCGTCCGCCTCAGGGCATATCCCCAGCACCGGGGCTCAGTCACGATATTTTTGTATCACGTATTTTTTTTGTTTTCCATTTTTGATTTCTGTAGATGAATATCTGCAATAAACCTCCTAATAAGACAGCTCCAGAGAACTTGGGCGAAGCTGTTCCTGAGGTGCAGGTCCAACGCGCTCGAAGGAATGGCTGGAGCTGGCCTCTGCACCTTTTCCAGATTATTGCCTGGCTGCTGTACCTCTTCTTTGCGCTGGTTGGCTTTGGAATCCTGGTTCCTCTCCTGCCCCGCCACTGGCTGCCCGCTGGCTATATCGTATCCTTTGGTCAAGAGGAGAACATGGACTGTAATAAACTATCAGTGGGGGTTTTTTAAATAGTTGTGAGGTAGCGTAGAAAGCAGCTGAGCCAGAATCTTTTTCTGTACTATAACCATAATCTTGATCTTCTCCCATCTATAAAAACCACTTATTTTAAGATCCTCTCTGCCCGTCCACTTTGGGTAGGTCACTGACGTTCTGCTTGTCTCCGAGGCTCTTCTGCCGTCTGCTTCTGCCTGTGTGTATATATTATTCTCCTACAAGCATGCAGCAGGGTTTGAGGGAAGTCGTACTGAAAAAACCCCTCCTGAAACATCCTTGCCGCGATGGGCAGCCACACTGCCCCGTGCCGACTGAATGCGTCCTGAAAGGCAGCTTTCTGTGTTTATGATTATGCGGTGTGATCGCTTGCGATAGCTGGCAGTCCGGCTTCTCCCAGGGCCCTCTCCCGCCCTCTGTAGAGAATCTGTGAGTGAAAGACGAGGTGGTGTAGTGTGAGCCTCCGAGGAGAGGTCTGGGGTGGGACAGTCTTAGGCAGCGGTTTCATACGCGTGGGCAGTAGCAGAAGATGAGGTGCTTATACTGTGAAGGCATCTTGTCTTGGGTGCTGCCCAGCGAAGCCCTGCGCCCGGGGAAGGCGATTCCTCACGGCCAGGCCCTGGCTCCTGGTGGACTAGGCTGTGTGGGGAGTGGCAGGCTGGAAGAGGCTGTTCTGAGATGTGAATTTCCTACTCACTGAGCTGGTGAAGGTTCAGAGTTTGTGAGCAAGTGTTTGCTTTTGTCACCTCTCCGGTAACATCTTCCTGGTGAAAATAAAACTGACTGAGTGGCTCAGCGCCACTTAGCACGTAGTGCTTTCTTAGCAGAACCAGATAACCGGGAAATATTAGAGAGCGAGCCGTGGGAAAAGTTCTGAAGAGGTGGGATATGCACTTACATCATTTATACTTCTGATTTACGTATGTCCATGGAGCCTTGGATATGTTTGGGATGCTTTTGTTTATCATTGTTTTAGTTACACCTGCATGATTTAGGCATTAATTAGCTCACAGCAGTCTTACATCTACCTGTCTTACCCAAATCCTCGGTATTATCATGGTTCAGACCTCGTGAATTTGTCTACCAAATATCTTCATAGCTCAATTTAAAGACACTCTAATTTGACAGATTAATGTATCCCAATGTTTTACTACCGGTTAATAAAGCACTAACGTGTCTTTTGTGTCAAAGGCAGATCCCTTCCCATTCTGCTGCAGCCGTCATCAGAGCTCCAGTCAGCTAGACCCCTCAAAGACCTCCTTTTTTTCCTTACCGCACCGCTCTGCTTTCCCTAGACGTTAGCATGATCAACGATGTGCACATCTGGGTGTATAACGAATAAACCAGAAGGTTAATTTTTGCCCACGTGCTCATTTAATCACAGTATATTGAGAAGCAAACTCTCGAGCACAGTGGCACTCCAGGCATGCAGGGCTGCGGCTTTGTGTTTGGATATTCTTACGTATTTGTATGTTCTTTCCAAATATCGGTAGTTACTTCAGGTGTCCGATCAAAAGTACTGCTAAAGCGTATTTGCTCTGACTTGCTACTGCGTTTAGAAGTAAGAATCCAAGCAGGAAATATTTCAAGAAACAGTGACAAATCCTGGATACTGTCTGTAAATTATGTAGGAGCCTACTTTAAAGGGGTTGATCCTCTCCCTTGGGATTCTGACTAAGGAAGAGGAAAGCAAGGTGATCAGTACTAGTTCCTTGATGTGACTTTCTTTTTTCTTTCTTGGAAGTTTGGTCTTGTGAAGGGGCATGTTCCTTTCCAAGGAGTCCGTGCGGACTAAGAACCGTGGACCTATGCCAGCAGTCTGCACGTGGGGTCAGATTCTGGTAAGTAAAGGTCATTTTAAAATACTCCTGTGCTAGGAAGGACGTTTCTGTGAGGCAGAGTAGTACGTAACAAGGAGAGTTGTTCCTGTAGATGTAGTTATCTTTTTTCCAGAGGATATTTATTACAGCGCAAACATCTCCGTTAATAAAGCTCGGATGAATGTGCTGCAATCAGTTATGTAGTGATTTCTAATTCTAAGCCATATATTTCTCATCTGTGTGGGCTTTGTGTATTAAGGATAAAAATATATGCATTAAATCACTCATACAATCCTTAACTGTGTACTTCAGTGTCCAGGAGTGTGTTTTATCTACCATTTAGTTGTTCATCTTACTGCAGTCTCCATTGATCCTGCGGACGCAAATGTGCGAGAAAAAAACTATCTAGGGCCTCTGGCCACCTTCAATCGTAACCAACATGCACATGTCATTGAAAACCATCATTGCCATGTCTGTGATGTAGATGTGTAAGTATCTTCTCTTTTCCTTCTACTACTCTGTCTTCTTCACCATTACGCTTCACCGTTAGTCTTTAACGTCAGACCGTAAGATTGAAATTGAGCCCCTGAAGCTCGGGAGCATGAGTTAAACTTCATCCTGTGGCAGGGTTCAGTTGGTTGGGGAGGTGCCCGCTGTCAAACGTGCGCGTGGTTCTGTGTTTTATTTCATTGCTCACGTGTCACGTGGAGAGGACTGTACTGCTCCGTGTTGTCTGGATCTTGGTGTCTGACCTAACAACGTGTAACTCGTGCGTGTGTGCTTGTATCTGGCTAGATGCTAATACGGTAGCGGGGAATGCTTGGAGGGCAGACATTGAGATCAAGCTTTGTAGACTTGCTAAAGGGTTTCAAATAAGAAATCAGAAATTAGAAAAGTCACGCAGTGCATTGAAAAGGCAAATTTTGCAGTGTTCGGAGTTGTGGTCCAACGATGGCCGATACGTTTGGGTATTGCAGTGCTCCTGATGTAGAAGGTTTTCTCACTCTTCCCAGGATCTCTACTGCTGTATCCCCCTGTATTTCACGGTCACGAGCTGGCGCTGCCACGCTAACGCCACCCTTTCTTTGGCAGGAGTGCTAAGTCAAAGCACTGTGGAACTTGCAACAAGTGCGTGTGTGGCTTTGATCACCACTGCAAATGGCTCAACAACTGTGTGGGAGAGAGGAATTACTGGTAAGAGCCTGGCATTGTGACAGGAGCACAACGCTGCATCAATAATGTCGCCCCTTCTCTTCCCAAGATTCTCCTGCATCTCTCCAGTCTGTACTCAGCCACACAGAACCACTTTTCTTTCAGACCCCGGCTGAATAAAATCAGTCATGAGAAAACTAGATGGAAAATGCAAGCATGATTATGACATTCAAATAACCAGGGATAAAACTCCTACACTTAGAATTTTGTGGCTGAACATCTATGAGTAAAACCAGAGAACATAATCTTATTATTTGGTATTAGGAAAAGCTTATGAGATGTTAATTGGGTGTCCTTAATGCTTCTGAGAGCTGGAGTGGGAATAGAACCATGATGGTGCTGTTCTCGTCGCTGAAACAACCTGCATCCCGACTGCAGGCTTTCCCTACGAGACGTGCCACTGGCAGGAGTTACAGCAGCATACGGGCACCTCCGATCTGTGCCAGGTTTAACCTAAAGAATAAGGAGGCCATCACTGATTACTGCTTCTCGGTTTACTTTCCTGCACTAAAACCACACGGAAAGCAAAGAGTTGTTACTGCTGGGTGCCACGTTACGCTGCTTTCGGATTTTGTGCAGGCAGCTCTTTGTCCGTCCTAGATGAACTTCACTGTTTTGTAACCACGGTTGCTCTGAAGGGTCACAGTTTTGTCCCTCAGGGTATCAAATCAGAAGTAAGTCTGTTAACCAGTAAGTGTAAGAAAGCATCAGAGTAATTTGGGATAGCTGTCTGTACCTCTGTCTGTATTAGAGGCTGGGATTTTCGATTGTACGTGTGATGTTACTGAAGCCACTCTGACTTCTCACCTTCTTGGCAGGCTCTTCTTGAATAGCGTGCTGTCTGCCATTCTGGGCCTTGGGCTGCTGCTGCTCGTCGCTTGCTACGTCTTTGTGGAGTTCTTCGTTGACCCCGCGATGCTTCGCTCCGACCGGCACTTCGATGGTACTAGCAGCGCTTCAGCTGAGCGTCCTGTGAAGCGGCCAGCATGTCTCGATACGGGATTGGATTCTGTGGGCTCTCCCATTCCTTACTCCCTCAGTTTTATATTTCTGCAAGAGTGTCTCTGCTCAGCTGGACGGAATGTCTTTCCTTCCAGAGCTAACCGCTCTTCGTAAAAGGCCTTGCAGACACACGATTTCTTAGGCCTCCAGTGCATAATGGGTCTGCAGCAACTTTTGAGTTAGCAATATTTCCAGCTGCAAAGTGTAGTCAGAGATATTCAATACCTGGACAATCTACTTACTCCGTCTCTTTTTGTTTTGCAGCTCTGAAGAACCACACGGACCGCTGGTTTGTGTTCCTTCCCGCAGCTCCCGTTGCGACTCGGGCGTCTGCCATTTTGGTCACGGCTGGGATCTTTATTCTTCTGAGCCTCATGACCGTGATCCTGCTAGGCCACCTCTTGACTTTCCACATCTATCTTAGTAGGTATTACCTTCCTGTCGTCTGCGTCCCCGTTTCATTTTCTCTTAGCTGCTTCTACTCAATCTGCATTCACTGTCTGTTCACCCGTGTCTCAGATACACACACGTTGCGCAAGATTGCCATTGAAAAGGTAGAAAATCCAGGTTTAACATTATACTTACGATTTTCCCCCGGTACCGGGTAGGCTTATCGGTGCATGTGCAATATGGGGCTTGTGTTGGGCCTGCACATTCCTGTGTCTAAGCTATGTTATCCTGGACAGCACGTGGGAGAGCAGGAGGGAGGCCAGGTGGGATGAACTGGTTAATCCCAGCTCAGTGCCAGCGATGGCAGGTTCAGATTGGCTCCACGTACGGGCTTCTGTGCGTCTCTTCGCTGTGCTCCCCAGCACTTCTGTTGTGTGAGAGCGCCTGTTTCCCCAGAGAAATGTGGAGGAATTGATCTAAATTTCTAACAGGAGGCCTGACGTCCGGGTGAGGGTCCCTTTATGGAAGTTGTACCGTATCGGCACAGAAAGACTTGCAGAATTCAGAGGAAGAGGTTTTCAGAAAGGCTCCTCATTAGATCTCCTGCTTGTTGCTCTGTCAAGAAGGGATATTTATGTTTGTTTATGTACAGGTGGGCATGAAAAACCTTTTTTATGTGTCGTCTAAAATGAAGCCAATGCTGTTTGGCTGCCTGACGTAAGTCATGATGAGAAAAGGTCTTACACTTGCAGTAGTCGGTGGTGCCAAAGCTAGGGAAGACGGGACGTGGTGGAAGAGAAATGAGGACGGCGGTTACAGAGGGTCCTCAGATGGATTTTTAGGTTGTCAGTTAACAGCGATGCAGATGCCAACGCAAACTAGGTCAGCGCAAACCAGTGCAGTTCCAGAAGCAAAGTAGTTACACTGCTGAAGTGCAGGGTTTGAGGGGTGAGTGTTCCTGGGCTGGCGTTAACGTTGCAGGCAGCGAGGTCACTGGCCGTCCGTTTCCTTTTACAGCCTCTTTGAGCTTAAATTTGGCCACGCTGCGATTTTGCTTTCTTGGTGGAATTGAAAGTTGACTTTGCTGAGTTAATGGCGATGCCTGGAGATTTCAAAGGTCGATCTAGCACTGTAGAAAGACTGAAAGCATAACAAAGCTGGGGCCGCTCCAGGAAGGTTTCCTTGGGATGAAAAAGAAAGGATTGTTCGGTTAGGTACTGAGCTGTGCTTACCCTGGTTTTGTGTACAACTTCCACGAGAGGGTGCTCCCTCCTTGGGATGAAGCCTCGCTTTCTCTCGCCAAACGAACGCGTGTGTTACACCAGTTCTGCTCTGTCTTCCGGGTGGTTTTTGTTGCCGTTGTCTTGAGGTGATTTGTTTTCCTCTCTCAGAATAAATTTTGAGCCAAATTAACTTTTATTTCTGACTCAATTTTAAATCTTTATGACTTGCATGGAAACAGATTTTAATTATTGTTAATTTTCGTTAGCGTTTTATTACATTAGAGTCTGCTACCCTATTGAAACTGTTTCCAGCTGTGCTCCGTGCTGTGCCGAAGTGCGGCGTGTAAGTCCTTGCTTAAAAGGAGCGGTGTTACCATATTGAAGCCTGTGTTGGGTGCTACATATGAGTATGCATTACCCCTACACTTGGGATTCAGGGAGATAGACAAAGTATTTCTGTTTTAAATTCCTCTTATTTCACACCTGTAAATGTCAGTAGTCTCATCTGAATGCTTTAAGGTAGACAGTGTTGGAGTGAACTGTCTAACCCCTTTTGGGACTAGAAGTACAATTTACCGATTAAAACATAATTACTGTTCATTAATATTTCTTGATGAACCTTTTTTTTCCGTAATTAAATTACAGAAAGAAAATAGCACCCCTGTGAGTGGTATTGCCTTTAAGTTTCACATTTCAAAAACTGTCTTAAGTCAAGTACGACTATAAAATTTTAGAATATAACTTTGTTATCAGCACAGTGAAATTTTCAGAATTACTGCCCTGATTTTAATTACTCGCTGCTGTCACTCAAAAGGAAGGAGGTAGGTTGTTCTCAAAATAGTAGGTCCGTGTGTTCAAAATGACCAGTCTTGATGGAGACTCAGTTCTAGAGGTGTTCAGTGAAGCATGGCACTTCGGAAGTTTGGAGGGAGGATTTTTTTTTTCCTTCAATGCTCAGAGGCCAATAGTAAGCAGAATAAAAAGAAAAAAAAATGTTAGGGAATACAGGAAAGGATAAGGGGCTCTTCACGAGCTGTGATTATGTATTGCGCAGTATGTGCTGCAGTGTTATCTGGCCAGGCAAATGCCGTATTCTTTAACTAAATAGCTCTGTTTAAATATTTTTCAAATTGCACTGCTAAGTATTCAGAAACCAGTGAACTCTGAATTAAAAATGGCTTATAGCCCTTTGCTTATGAAGCAATATTCTGTTTCTCAAACAAAGCACACGGTACAATAGTCGGAGCATTTGCCAGCGCCCTGCACTGTCCCCGTTAAGTGCATTCACTAATCACTTGGCCGCAGACTCGCATTCGTTTTTGTGCTCTGTCTTCCTGGCCAAATGGATCTCGAATCCTTTTTTCTTCAGAAGGTCATTGCTTCAACAGGAGGGGCACCTTCTCCTCTGCTCTCCCCCACTTCCCAGTGAAGTACTCCCATGTTTAGGGCGTGTTTTGAGAGGTAAGGTATTACTGATACAAATGTCTTCAGGCAGAGGAGGGATTTCAGTCTGGGTGTCCCACGTCCTAGGCATCTGCTTGAACTCCCGTGCTTCTGTAGAAAGGAAGAATGCCTACCAGGCTGTGCTCTAAAAACCTTCAGCATCCATTTCTGAGGTTTGTGCTCTAAAAATACTTACCGTAACAGGATCATAATGGGAGGAATGTCTGAGGTTTGGGTCTCGTGAAGAAACCAAGCTGCTCAGAAGTATCACATGCTTTTGGTCATTCATGGAAGCAGATGTGTTTGTGTGGGGGACCTTAAGAGCACATAACCTCAGGCACATCTAAACTCTGGGCACATCTGTTTGGCACGAGGCAAGCTGGGCATTTGGTGCTCACTGATTTGGATATTAAGTGTCTCAGTCTCCTCTACGGGACATGTTAACCTGCTGAATTTCTTTTCTCCATCATGTACCTTCTGACTACTCCCTGAGCTTTCTGTACGATGCAGATCTTACCCTTATTGGGTACGAATAATGGATTTGCTCTGAAATGAGCTGAACAAATTACTGCAGCGTAGAAGGCTGTACCATGTAGATGAAATTTAGGAGAATAGTGGGACTATGAGAAAGTGTTGTGAGGATGACAACAAAGGATGTAGTAAGATGTACAGTGCAAAGGTACTTTTGGCTTAGCGTACCAGTCTTTTCATGTTTATAGTTACTATTTGATTGTATAATTATTCAGACTGTTTGTGTAATCAGGGAGTGGCCTTTCCTGCGCTGACAGCTCTCTTTCTTTCCTCCCAGTGTGGAACAAACTGACTACGTACGAGTACATCCTGCAGCAGCGTCCCCAGCAAGAGGCAAAAGAGGTAGACAAGCAACTGGAGTCTTGTCCCTCCCAAGTGAGACCCAGTCAGGTACTCGTCGTCCTTTCAGTCTGTTTCTCAAAAACAGCCTCTCGTGTCCGCAGTGTAAAGTTTGCTTCGCTTTTACGAGCTCCAAATTTGAGAGGCAGTTGCTAAAGATAAGACTTTAGAGGTACTTTGGTGGAGTTGAGTAGGATGTGAGAGAGTGTAAGGCCTGTGATTCGATGAACACGTTAGGCATAACTGCAGTTAGGCAGCACTGCTTTGAAAGGAATCGATCCCACCCACTCTCTTCCTCCACCGCTTGTTTTGGGCCCTGCACTATCTGTCCTCTTCGGCCAGCACAGCTGTTCGCTACAGTCATGCAGTGAACAGGGTGGGGGAACTCATCTGGGTAAGAATAAACTTTATTAAAAAAAATAGTTGAGCTCGTGTTTAGCTGGCCCAGCTCCCTCCCGCTTGGTTCACCGAGCAGTCGCATAAATGCCTGGGTCAGCACGAACGAGGATGACTGAAGAGTGGGAAGGCTCCTGTCCCCGGAAAGGACAGGACCATCTGTTTGGGTGGCATCTTGCTGGCTCACGTGAGCGATATCGCAGGTCATGACTGAAAGTGAGACAGGCTCTCAGGCTGGAGAAACTGGGGCTAATCACCGAGCAGCTAATAATACCAATAGTTTAACCGTCTTGAAAAGGAAAAGGACACCAATCGTGTTCAGAAATGACCCAAATATCTGCTTTTCTTTGAATTGAGTCTACATAGTGATAAGGGTCCTTGTGCTTGCCGTGATGCTGATCTGTATCTCTGTAAAAAGAGTTCTACAAGCTCTTTAATGCTGTTACACTGTGCGGTGGCATATATGTTCTGCTATTAATTGAGAGGTTCAGTGTAACTGATTTTGCTGCAAGGCAACTCTATCCCTGGAGTTACTCAAAATTTGACTGGACAAATTTTGTACTGGCTTCGACGGGGGGTTGGACTAGAAACTTCCAGAAATTCCTCCTAGTCTAAATGATTCTGCAACTCTGTGAGCCCATGTAACTCTATCTAGCTTTATGCAAGTAAGTTACCTACTGTACAACCAGTTTTGTATTTCATAAGAAATTATTAAATCCAAGCTTCATCCAGATATTCTGTGTAGAGACAGTGGGATCTCTCTGCACTCATTCATAGTTTTTCCCTAGCAAAGCAAAGGGGTGAGCGAGCTAATTCCCATTCTGTATCATATGGAGACCCCAGCTTGTCAGATATATATATTTTTTTACTGCCTTGGAAAAGTTGAACTTTCAGTTTAAGCAGAGGTTTCCATAACAACAAAAATATTTGGCACTTTGTCTCATAGAGCTTTGCTTACCGTGAAAATTAAAACAAAAATAAAGCATTAGCTCTAATCATTTCCTAGTTACTGAATTTTGATTGATACTGAAAATAGATCCGAACAGGGGTGGACTGCGTGTGCGCGCACATTTGGGATGTAGCCATTCGGTGATGTTCTCCTGGTGCGCTGGTGCTTATCTAGATCTGTGCGAATATGATTAATTTGAAGCAGCAAGGCTGGAAGAAGCAGGGTGAAAAGGAGCGCTGTGTTTCAGGGCTGCAGTTAGTACCTTGGGGAACAAGAAAGACTGGATGATGCCCAGTAACATTGTTAAGAAAAATGTTAACCCACCAGATTTTCCTTGTTTCTTACATAGCAACCAGAGATAAACACAAAGAAATAGATTGGAGTAGGAGTACACCAAGTGACTGGCCTTTTGTAAGCTGTGTTGACTACAGCCTTCTTCAGCTTGAACACAGAAATCCTTTGTGATTGATCCAAGATGTTGCAAGCAGAAAATGGAAATCACCCTCTTCCCACTTTTGTCTTAACCGCTCATTCATTTTAGGAGTAAGAACATGCATCTCCCCTTTAATCCTTGTTTTTGAGCCTTGTTCAGGCTTGGGTGTTGGTTTTGGCTTCAGTTTTCCGTGTTTGTGGTTAAGTCTTCGGCTGTGTTCAGGTTAAAGGATTCTTGTTCAGATTAAAAGATCTTACGTGCCTGTAGAATCCTTCTCAGAACGCGCACAAAGTAAAAGCCCTCATTTTGCCCACTTAAGTGGTTCAGATGTCCCAAAAACGGTTGGACATATACAGCCTTTGCCTCTATCACTATACCCAAAGCGCCGTGTGCAAGTAACAGGTTTTTTCGGTAGGCAGTTAGTTGCGTAACAGTCCAAAGAAATACAAACTAAACCAAACCTGACGCTTTAATGCATAATTGCATTCATGCTGGGGAGCTGGCTTTCATAGTGAGGCCAGCTGGGATGTGATTTTTTTCACATTCCTAAAGCTTTGAACTTGCTTTAGACACTGATTCAGGTTGGTGAGGTTTGATTTTAAATAATAAACGTGGATTTCACTCAGCTTCCCTCACATTTTCAACATTGCTTCTCTCTTCCAATGTCTACTTAAGATGAACGTAGTCTTCTCTCCCAGCCTCAACACCTGCAACGGACCCACTTTCCCTGGGACAAGAACCGTTTTGTCCCGTTCGATTCTGCTTCCCCGCCAGCCAGACGTCATTTCAGGGCACTGGCTGTCACTGAGGTGGATGGTAAGGGCAGCTGCAGCGGGCGAGGGAGCTGAATTCCTCCTGAAGTCGTGACCGTGAAGCTTGGGGTGGATGCAGCTGGTACTCAGCCTCTAGAGGAGGTCTGAGCGTGACCAGGATTTACAAGGTGGCAGTGAGCTTGGGCGGTCTGTTGATTCAGCAGTCTGTTTTCAGCAAGAGTAGAAGCTGAATCCTAACAACCCGATCGGAAAGGGTGGATTTGTCTTGCTGTCGCAGCTGAAGGATGCTGGCTGTCCCACTAAGGTCCGTGGGAGCGGAGGGAGGCTGGGACTGTGCGCCATGGTTGTAGTTTTTGTCACACGGAGAGAACACTGTATTTTCTACTCATTGAGTCTTATTCCGTTTGCTTCTGCTAGTCAGAATGCTTTACTTTCTTTTACGTGGCTGCTCTGGTTGTACATAATTTATAAAAGGCTGAAATGGACAAAATGGATTTTAAAAAGCTCTTTCATTCCCTGCTTGGAAAGAGTTGTTCATGATATTCTCAAGATGCACCATTTATTGATCTCCTTTGCAATGCCAGTCCTGTTTGTGCGCTGCGGACGTTGAGTCCGGAGCGTTTTCGGTTACCGTGCGTAGTCCTACAAGGATGTCTCCTGCTGCAGCTCATTTCACTCATTTCATTTCGCTTTCCTCTGAAAAGCCCTACATCTCCCTGCCCGTACGCGTACAGCGACGCGAGATTGCGCCTGGTCCCCTTCGTTGGTGACTCGGGTGCATGAGGCTTGAATGTAAATGTTAAAGATTTGGTCCCCAAGGAGATTTGAGGAAACATTTATGTAACTTGGTGTTCAGTCGGTGATGAGCAAAGATCTGACTTGAGTTACAAGTTCTATTTGAAATATCTGTGGTCTCCTTCTGCAGATTATTAATCCTGCACTTGGATAAACCCTGCCTGTAATAGCCCCAAATAGCATAATTCTCAAATCAGAAAGTTCTAATGCTGGGGACTGCTAAACCAATTCCCTTCCAATTTGATGTTACCACCTATAAAACAGCTGCAAATTCCTTTCCACCTCTTTTTTTTCTTTACAAGACCAATTAGACTCCGAGCATGTTACAAAAGGCTGAAGTCTTTCCAGTTTGGCAACTCTCTTATCTAACAATTACACGAGTACCGAGACTCCAGACATTGCTGCCAAGATGTTCAAAAGCAACGAGTAATTTTGGAAGGATCTCTGCTGGCGTGTAGAGAAGGCTGGCCGAAGCGGATCAGACCCCCTGGCAATGTGTGTTTAGGGGCTTCTGGAGCGCGGGGCTTCGAACGGCTTCGTGTTCGCTGGTTTCTCACACAAACTTTTCTCATTTCTTCTTGAATCCGTGTGACGTTTAGCACCCGCAGCGTCCTGTGGCAGTGAGTGCTACAGCTTATTTCCCCGCTGTGTCAGAAACGCAGCCTTTCTTCTGTTTCTTTTGGAACTACTACCTGATTGTTTTCGTTTGGTGCTCCCTAAATGTTGTGTTAGAGAGGCGGTAAACAACTATTCCCCGTTGGCTTTCTGCACTCATATCTGCCCCGAGTATTGCCTCTCCTGCCTGAAGAGCCCTGGCCCTTTAGCTGTTTCTTGTACAGAAACTGCTCCGTACCTTTCGTTGGTCCTGTCACTCTTCTCTGTACCTTCTGCCAGGTGTGCTGTGGGGGAAGATGCCGGAACGCTATAGAGAGTCTGGTGTCCAGGCTGCCGATGAGTTTATTCAGTAACGTGAAACTGTTTTCTGGGGGGTTTTATGCCTTTCCTTTTCATTCCTATCATCTGAAAGGATTTCTTGGCTGCCGCTGGATGCGCAGCTCCATGAATTCTTTTCTAGTTCGGAGACCATTGCTTCGTACGTAAGTTTACACTACTTCTCCCACGTGCATCCCTTTACATCTTTCCATCTAGCAATACTGATTTTCTTGTGCCATTTTATCACCCCGTAATTCAATATTGGAAGAATCTTCCGCAACTCTTTGCGGCTGGCTTTCATTTTTCTTGCCTTACATAAGGGAGTATCATCACCAGGCTTCATCTCACTGTTCCGCTCTTTCGACGATTGTTTATGAATTTGTGGAAGCGCAGAGGCCCTGGGTCTCTCAGGAACCCATTTGTGGGATGTCCAACTTGACTTCATTTTCTCAAGTTTGCTGATCGGGCTGTTCAGACAAATAATGGTTGGACTCGATGATCTTAAGGTCTCTTCCAACCTAAACGATTCTACGATTCTATGAAACAGGTCTTCAGGAGCTTGTTTAAGCTTTTTTGGAAGCTAATGCCTATCACGTTTAAAATCCCTCAGCCTTTGCCACCTAAAAGTTGCCTTAAAACGTACATGTGTCTTTATAGTGACTGTGCACTAAAATGTTTAAGAGGAAGTTGTCTTGCCAATTATTCAAGTTGAAGAGCAGCTGAAGAGTAGTGTCAGGGCTCTCCGGAGCACGGTTTATCCTTTTTAACAACGGAGCTTCGTGCCCTGCATCACTTGGTGCTCTGACCATCTTAACTGTGTCCTTTTGAGGGAGAGCTGGGAGCCCTTCTCTGTAATGCAGACACTTGGGTTTAGGAGGCTTATTCGTTGAGTCGTCTTATATGTTTATGGAAGTATATGCAGTTTTAAAATTTGGGATGGCATTACTTTGAATTCATCTATAGCCGAGGGAAACGAGCAAGAGATCACATTCTTTTTTAAAAACCAGCGCTGTGATTAGCCATACAGGTTCCAGACCAGGAACAGAAAATACTTTCTGTTTGTCCTGTATGTCGCACACTTTCATTTTCATCACCTCCATTTTGAATGTAAAAGAAGTTGTTTGCCTTCACTGCTTAACTCCTATGATTGAGCTGAAGAACTAATGGAGGCTTTAAGTGGTATTTTGAATGTGGTCCCAAGAAATGATTAAGCTGGTCTCCGTAAGCGTGCTCTGATTGGATTTTGCGTCATATGAAATACTGGCTGGACTCAATGAATGAATGAGGGACTTCTAATTGTCTCCATGTTGGTTTTCCAGCTTTTTAAGCAGCAGACTCCTGCTGAGTTTCGGCTGTGTTAGCTGTGAGGACAGAAAATGTCTGGCGTGTGGCCGAGGAAGGAGGAAGATGACATCTCTATAGTGAAAATCCCTCTTCTCCACTCTGTGTCCATATTGTTCTGATATGTTAATTCTTTAATTCTTTCTTTTTTCCCCCCAGGAAGCGGACTTCTTTTCAGGCAACCCTGGCTATACAGACCCTGGTATTCAAGTAGAGGAATTCTCAACAGTAACTTCAGGAAAAGGGTGAGTAAAGCCGTAGATAGGACTCTCCCAGCAGCAAGTATGGTGAATGGGAAACTGGCACCAAAGACAGAAATACCGAGGAGGGTAGGGAGCACCAGTGGTTTGACCAAGGCATGGTGAAATCTTTGCATTTCAGGAGGGTAAATACCTGCAGGAGTACTTGCCTCCCCTCCCCTGGGAAAATATCTTTCCTAGAATACTCTGTTTAGGCTGGTTTATATTAAAATTACTTTAAAGCTGCCTGATTTGTCCTGTAATTCCTATATTGAGCTCATTATAGCCATACGATTTCAGGTTGTCGAGAGCTGAATCACAACAGCAAGGTTTATAACACAGGCAGGCGCTCATGGGAAAACAGTATCCTCGTCTCTTAATTAAGCCTTGCCTATTAACTCATGTCCCTGGGGAAGGGAGAGAAAACCCTTCACATTTTGCACAGCAGCGCAGGAAGAGTTACCCTGCAGTTTTTGGGAATGCTGTGCGAGGCGAGGGATGCTTCGCAAGGCTGATGTGCATGTGCAAGCAAGGTGGGCATCAGCGTTAAGTCACGTCTGAGGGAAGCATCTTGTATATCTGTTGTTTTAGCTTGTCAAAGCTCTATGTCCGCAATGAGGAAGCTGACCCCGAGCAGAGCTCCTCTCCCGACCTCCCGTCTCTTCGCTTTGCCATCCCTCCTCAGGTAAGCGGGAGGCTCGCTGCGTAAGTTCCATGGGCGCACGCTCGCTCTGGTGCGGACGGGGGTTACCTCCTTGGTACACGTGCTCTCCCTGCCCTCAGCCCGTAGCTGCAGGCATGGCTGTGCCCTGCAGCCCCTCGTCCAAGCTGACTGTCGTGGTTTAACCCCAAATTGTACCCCAACACCACGCAGCCGCTCGCTCACTCCCTGCTCCCCGCTGGGGTGGGGAGGTGAATCGGGGAGAAAGGAAAACTCGCGGGTGGAGATAAAAGCAGTTCACCAGGACAGCAGAGGAAAAAATATAAAAATATATTAATAATGATAATAATAATATATATAAGGATACTAGAATATATAAAACAAACGATACACAATTTCTCACCACCCGATGACCGATACAGCCCGTCCCGAGCAGCAGGCAGGGAGCAGGGGTATCCCCCCCAGCTATCCCAGAACAGCAAGTTCCAGAGAGAGCAGGCGAGGGAACCAACAGCCGAACGAACAAACGAAAGGGCCCAAATGAATGAAAAAAAGAAAAGGAAAAACAGGGAAACCAAAAGCAACCCGAAGGGAAGCTTAAGGATTAAGGCAAGTTAAGGGTCTAAAGGCCAGTGCCCCACCGGCTGACCCTCACTGATCCCGGCCATGCCGTCTCTGGTAGGGAACACTCTCTTTGGCCAGTTGGGATCAACTGTTCTGGCTCTGCCCCTCCCGGGTTTTTGCACCTGCACATCAGCAAAACCTGGGAAACTGCAAAATGTCCTTGGTGGTTCAGCAGCACCCAGCACCATCAGTGTGCTGTCACCGTTCTGCTCACACTAAATCCGAAACCTGGGAGCTGCTGGAGACAAAACCAGCTCCATCCTGGCCCAAACCAGGACACTGACTCTCCTGTCTCAGCTCACACGTGTCGTCAGATAGATTCTGCAGCTCCCTCACAAGCCCGCGGCTCAGCTGCAATACGGCTGTGATACAGTGTCCTGCTGCTCCAGCGCAGTTCAGTGGCTCTCTCTTTACTGCTTCGTTGGTGTAACAAGCTGTGCATGTTTCTGTAGAGCAAAATCCAACGGTTCACACGTTCAAAGTTAAAGCATCTGCCCAGGGAAAGACGGTATGTGTGGATGTGAAGCGTGAATGTATGAATTTGCATGAATTTGTACGCCCAAAGTCAAGTTTTACATGCTCTTGATATTCAACCTACGTCCAGATGCTCTCCCCCTTGTTGAAATGGCAGGTGGCAGTGCTCTCCCCCTTTCAAGGCTTGTTAATCGAAGTCTCGTCATCTCGATGATAAGCAAAATTCCTTTTCAACTATACTTGTATTTTGGACAAGAGCTGTCTCTTGGGATGTCCCGTGCTGTGTGACTTCTGGTCCCCTCTTCTAGTTTGACTCTAGAAAGGCATTTGCCCACCCGTCTCTCATACGTCCTCCAGCTGAAGGAGACGACAGCGTGAAGGTGCCTACACACAGAGAATCGCTGGATGCAGATAATGCCTGTGTTCATCAAATACCTGCGCTCTGCCATTGCTTTATAGTAACGCAGTCTTAAACTATAAAATATTCTTGGCCTTTGGTCATACCTAATGCTCGTTCTTAAAAACAGGAGGAATTAAAGAGAGGTAGCAATTAAAAAACCTGAGTGTCTCATTACTTTGGGCTGGTGAAGTGACTTCCCTTCTCTTGGGCCGCTTGCTTTCACAGCGACAGAAAAAAAGAAGAAAGAAGATGCATAAAGCTTCTTCCTCAGCAACGGACGGCAGATCTAAAGCGCACGCTAGACCTTGGCCCCCTCTCTCAGATCCCCAGTCAGGTGAGAGCGCACCAGTCGGCTTCTCTGCTTCTGGACCGCGTTTCTGGTCGCTGGCACGCAGAAATGAAGCGTGGCATGAAAACCCGGCGCTGGCAGAAGGTTACCTTGCCTAAGAAGGGAAAACGAGTGCTTCTGCGTGCTTGGGGATACTCTAAAATGATCAGACTCGGGTACGCTGCTGAGTGTAGAATTCTGTACGTTTTCACATCTAATTTTGCATAAATATATGTATGATTTTCTTTAACGCTCGTGGATCAGCATACCAGAGCTTCTGGGCTTGTCGATATCTTTGTGGGGCTGAGGGGTCTCTCTCTTCTTAAGCTTAATTCTCCCTTTCTTTCCGTCTGTAGAGTTCCCAGCCACAGCTGCTGCCGCCTCATCTTCCCCCGGCCTTCGCCTCCTAGTGCCAGCTCCTCCTCCCAGAGCTGCTGTGCCCGCCAGCGCCAGCGGCCTCATCCAGGCGGCGGGACCCCCGGCTGACTATCACTCAGAGTCCGCCGAGTCCATGGACGAGATTCCCGTGGCTCAGACTCGCCTTGGGAGCACGGCCCTTCCTAGGCCTCGGAAGAATACCTCGAGCGACTCTCAACGCTGTCCCTTGTCCACAGACAATCCCAGAGGCGACGGGAAGAAGAATCTGTATTCCGGGCCCAAGGTGAAAAGGAAAAGCTGCCAGCAAGACAGACGCGTGGAACGAGACCTGGAACTTTTTTCTAAGATTCCTGCTGTGTTTGTCAGTAAGAGCAGTGGGGAACCTCACGTCCCTCAGCCCCAGCCCAGTGAGAGCACGTCCGAGCCGCACCACAGAAAATGCACCAGCAAGCAGCACGTGGGCCGACGCGATCCGTGCTTTAAGGACATAAGGACAAACACCACAGCGGCCTCGTGATGGGCATTGCAAAGCCATAGCCTCTGGGGACGAGGCAAGAGGTTCTCTTTCTGTTTGTATGTTGCTGTTCAAAGTTCTTGACTCCGGTGACTCGTCTTTTTCCCTGGAGGTAGCAGCGTCCCTTTTCCTGACGCTGTCCCTCTTCCAGCAGGACTAGCCGAGAGGCAGCAACAACCCCGCTGCATCGCTCTTTCTGCCTCCTGCCTCTTCCTAAGCCCGGAGTGCTCCCGAGCCCGGTTCCGCTCTCCTTGGCAAGGGGGAGCAGCCTCCCCCGACAGGGGTGTGCCCGGGGCTGCCCCTGTTACGGACCGCAGCGAGACGTTCCTCGTACACGACCGAAGGCAAGAGGCGGTAGGGAGGCAAAGGGGGGGCACGTCGCTAGCGAGAGCTGACGTAGAGCGCTTTCCATGGGAGAGGGCTGTACCCTCCCGGCCCTCTGTGCACGAGGACGGCAGTGACTTCCTGGGAGAGCGCATGGGGAAGGACAAGGCCGCATCTCTGCTGCTCCTCGGCACCCTGGAAATTAAATATCCCATCTGCCTACACCTTGTCCGTCTTTGGCTCGTGCCCAGGGGCTTCAGCAGGCTGTCAGGGAGTAACCTCAGGTTGGTCCCTGTACCGCTTCCCACTGTGCGCCCTCGAGCCAAGCCCACCGGCGTTACTCTGCAAGGCAGCGGAGTTCGGCCTGTTCCGTCTTCCCGGCAGCCTGCGGTGCCCCGCAGTGCAGCCTCCTCATCGGAAGCTCTGGGGTCCAGCAGGTCCTGAAACCTTTCCCTTTCCTGGGTTGCCAGATCCACCTTAGTCCACAGCCAAGCCCGGAGTCTCTGCAGCACAGCAAAATCCCGCAGCAGACGCTGGGGCCCGTAGCCAGTGCCTCGAGTCACAGCACCCTGGGCTGGTGGTGAGAAGCAGAGGGACATCTGGGCTGCTGCGCTGCGGCACCTCGGCTTTCCCTGCCCTCTTGACTTCCCCAGGCAGCCCTCTTGGCTTCCCCCGTGCCAAATTCCCGGGTGAGCGCTGCGGCCGGGGCTGCCCGCGAGCCCAGATCTGCCCGGCAGCCAGCTAACCTCGGAGCCCGGGACAGCAGCCACGCACGCATCCCGACGGGCCTGGCCACCGGCCTGGATGTGCCTGACGCACTTTGTCGTTTGACAGCCGCGGCACCCGCGCAGCCCCGGGGCACCCACGCAGCCCCGGCACGGCCGGCGCCCTGCGCGGCAACGGCTGGCTCGGCCGGCTGCACCGTTTCTGGACAAGCCCGTGACACTGCTGGTGTGCAGCAGCAGAGAAGAGGAAGCCCAGGAAGTCTTCATCACCCTACCAGATGGTTTGATGCGTGGAAACCACAACCGACCCGTTCTCCAGACGACGGTGGGTGCAGGTGAGGGAAGGACAAGCCAAAGCGAGGTGCTGTGTGAGTCGAACTGAGCTGTCCTGCCCTTGCCTGGCTCAGTCCGCCAGCATTCGTCGGGAATGGGCGCGAGCAGGACAGGCTACCCGGGGACAGCCGCCCTCCGGGCACAGCCCACGCGGGACGGGCAGGCTGGACTCCCAGCTTCGGTGGGAGCTCTTCCCAGCCGGGCTCTTCCCCCTCATCCCGGTGCTCGCGCTGGCTTCCGTGCTGTTCCGAGGTCCGCGCAAAGTCCGCTTCCCCTGGAGCTTTAGCCCCAGGCGGGTTTTCTTCTGGAGAGCTCACTTCAGCAGAGCACGGCAGGGAGGCGCCTGCTGCGTGTTGGAAGCCTCAGCCCATTCCAGGAGCACCCCGAGTGCCGGCAGCTGACCCCGGGCTGCTTTAAAGGGCTGTCTTACCGTCCTTCGCTCTCTGATTTTTGACTCGAAAGAGCTGGAATGAGGAGCCTCGACTCTTCATCGAATTGCGTGAGCCGTGGCTCAGCAGAAGGGAACTCTCCTGTAGCTGTTGCAGGCTTCAGGTCTACGTTTGCAGGAAGGGTTGGCCTGTGGTCCCGCTCCTTGCCGCTTCCCTTGCTGCTGCGGCCGGTGGTCCCCGCTGGCCGCGTGACCCCTTGGAAAAGCGTGTGGGACCGGCCCTCGTGGACCGGCAGCCGTGGCACTGCTTGTCCGCAGAGACCGGGGCAGCCGCTCACTGACGGATCCCGGTCAGACGAGGTCCTTCCAGCTGCTTCTCCTCGGGGCTGCTGTCGGCCAAGGACAGCACGCCCTGCGGTTGCACTGGGCTCGGGGTTTCAAAGGCCAGCTGTCCCTCCGCCCAGAAGACGCGGGTAATGTCTCTCCTGCAGGTGCCCCTGCGCAGACCTGACGTGGTTTCTTACCCTTTGTCCAGGCAGAACCAGTCCCGAAGTCGCGTATGGAGCTCTGGAGTAGCGCTCTCAATAAAATTTTCTATGCCGTTTACTAAATAGTTTCCTCCTTTTTTTGCAGTCGTCCATTTATCTGCCCAGTCAACGGCCCCCGGGCTGTTCGATCCACTTTTCCCTGCACGTCGGATGTCCCGGCTGGGCTTGGCACCTTAACCGGGGTGGGGGTGGCGGCAGCCCCCTCTCCGGGGGGCCCTGCGGGTGTTGGGTGGGCCTGCCTCCCCTGAGGCATAGCGGGAAGACCACCTTCTCCGGGCGGGATGTGACTCCAGGTGCTTTGTCTCCAGCAGCTCCTGGGTTTTGGATTCAGTGTGTGAAGGATGGGGATAGGACACTGATGGTGCTGGGTGCTGCTGAACCACCAAGGACATTTTGCAGTTTCCCAGGTTTTGCTGATGTGCAGGGGCAAAAACTTGGGAGGGGCAGAGCCAGAACAGTTGATCCCAACTGGCCAGAGAGAGTGTTCCCTACCAGAGACGGCATGGCCGGGATCAGGGAGGGTCGGCCGGTGGGCCACTGGCCTTTAGACCCTTAACTTGCCTTAATCCTTAAGCTTCCCTTCGGGTTGCTTGTGGTTTCCCTGTTTTTCCTTTTTGTTTTCCATTCGTTCGGCTGTTGGTTCCCTCGCCTGCTCTCTCTGGAACTGGCTGTTCTGGGATAGCTGGGGGGGATACCCCTGCTCCCTGCCTGCTGCTTGGGATGGGCTGTATCGGTCGTCGGGTGGTGAGAAATTGTGTATCGTTTGTTTCATATATTCTATTATCCTTATATATTATTATTATTTGCCCCCAGCACAAGAAGGACATGGACCTGCTGGAGCAGGGCCAGAGGAGGCCACGGAGATGACCCGAGGGCTGGAGCCCCTCTGCTTTGGAGACAGGCTGAGAGAGTTGGGGTTGTTCAGCCTGGAGAAGAGAAGGCTCCGGGGAGACCTTATTGCGGCCTTTCAGTCCCTAAAGGGGCTTATAGGAAAGATGGGGACAGACTTTTTATCAGGGCCTGCTGTGACAGGACAAGGGGTGATGGTTTTAAACTGAAGGAGGGGAGATTTAGACTAGACCTAAGGAAGAAGTTTTTCACACTGAGGGTGGTGAGGCCCTGGCACAGGTTGCCCAGAGAGGTGGGAGATGCCCCATCCCTGGAAACATTCCAGGTCAGGCTGGACGGGGCTGTGGGCAACCTGATCTAGTTGGGGATGTCCCTGCTCATGGCAGGGGGTTGGACTGGATGGCCTTGAAAGGGCCCTTCCAACCCAAACCATTCCACGATTCTGTGATTCTATTATTATTATTATTATTATTATTAATAATACATTTTTATCTTTTCCTTTGCTGTCCTGGTGAGCTGCTTTTATCTCAACCCGCGAGTTCTCCTTTCTCTCCGATTCTCCTCCACACCCACCGGGGAGGGGGGGGTGAGCGAGGGGCTGCAGGGTATTTGGTTACCGGCTGGGGTTAAACCACGACACCAGGGAAAGAAAGTTCCGGCATGTCCTGAGGTGGTGGGTCCCGAGCACAAGGTGGGAAGGACGGGATGTGCTACGGCTTGCTGGGACACGGCCCTCTCCCGCAGCACGGGGCTCGCTCGCCCTCGGGTTCACCGTCGGGTTGCCCTCCCCTTCCCAGGCCGTGCCCACCTGCCCCTTCTCCTGCTGAGAATGGCCCGTAAGCCCCAAACTCCCCCGCCACGCGCATGGGCACCCCCCTGAGAGGGATCTCTGCCCCCAGAGCCCCCACCCACCCGTGCGGAGCCCCCTGCGCTCCTGGGCTCTCCTGGTTCTGTCCCGCCCTGCAGGCTCCTCCGCAAGGAGCGGGAGCCCACACTTGTTGCCGGAGGCCAGCGGGATGCCCTGGGGACCCCGGTTTGGGGGTTTTATCGAGTAGGGAAGTCATCCTTCTGCTGTCTTCAGCTGAGACGTGGAACATTTTCTCCGCTACACCGCGCGCTGGAGGAGGAAGAATAAATCAAAGCTGCAAAACGTGCGATGCCTCGTCTGTGCGTGGGGGCAGCTGGGCGCTGAGCGAAGAGCCCGGCCCCGGCAGGACAGGCTGCCAGCGTTGCGCTCCGATCTCCCGAACCTCCCGGGCGGCGGGCAGAACCTGTGTGCCGCACGGCGCTTGATTTTGGCTGGGTTTTGTGTTTTCACCGCAACCACATTAAAGGAGGAGCGTTGAAGATGCGTGCTGGGCACCCGAGAGCAAAAATGGTGAGACCGAGATGGTTTTAGCTCCTGGGAGAACTGCTCCCTGCCTCGGATCACTTCCCCGCAAGGATGAACCACGCAAGTGCAGGTCAGCGTCTCTGCCGAGCTGTTTCAGGCTGGGAGGGCCTTTTGCAGATGCCGCTTTTCGATGTACCCGTGCCCCGAGGACCCCGGCTTTGGGGGCTGCGCGTGGTATCCCACGACACCGTGGAAGTTTTCCACGGCAGGGAGCTGGCACCTTTCCAGGGTGCTCACAGCAGGCGCAGGCACAGCCCGGCCTCGCTCCTTCCCCACCCCGTTTCTGTCCGTTCGGGACCCTACTGCGGACACCTGCGGGTTCAGGTACCGAGGGCGTTTCTGCCGCCCGGGCGAGGCGCGCGGCTGCTGCGCCGGGGGAGGAAGCCCCGTAGCAGACCCGCAGAGGCCAGCGTGCGGGCAGGGCGGTCCTGGCCGCCGCACCAGGGGATCGCAACGGCCGTGAGCTGAGCCCTCGCTGCAGCCCGAGACCATCAGAGAGCTGGGTAAGGTGGCAGCAGAACTCCCGATGCCCTCAGCTCCCCACCGCTGCAGAAGCATTGAGGTCTGGCATCCCTGCGCCCCTTCTCCAGCACTAAATAAAAGGGGTTTTGCCAGGGCACGAACCCTCCCGTCGGCAGGAGGCAGCGCCCTGGACTGGCCGTTCCCGCCATGAGCCGCTGCGGCTTTTCATCAGGAGCAAGCGATGTGTCTGCAGGATGGTGACAGCTTTCTGCAGTCCTCTAAAATCGTAAATCGCGGTCGCTGGCCGCTCGCCAGCAGCTGTGCCAGGCCTTGCAGCGCCCGCTGTAAGCCTCGGCCTTGGCGTGGGGCGTACGCCCTGCTCGCTTTCAGCTTTGGGTGTGACTCAAGTTTCCTCATCGTCTCTTTGAAGTCAAGGGGACCCTCCTTTGGGAGATGATTTTCGGTGAGTCTGTTCCTGGGCTCTGCTTTTGACACCTCCTGAGAGCATCTCAAGGGCCTGCCTTGAACCGCAGGGGGAGGAAGGAAGCTCCTGCCAGAGGACGAAGCTTTTTTCCCCCCTCCTCTCTGCCCTGTGCTGTGCATCGCAGCCGGCACCCCGGCTCGGGCGGCAGATCCCCCTCGGCTCTGCGCGCCGCCGGCACAGCCGGCACGCACACGCGCGCGCCGCGATCGCGCCGCTCACCAGCCGCAGCTAAGCCCCGTTAATGCCTTGTGGACACGCTGTTGCTGGGGTTACCGTATACATATTGCACAACCCCCGAAACACTTCCCTCTGTTTTGTAGCAACTTGCGCTAGAGAAGCAGCCGTTCCCTAACCTCATCCCACCCCAGATGCGGCCGAGCCAGCGACTCATTCCTGAAACAAGATGACTCCGGGGAGCCTGCGGTGCCCAGCCCCGGGGGAGGCGAGAGGCAAAGAGGGCAGAGGGAGAGTGCAGAGGGTGCTCCGCTTGCGCCTGTGCTCTCGTGCGAGCTCTGAGCTGCGCCCTGGAGCTGTCGCAGCGCTCCAGGACTCTGCGCGAAGGTGGGGAGACAGGCACGGTCCTAGCAAGGACAAGCCCGGCACCCGCAGCCGTGCCTCCGTGACACTGGGCTGTGCGCCTCGCTGTGTCCCGGGTGAGCACTGGGGTTACGCAGCTCATCAAGCTCCCCGGGGCAGGAGGCAGCCTGGGAACGTCCTGACCTTCCTTGGAAATTGGAAGAAGGGAAAGGTCCCCGGGGAGCTGAGCGCTGATCCGTGTCCGTGCTCCTCCACCACATCACAAGACCTGTGCAACCTCCCCCTCGGCTCCTGCCCGCGCCACGGGCTCCGGACCAAGTCCCAGCCTCCTCCCGGGCTTCCTTTTCCGGGCTGCATGAGGAACAGCAGGAGCTGGCCAAGGACCGTGCTCCATCCGTCCCAACAGGGCCGTCATGGTGACAACAAACGCACAACAAACCCCAGCCCTTAGGAACCGAAACCTGACCTGCTCAACCTGACCCCGTGGGGCAAGTCGCCAGCCCTCGTGCGGTGCCCCCCTCTCGCCCGGCTCTCCCCATGGGCCACCTCTTGGCTCCTGGGGCTCCGCAGCCCCCGGGGCCGGCTGGAGCTCCGGCAGAGGAGCTGCCGACGTGCCCGGCTGCAGCTCAGCTCCTGCCTGCTGCCAGCTCCGTGAATCTGGGCTCTTGTGCTGCCTGCTGCTGCCAAGCCCTGCCAGAGCCGCTGCGGGCTGGATGCTCCAGCCGGCGCTACCTGGGCTCCTCTCTGGAGCTGTCAGCTGGAAGCAGAGCCGAAGACGCCTGCTTCGGTGGGGAGCTGCAGGGCAAGCGAAGGACAAGGCTGTGCCGTCAGCAAGACCTAAGCAGCCTCCCCGCCACGGCAGCCCCAATTATTGCCGTCTCCTTAGAGCAGAGAGCAGGCGAGCGGCTCTTCCCCACCTTCTGCGGGGTGGGACGACAGCCCTAGGTCCTCGCTGGCCTGGGTGGACGCTGGTTTAAACTCCCGCTTCACCGACAGCCAGTGTCACCTCTGAGCCTCTGCACTTCGGGACCTGCTTTCATGTTTTATGGCGAGCGGGAAGCGTGCGTGTTCAGGACGGAGTCCCCGTGGTGCCACCTCCTCCGTGCAGCGCCCAGCCTCTCTGCCCGTGCCTGAGCTCTACCAGGACAAGCCGGACGGAGGAGAAACACTCCTTGGTGAGGTCTAGCCCGGACTCTGGCATGAGGCTGGTCCAGCCCTACTAGATGAGCCTCCACACCCGTCCTGCCCGCCCATGCTGGCCCCTCCGGGATGTCCCTGCCACCTGGTTGACACCCTGCCTCTGGCTGGGCCGTGAAACAGCAGCTCCTGCCGACGGAGGGGTCACAGGGCTGGTTGGGGGACATGACAAAGGGGGGTCCTTCGTGTGGCTGTGGCCACCCGGGGCTCCCCGAAGTGGCCAGGTGCTGTGGCATGCCTGCGTCCTCTGACACCAGCCCTGGCACTCGCCTCGAGGCGGGGGGTACAGTTAGTGATCCCACGTCATGGACTCGCAGAGCTGGCTGGTGGTGGCCTCCGAGGGTCCCCAGGCCCTGCTCTGAGCCGGGATTGATATGAGCGGGTTGCTCAGGGCTTTGGCCACTCGAGAGTCGGCTGCAAGGTCCCAGCAGAGAACACGCGCCCTCAGCCAAGAGGGGGAGATGGTCACTGGGGCCGTACCCCAAAGCAAAGGGCTCGGGGTGCAAGAGCCGAACTGATACCCCTGGGGCAGCTCAGCCGCGGGGACACCCGTGCTCGGCCTTGCCCTCCAGCTCCTCCGCACAGCGACCAGGCAGGCAGAGCCCGCAGGGCGCCCAAGGCTGCCGGTGTTGTTCGAGCCGCTGCCCGGCTCCAAAAGCTGCTGATTTACCCCCAGGACCCTGCTTGGCGGCAGCAAACCCTGATGCGAACAACTCCTGGTGATGCTGCGGGTGGCCATGCCCCGCGCCCTGCGCCTGCCGGAGCGCGGCCGGGGAGTGCCAGGGGAGCGCCGCGGTCGGAGCGAGCCCTGGGCAAACCGCTGAGGTGGGGCCGTGAGTAAGTGCTGTGGGTTGTGTTGGGACTCCATGGCAACCACAATATTTGGGTGCTGCTTCAGCCCGCAGCACCCGCCGGGAGCCCCGCGTGTGGTCGGGCTCTGGGCGAGGGAAGCCAGCAGCCACCACGGGCAGCGCTGGCAGGCGGCTGCCTGCCCCCGGCGTCGCTCCACGGCTGTCCCGCCGGGACGCGCAGCGGGGACAGCCGCTCGCCGCCGTGCCCGACACGCCGGGACGGTTGGATTCATCCCCCCAGCCTGGGCAGTGGCCTTTGGTCCACGGTGTCACCCACTGAGACGGGCCGGCTCCCCTACGGCGGGGCACGCTGGCCGTGTGGGGCAGGGGACAGGGGGGCTGCCAGTGGGGAGCCTGCGGTGGCAGGGTGGCGGAGGAACCTCGTGGGGTGATTGGGGGGGACTCGTGGGGTGGAGGAAAGACCTTGTGGGGTGATGATGGGGCCTCGTGGGGTGATGGGGGGGCCTCGTGGGGTGGAGGAAAGACCCCGTGGGGTGGCGGAGGGGCCTCGCGGGGTGGCGGGGGGTGTCCCAGAGGTGGTCCGTGCCGCGGCCCGGGCTCGCTCTCCCCGCCCCGAGGGCGCTCCCCGGCCGTGCGGCGGCCCGGGGGAGGCGGGAGGGGGCGGCCCGGGGCCCCGTGCGGGCGCGGCCCGCGGCCCCTCCCGTCGCTATGGCGGCGCCTTAAACAGGCGGCAACGGCCCCCCCGCCTCAGAGCGCGGCGCCGGGAGGTGAGTGAGTGACTGAGCGAGCGCGGCCGCGGCGGAGCCGGCCCCCCCCGGGCCCCCCCGGGCCCCCGGCCCCGGCGGCAGCGGCAGCGGCACCCGCACCCCCCGGCCCCCCCCCCGGGCCCCCGGCTCCGGCCGCTGCCCGTCCCGGGGCCGGTGCGCGGGGGCGGGCGGGGACCGAGCGGCTGCGCGGGGCGGGGGCCGCGGTCGCTCCGGCATCGCCCCTCGGCCACCCCCGGGCGGGGGGGGGGGGGCGGCTCCGCGCTGCGGGGCCGTGCGGAGCGGAGCGGGGCCGCCCCTCCGCGGCCCGGGGCGGCGGGGGCCCCGCGGGAGCCCGGGGACACGCGGGGACCAGCGGCTGCCCCGCCCCGCCCCGCCGCTCCTCCCTAGCGACGGTCGCCAGGCAACGCCGCTCCTCCCTAGCGACGGTCGCCAGGCAGCACGTCGGCCGGCGGCGCATCAGCCGAGCCCGCTGCATCTTCGTGCCCGCTCTCCGGCTCCCCCCGAGGCCCCGGGGGGGGCCCATCCCGGCCCCCCCCGCCCGGGCACCGGGCGAGGTACCGGCCCCGCACCTCGGGGTGCTGGAGCCGCACCTGGGTACCGCTGCGCCCGGTCCTGGCTGAGACGCTGAGGGTGCTCAGCGCGCGGCGAGGGATGCTGAGCCGGCAGGGCGAGGCTGGCGGGGCGACGGCAGGCGGGGAGCCGGGATGGGGCAGCGGCCGCAGCGCTGTGCGGGGGCCCATCGGCCGCTTGGCACCCCCGTGCTGCTGGCTGCGGGGCACCGTGTTCGGCCCAGCCACGGGGGGCAGGTCGCAGGGCTGGGGCGCTGCCGGCTCCACGCAGGGGTTGCAGCCGTTGGCAGAGCCGGCGGGCAGGGGAGAGGTGGGCTGGAGGCAGGCAGCGGTGCCGTTTCTCATGTCGGCGAGCAGGAGGAAGGCGGCCGCATTGCGTCATTCCCAGAGAGTGCTCCCGAGGGGATGGGCTGATGCGCTCACTCCTCGCCAGCCCCTGGAGCCGACAGCCTGGCTGCTGGCCGCTCGCAGTCGGGAGCCTCCATCCATCCATCCCCCAAGACACGTCTCGGCTGTTGGCCTCGTCAGAGGCTGCCGCCAGCCCTCGCCCCACGCGTGCGGGCTCTGCCAACGCCCCGCTCCTGCCGCAGTCCCTCCGCCCTCGCCTGCCGCCTCCTCCTGCCCTCGTGGACCTGAGAGCAGAGCCGGCCGAGCTCCGCCGGTGCAGCCAGCCGGAGCCCGGGCAGTAACGGGCCCCTCTGCCCCCCATCCTGCAGCCCCATGGCCGGGAGCGCTGAGATGGCATCCCTGGAAGAGAGCTTCCGCAAATTCGCCATCTACGGTGACACCAAGGCTACGGGGCAAGAAATGAACGGGAAGAACTGGGCCAAGCTGTGCAAAGACTGCAAAGTCACCGACGGCAAAAGCGTCACCAGCACCGACGTGGATATTGTCTTCTCCAAGGTGAAGTAAGTGACTCGGCTTTTTGGGGCCTCCAGCCGCTCGGAGGCTGGGGATGCTCTTGCGGTGTGGGCACGGGTGGCGGTGCCTGGGGGCGGTGGCCCCCGGGGAGGCACGGGACCCCGGCTGCGTGCCCAGGCCATCCACGGTCCGTCCGTCATGGAGCAGCGGGTGCTGCCCTGCGGCGTCCTGCCTTCGGGGAGTTTGTGTGGCTGCTTTTGCAAGACCTAATACTAAATTAATCCAAATTTGGGGCGGTGGGAGGCTCAGCTTTTGGGGCAGAGGCTGTGCCCCTGCTCCCGCTCCCAGGTATCGGGCTGGGCCTGGCCAGTTCCGCCACGTTCCCGCCTAGCAAGAAGGTGCCGCAGGGAGCAGAGGAGGGTGCGCAGGGGCGTCCTGTGTGACGTGGCACGGCCCGTCCCTGGGCCCGGCCAGCCCGCACCTGAACTTGGTCTTTGGTCCCGGGGGGGGCTGAAGAACTAGAGGCGCCTGGGGCTGCTCTCGGCGTCCCCGAGGACGCGGTGACACCAGGGTGCAGGAGCAAGGACGGGTGGAGAACCTGCTGCCTCTGCACGCTCTGTCTGGGCACCCCCTCGTTCCTGGTGGGGCCGGGAGGGGCTGAGCACTGGGAGGTTGTCAGAGCGTAAGAGGTCGCTGCGCTGGGCCGGAGACGAGGGCTGGGCGCTGGTGGGAGAGACCTCTGCGGGCATCCTTCCGTCTGCTGCCTGCCGGAGGAGAGGGGGTGCCGGGCATCCCAGGCAGCCTGGGAGCAGTGGGAATGGACGCGCGTCCCCTCCTGCCACCAGCACCCGAGTCCCGGGGCACTTTCATGCAGGGGTGAGGTTTTTGGCACCAGGGACTTTAACAGCACGTGGCTGAAAAGCTCCTGGAGCTCAGCACCGGCCGTGCCCAGCCCAACCCGTTCAGCTGGGATTGCCCTGGCTGTTGCTGCGTTTCGGAGGTGGACGAGGGGCCCGAGGCCGGTGGAGGACAAAGTTGGGGTCTCCCTGATGCAGCTCATCCCGCTGCAGCCCCGTTTGGAGGCGCAACCTGAGGACGTGATTATGGCAGCCTGGGTTTTGTGCTTGCAGAGGGAAGACAGCCCGTGTCATCAACTACGAGGAGTTCAAGAAGGCGCTGGAGGAGCTGGCCCCCAAGAGATTTAAGGACAAGAGCAAGGAGGAGGCGTACGAGGCCATCTGCCAGCTGGTGGCAGGGAAGGAGCCCATTAACGTGGGCGTCACGGTGAGGGAAGAGCCCCCCGGCTGCTGGGAGCGGGAGGGATGGTCGGGAGGGGAGGCCAGAGCTCTGCCTGCGGCGCAAACGCTTCCCGGGGGACCCCGTGGCCCTGAGTGCACTGGGGATTGCACAGGTCCCGTGGGCGCGGGGGCATGGCAGGGTCCTCGGTGGGTGTCAGGAGCTTGTGTGGGGGCAGGGGATGAAGGGGACGGGGCAGGTTCTTGACTCCCATGTCCCGTCTCCCCGCCGCAGAAAGCCAAGACGGTGGGGGCCGTGGAGAGGCTGACGGACACCTCCAAGTACACGGGCTCCCACAAGGAGCGCTTCGACGAGAGCGGCAAGGGCAAGGGCAAGAGCGGGCGGGAGAACATCGTGGACACCAGCGGCTACGTCAGTGCCTACAAGAACGCGGGCACCTACGACGCCAAAGTGAAAAAGTAGGGAGGGGTGCCCGTGGCGCCCCCCGCCCCGGTCCCTGCGTGTCGGCCGTGGGGCCGGCGCTCGCGTCAGCCTTGGGACATGCCCGCGTGACGTGGGGCCCGGGAGGCTGCGCTGGGGCCAGCCCAGGCTGGCGGGATGTCGGCCGCCCAGCGCTGATGTGATGGGGAAGCAGTCAGGCCGCGTGCCCTGCCCCAGTGTTCTGTCTGTGTCCCCCCGTGCTGTGACCCCCCCCAGCCTCTCCTGTCCCCCCGTGCTGTCACCCCCAGCACCCCGCCGCCGGCAGCGCCCACCGTACTAACAGCACTGCTCCTCAGGGCTCCCCCGCCCCGCTGGCACCCACACCTTCCCTACCTCAGCCCTGGCTTTCGGGGCACCCTCCCTGCCGGTCCCACCGGGGACCGCAGCCTGTCTTCCCTGCAGACCTCCCGGGGACCTGCCTTAACCCCGCACCAGTTACACCACAGCCGCCTCCCTCCGTCTCCACCGGTGCCCTCGCCACGGGGCTGCCCGGCTTTGCCGCTTGCCGGCACCGCGGGAGGCTCAGACCCTGCGGTGCCGTTAGTGCTGGTGCTGCCGGGATGCTCCTGGCCCAGCCCCGGGATGCACCCTGGGAGAGCTTGGTGTTGCCTGGCCATGGGCAAAGGTCTCCGACCTGAACCCCCGTGGCCTCCCGCTGCCTTTGTGAAGCCCAACCCAAAGGATGCCGCAGACCCGCGCTGTAACCCGGCTCTGCAATAAAACCCCGTCCGCACTGACGCTCCCGGTCTGGTTGTGTTCAGCGGGACCGAGCAGCGAGAGCCCCGCTGCCCGCTCGCCCACCCAGGCGCTGGGAGACTCGGCTGGCCGTGCCGCCCCAGGGCAGCCGTGCCGTGGGCTCGGCCCCGGCTGCCGGAGGTTTTGGCAGCTCCTGGCTGGCCCCGAGTTGCCTGAGCAACCGCAGGCACACAAACACGAGCGCCTGGCTCCCGCTCCTGCTCTGTTTGCAACCAAACACACGAGCTCCTGGTAACGATCCCTGGGAACAGGCCGGGCTCCGGGGTGGGACGGCGGCGCCGGGGTGGGACGGCGGCTCCGGTGGGTGCTCTGGTGCATGAGGGTGCTGCCACCCCGAGCCCGGGCATGGGCAGAGCCTGCTGCAGCGCTGCCTGGGCGGCAGTGCCAGGCTTTCCGGCTAGACGCCCGCCTCCGTGGTCATCTGTTCGGAGCCGAGCTCCCTAAATAACCCGCCGGGGTTATTTGGCGGGTGCCTGAGCCACGGCGCTGGCGCTGCCCGCGCTGCGAGGGGTGTGCTGGGGGCACGCACGTGGCTTGGGCAGGCTCGCTCCCTGCCAGCGCACGGCCCTGCGCCTTCCGCATCCAAGCCGCCTGCTTTTTAGAACACAGGAGAAGGACGAAGTTGTCTTCTTCTGGGCTGGTTTCAGCCTCACCCCCAGTGAGGGTCTACCAGTAAGCGCCTACCCGTGGGCTGGGGGGATATTAGCCCTCCTCCGAGCAGGTCAGAGGGAGGTCATGGCTGCCTGTGCCCCTAAATGCTCTTTCTGAGACCCAATTTTGTGGCTGGGGGGGGGGCTTTAACCCTTTGCTGACTCCATTGCCCGGCTGCAAAAATGAGGCGCCAAATCGCCAGGAGGTGCCATCCACAGCCCCGTCCTCGTGCGCAGACTTGGCGGCTTTGCGAAGGAAGGACATTTTGTGAAGAGGTGAGCCAGGCCCCGTGGGACTCGTCCCCTGCCTGCACGTGGCACCGGTCAGGACCTGGTGGTGGGGCAGAGGGGGGTACCCGTCTCGGGGCAGCTCGGAAGGGGAGTTGTGGGTGCTGAGATGCTTTTGATACCGGGAAATCAAGACTGGGAGGGGATTTCTGCCTGGTTTTAAGCTCGCACGTGGCAAGAGCAGCAGGTCTGGCATCCTCACATCCAGCAGCAGAGCACGGCATTCGGGAGCCGCAGTCGTTCCTCCCCCAGCCTCTCACCCCACCTCTGCCTCTGAGGCTGGGGACCTCAGCAGCTCAGCTGCCCGCCTGGCAGCTGCTGAATGCCCCCGGTTGGCGAGCCAGCGAGGAGGGCGGATGGGTCCTCGCTTGGAGTTACCTCCATAAGTTCCTCGAGAAGCCAGGGGAGCTGAGCTGCCGCTGCTCAGGTGATGGAGCAGCCAGGGCAGGGGGTGCGGGACCTCCCCTGGGCAGCCAGCCCGGCCGAGCCTTGCCATCAGTCGGTTGCGTCCTGCTCTGAATCCTGAACAGAAGCAGCGTCTTTGCAGCCTGTGAAGCCACGGCAGAGGTCAGGCGGTGGCTAGCAGTTCCCACGCGCTGCCAAACTGCCCAGCCTAAGGGTGCTCCTTACCTGCTCCAGCTCCTCTTCAAGTTCTCCACCGCTGGCTCCACATGGGACTTTCCCCCTCCGACCTTCTCCTTGTTCCCAAGGAGGCGGCTCCTGCGCATGCCGTTCTCTGCACGGGGACGGGGCTGCGTGGTGAGGCTGGCAATGGCCAGAGCACTCTGGCCAGGCTGGTTGGTTGGCACCATCTGGTCTGGTATCTCGGTCCTGCCAAACCAGCCCCAGGAGAATTAGTGCTGGCAAAGACCCACCGGGGTCTGATGGCTGCAAAGTGCCTGAGATCAACCTGAAAAGAAGTCAGTCTTCCCCTGAAGTGATGGGAACAGCTTCCTGGGAACAATGAGATGTTGGTTTGGGTCTTCATCAAAAACGGAGAACTTTCTAAATACCAGTGTAGCGATCTCCTGGGGAGCTGTTGGCTGTGAGTGTGCGTACAAGGGCCACCCCGTTCGTCCTTGCAGGAGGTTGTGAAAGCCCTGTAGAAAAAGCGTGTGAGACACATCATGCAGTCCCTATGCATGGTTGAAGCCAGGTGGAGACACGGCCTCACGGGGAGGTAAGTGCAAGGAACCTGGCCTTCAAAGATCAGTCTTCATCACTGATGTGGACAGGAAAGCAGAGGTCCTCAGGATGGTTGGCACTGGAGCACAGGACGGACAAGGAGAGGCCAAGTTGGGGTGCTCAGCCCTCGAGAAGACCATAACCTGAAGGAACTTCCATGGGACCAGCAGCTCCGGCTGTTATCCTGGTGAAGCTTGAAGAGATGCCACAGGCCGCTGAGACAGCAGAGACCTGAAAATACGGGTTGCAGAACTACTTTCAGTGGTGAAAAGTGACACAGCCCAAACAAAAGGGCTTGCAGCCATTTCGCCTGCGCTAATGAATTTGCTCCGGCCAAGCATTTGCTCCGAGGTTGGCTCCACACCAGCTCAAGAAAGACATTTTGCAGCCAGCGTGTAATTCCCTCGCAGCAGAGGAGCCAGCGGGCGGAAGGTGTCTCAGCCAGTATTTATGTTGTTTGCATTGATCCAAACCCCAGACATGAAGCTTTTTTTTTTTTTCTCTCCTTCCCATTTGTTTCTTCCCCTTGGCCGCTCTCCGGCCCCGCTGCCGCAGCGGAGGGGCACGCGAGACCTCGCACCCAGCCCCGCCACCGCAAACTCACCTGCTCCACCGGTTCGGACAAACCCAGACCCTCTCACAGGCTCATCTCCCAGCTTGCCAGCGAGACGTGCAGCCCCGAAGGCTCAGCTGAGTGGTTGTGATGAATTTAGCTGTAAAATATGTTCTCTGCCCCCAAGGTCACTTCCCTAGAGAGTTTCTAAAATCATCGTGGGATGACGTCTGCACTAAACGAAGTGCTTCACACTTTGACAGCAAGTTGTGTGCCTGGAACTCGGGGTCTGGCTCATCTGAGAGGTCATTTTTCTCTGGGCTGAGCGGTTTGACCAGAGACACTGATGAGGACTGATGGCTCTGTTCCTCGAGGACATAGATTCATGTCTAGCAGAGCGAGGCAGTGGGTGTCAATAAGCCCAGCAAGGTCTCACCCTTTCTGTCCCTGTGTAGGAGCACCAGGAAGAGCCCACAGATGTTGTTGTCCCAAAGAACCGCTCCCTCGGCGAGCATCCCTCCGGTGCAGCGCAGACCCGTGGTCCCGCGCCAGGCAAAACAGCTTCCCTACCGAGCTGTACCTGCGCTGCCTCCCTCAGTACTTTTCCATTTCACTGCTCGTCCGACGGACAACCTTTTCCAAAATAGACAGACGAGGCTGTAAATCACGTTCATCAGAGGAGACTCGGAGAGCAGCTTGTGTCCCGGTGGGTCGGGCTCTTTCTCAGAGGTATCGCTCTAAACCTGGGACTGGAATTTCAAACGCTTGCAGTCAGTCCCCTGAGATGCTGGTTTGACCATGAATGTTATGTGCAATGCTTCATCGCCTGCTACTGTGCTGGAATATTGATTTAGTACCATTTTAGAGGGAACTGAATTAACTAAATTACCATCTTCCCAGCATGGCATGGTTTCAGAGAAAATGTTATTATACAGGAGTCATCCCCACTTTTTGCTAATATAATAACTGCGGCGGACGTGTAAGAATGCAGGGGAAGACAACAGGAAGATGCTGAGAAAGCCAAAAAAGGAAGGATTGGCAACGGCGACCACCCCCATGCCTACAAAAAGCAGCCTGGGGAGCACCACGACCGGTGTGGGCAAACAGGGCGTGGGGCGGCCGTTCACACGGCAGGTCGCGTGGAAGGGCGTAGTCACCCCACCAGCTCCAGAGGCGAGTTCAGTTGGTGGCCCTCACCCTCCCAGAAGGACCTGAGCTATGGTATCCACCTGGCAGAAAGCCACGTCCTCTGCGCTTGCCGGAATGGCCGTGGCAACCCAGACAGAGGTCCCATGAAACGTGCAGCCGTGCGGGTCTCCGGCTGCAGGGAGCGCCAGGGCCTGTCGCCGGCAACGGACGGCAGTGGTGAGAGCGGCCGCGTGAGGTGGGACCAGGCGGAGGGTCTGCTCAGGAAGGAGAAAGGTTGAGGAGCATCAGGGAGTCTGAGAAAGAGAGACTGGTGGAACCCTGCTCTGGCCTCCCTGAGACAGAAACAGGGACAGCCACCAGAAAAAAACCAAGACCCAGGGGATCCTGTATCCGCCCCCCGCCAGGCTGAAGGCAGGAGCTTAAAGGAAAGGTGGGAATGGAGGCAAGTCCACGCTTGGGGCGGCAGGCGAACCCCCTCCTCACCCACCTCGCCTTCCCAGGCGCCTCTGTACAGCAGGTCTGAGGCTCTGGATGTGGAAGGGCAGTCAACGGAGGATGTGGATGACGGTCCATCTACACCAGAGGTGTCATCAAGGTAGGAAAGGCATATGCCCCATATCACAACCACCTTCACGAGGAAGAAAAGATGGGTTATAGTTGTAGGTGACTCCCTTCTGAGGGGAACAGAGGGTCCCATATGCCGGACAGACCCTCCTCGTGGGGAGGTCTGCTGCCTCCCTGGGGCCCGGGCTAAGGACATCACTAGGAAACGTCCCAGCCTGGTACGGCCCTCGGGCTGTTACCCGTTACTGCTCTTCCATGTGGGCGGCGATGAAGCTGCAACGTGTAGTTCAAGGGCAATCAAAAGAGACTTCAGGGCCTTGGGAGGGTCAGTAAGGGAATCTGGAGCGCAGGTTATTTTTTCCTCTCTCTTTCCAGTTGCGGGCAGCGACATTGGAAGAGACAGACGGGCCCAGGCTATTAATACGTGGCTCTGTGGCTGGTGTCACCGCCCCAATTTGGGGGTTTTTGATGGCTACACAGCACCAGGCTTGCTGGCATCAGATGGGATTCACCTTTCTCACGGGGGGAAGAGGGTCTTTGCCCACGAGCTAGCGGGGCTCATCAACAGAGCTTTAAACTAGACTTGAAGGGGAGGGGGATAATATCAGGCTTGCCCGTGACAGCTGTGGGACGACACGCCGAGGTTCGAGGGACGGGGTGCTAGCAAGGGCCCTCAGCCTGTTGCTCCGAGACGTGCTGGCTCCACTGCAGCACACTGGAAGTCTTACGGAGATGAGCCAGGGGCTCCTGAGGTAATGGGAGCCAACAGGGAACCACCAGTGAAAGACCTCAAAGGAATTAAGGGGTGTTCCTCTAAGAAGGCGACACGACCGACAGCCCAGCTGAAGGGCCTCTACACCAACGCACGCAGCATGGGCAACAAACAGGAGGAGCTGGAAGCCACCGTGCTGCTAGAAAGCAATGACCTAGTTGCCGTTACTGAAACTTGGTGGGACGAATCCCGTGACTGGAGTGCGGCTGTCGATGGCTACAGGCTGTTAGCAGGGACAGGCGAGGAAGGAGGGGCGGAGGAGTTGCCCTCTACATCAAGAAATGGATGGAGTGTGAGGAGCTGTCTCTGAAGAACAGCCACAAGGAGGTTGAGAGCTTATGGGTAAGAATCGGAGACCGAGGCACAAAGGGAACCTTGTGGTTGGTGTCTACCACAGGCCACCCGACCAAGGGGAGCCTGTTGATGAAGGCTTCTTACTCCAGCTGCAGGAGACATCGCGCTCGCAGGCTCTCGTCCTGCTGGGCGACTTCAGCCACCCAACATCTGCTGGAATAGCAGCACAGCGAGCTGTGGTCAATCCAGGAGGCTCCTGGAGTACGTGGAGGAGAACTTCTTAACCCAGGTAATAGACAGCCCCACCAGAGGGGATGCGATACCAGGCCTGATGGTCACCAATGCAAGTGGGCTAATCGGTGACATCAAGACTGGAGGCAGCTCCTGCTATAATTATAAAGAATTTTACAAATCCAATACACTGATTTCCATTTATTCAAAATCACATTTTAAAAAGTTAGTGCTTAGAGCTCTAAGTTAGTAGCGTGGAGCTCTGTATTCCAAGACGACTACAACTACAGCTATGATTCATTTTCTGATTTCAGACGTAGCTGGTTTACAATGGCCAATAACTGACAGAAACCATTCAAAGAGCATGTGCTGAGGCAGCTGGAAGCACATCAGCGGAGTGCTATGATCGCAAAGGGCAACTCTTCTCTCTCTCATTTTGACCGGAGATACTTTTTCTAAAAAAAAAAAGCAGTTTCATCAGACCTGGAATATTCCTGACTTTCCGCTCACCAAACTGGCGCTTTCCTGTCTTGGCTTAAAAGCCTGTAACCAGCTCCAGCCTCCTGAAGCGTACAATGCGCGCTAACGATCACCAAAATAGCTTGCTCATGTGTCAAAGCCCTGAATTCATCCATTTGCCACCAGTGCAGGGTATTGCAAGGAGCATGCATGACTTAGGACCGGAGGAGTTCTGCTGGGACACGGGCACCACCTCCTGCGTGCCCTGCCTGAGCCTGGCCCATCCCTCTGGCTGTCCTGCAGAAGAGCCCCTGTCTCCTGGAGTCTGGTAAGTTCTTTCACTTCCAGTCTTAGAAATTCCACCTAGGAACGCAGACAGTCATTTTTCCAAGGCATCTCATCTGAAGGAAACACAGGGAGAAGGCTGAGCTTCCAAGTACTGCTGTACTGAGCATCCTTCTGACAGGCTGTGGGATCCAGTGGCTGGAGGTTACGCTCCAGAGCAGCCTGTGAGGGGTTGTGGAACATTATTTGCCCAAAGTCTTTACAACTCAGGGCTGTAGGAGTGGCTAAAGCCCATCCCACAGTTCAGGGCTGCCCCGCAGCATCTGGGGCACAGAACCGTGTGGCCTCTGCTCTGGGGCACAGCAGAGATGCTCGAACCTCCTTGGCCACCAAGCCTGTGAGGTTATTTCAGATTACATAGCCCCTGCGACCATTTATGCTGACTACCGAAGTGTGCCGGGCAAATGGGGATGAAGGCTTGGTCCGCTGTCAGTTTGTCTGTCTGAGGGCAAGGATTATCTCTGATAATCACGTTCAGTTCAAGTTGACATTCATTCAACACGGAAAGCTTGTTTGGGTCCTTCGGCAGTCCGGGTATCCGACCTATGACGTTACCGGTTCCTTTTTTGATTAGAGGAATCTTGTTCTTGCTGCAGAGTGAATCACAGCTCCCAGAAAAGGTGGCTATGGCACAGCTGGCCCTGGCAGCATGCGGGTACGGCTGCGTGGCGCCAGGTCTTGTGAGCCTCGTAAAGCCGCATCACGTCCTTGGTGGCCAGGAGGCTACAAAGGAATCCTTCCAGTTTGCCCCGCCGTACGTGGGGGTTTGTTTCGTGAGATGCAATAAGATCAGCAGCCTGATCCATCGCTTGTAACGTGGAAGCTGACGCACGGCTCTTCTCCAGCCCTTCACCCGGCTGCTGCATCGCACAATCCGTTTGTGATGAGACAAGACAAAAGACAACAAAACAAAACAAAAAAAAATCCCCCGAATCACAAAGGGTCACAAGTGTTATGAGAAATGAATCCGTTTTCTACAGTTTTGCCAGTGCCTGGTAAGTCCCCAGGAGCCTTTCCAACGATGCTGGTGAGCCCTCTGAAGGGAGACAAATGGCAACGAGCGTAACGTGGCGCGAGTTTAAGCGAACCCTTACGTCACTGCTTTGAAGCGTTTGTTTGAAACACACTTCTAAAGAAAAAAGACATTTTCAAAGCGTTCCCGCATAGGTATGCAAAAAAAACCCCCTAAACAAACAGTAAAATCTGAAGCACAAAAGGATATTCAAGCATTTTGGCAGGGAGCTTCAGTGATGTCAGAAAACAAATCTAAACAGAAATGTTTCTATGGAATTCTTTTTTTTTTTTTTGAGACCTAATTGGAAGCAGATTTTAGCTTTGGATTTAAACATTTCCCTGCAGCATCTGCAATGCTATCCCTGCGTTATGCATTTTAGGCTCAAGGAGCACGAGTACCAGGCTACGGAGCAGAGGAGGGAAAAGCTCAGCATCCTCCTGCTCACGTTAGTGCTACAGGTTTAGCCAGTGCTCTTGGGAAAGTCATGCAACCTCGTTCTCCCGGGGTTTTTATCCAGGAGACTTCAAGGTAAAGTGCAAAATCCACAGAGACTCTTATCCATGGAGCTCTGTCTTTCTGCCCTCATAAATCCAGCATTTCTTGCTCCACTGAGACAGAGCTTTGAGAAGAGTGAGGAGCTCAGGGCGGGTGAACATCACAGTTGGACGAGCTTGGGCTCTTCTCCAGGTGGACCATCTTGGGGACGGTATCTCCCTGAGCCCAGGCACCTCATTTTCTGACTCAGTGTGTTAGAGTAAAATCCACCGAGAAAAAAAAAAGACCAGTCTTCTGCTGGATTGAGCCTGATCTGATATGAAGCACCCCACAGCCATGCGTTTGTTAAATCCAGCCCAGGAGGGGAGCAGGAGCCCAGCGTAGGGGACCAGGACCTGTGACAGGCTGCAGCACGATCGTATCGAGTAAAACAGAAAACCTCAGCCAAAATGCATGTGCAACGTCTGGGAAACGCAGTCATTTGAGCAACTATGGCGCTCGGCCCTGAAGACGGCCCCGAAGCTCATCCAGAGGATGACAAGTGTTGCGAGAAGTCTTGCTATGGAGTGGACGGACCCAGATCTCTCCAGGGTTGGCCATGAGACAAAACCGGTACGAAGAGGACGGCGGGGGCAGGCAGAGGAGTGTTTGCTGCTTGCGTGTTTTCCCGGGAGCCAGGAGAAGCCAGCTGACAGCTGAACAGCTCCTCTGCGCGGCCGCTGCCCGGCCAGCACGGACGGACGGACAGGCACCGAGGGACGTCAAACGGCAGCGCTTATACATCAAACTCCATAGGCACCATCTGAAGATGGGACCCATCTGAGAGCAGAGCTTTTGAACTATCAACCGGTTCCCACTGCACCGACTGGAGAAGAAAACGGTGCCCATCCATTTGTTTATACAGTATTTATTTATCCATGGTATAATAAAGTTATTTTATGTTTTATTTTTCAGAAGACAAACTGTCCCCTTTTCCCCTCTTTCTTTGCCCTTCTTTCACCCTCCCCAACAGACCTGTCATCTGAAAACACCCACCAGCGCTGCAAAATTGTGACTGCTTTTGCAGGCAAGCCTACCAGAAGGGATGGCAAAAAACCCGGCAACTCCGAAATCAAAAACCTGCCACAAAAACCTGCCTCGGTAGCAGCCTCCAAATTGCTGTCTGGGAGATTATTAATGAAGCAATTAAATAAAGTTGTCTTTGTGCCAGCCGAGACTTCCAGTAATAACAGGCAGAGCTGATAATGGGTGAACCGAAGTGAATGTTAAAGACGTATAATCCTATCGGTGAGGTGTGACACAGTCCCAGAACGCAGTTATTATTTATTTGCAGGTGAACATTTAATTTATATATAACAATACAAAGTATTAATTAATAATAAGTAATATAATTTTTAATATGTGTGATTTATATATTCACATGTGGAGTTAGCCTGAATTCCTATCAATGCTCTTTTTTTTTTTAATGCTGACCTTGTCCCCAGAGAAAGCTTAAAAATATTGATGAGCACTCATATATCTTTATCTAAAGCTCTCCTTAAATTATTTTTTATTAAAAACAAGAAATCCTGCATGCTAACAATGGTTAGCCAGGTAATGAGCTGTCATATTCCAGATTTCCCTGGCTGCTTTTATTCCTTGGGTCTTGCTTCTCACCTGTTTCCTATTTTAGCTACAAGAAATGACACAAACAGCACCTTATTAACGAAGTCTGTCACATTACTGTTGCGTTAATTGGCTTGTAAGATAAACCGTGGCCCTGCCCCTTCCCCTGGGGCTTTGGGAGGCTCAGCCCCTGGAGCAGGATGGTCCCTTCCCTCGCTGGGCTCCTCAGCTGGGGGCTCCCTGGCCCTGGGGCCATCACAGCGCTCTCAAAACCCCCGAGTGCAGGTAAAACAGACAATGAAATACCTCACGGCGAAGGATTTTAAAACTGACCCTCTCCAAAACACTGTCGGCTTGATGTTAGAAGAGCGGCAGTGTGCTGTTTGCAACTAAAAAAGTGTATTTAAATGGGGTCTGATCACCAGGTGTGTGCACAACTCGGGGTGCCAGGGAGCCATGCTTTCACTGACTGGTGTAAAATTGAGGCTCTTTGTTCCTGAATCGCTTCTGAAATTGGAATTTGCCTTTTTTTTTTTTTTTTGAAAGTGAGCCCTAAAGCTTGCACACTCCCCTTGTTCGCTGTGGGTCAAGGCGTGCACTCCTCCTCCTCCTCCTCCTCCTCTTCCTCCTGCCTGTAGGTACTTGCTCATCCCAGGAGGGGAACATGAGCCAAAGCCGGCCACGCTCGACCATACGCCCGCTTCATGGCATCAGCTTGCAAAGTCGTGCACAACGAGAAGTCGTAACCCCCTTTTACCTTCCGTCATGCCCACGGGACCAGACCGCAAAGCGATAAGGCTCAATTATAAAGCCACCGGAAAAAACACTGATGTTCGCACGACTGTTTTCAGCAATAACTGAAAAAATGAAAAGCCAAACCGAGGTGCAGCTCCCTATAGATCCTTCCTTTATATCTCACAGGCTCGTCCTGTCGGGTTTTGTGTTCGGTTGTCTCGTCTGCCGGGTGAAATAACGCCTCACCCCCTTTCGCTGCTGCTGCTTCTACAGAACCACGGCAAATTGGAGACGCAGCAGCAACCGATCCTGGCACCTGCTTTAACTGATCTTCATAGCCGTAACTTGCGTTTGAACAGAAACCACTGAGACAGAAGAAAAAAAATCCCTTTGGTGTTTTGGTTTTTTGGTTGTTTTTTTTTTTGTGGGTTTTATTGTGGTTTGTAGCACAAGTGGATCTTGAGTTCTTCAAGTAAATACTTTTAGTGACAGCACATGCTTGTATTTTATGGTGAGTTGTTCAGCAGCGGTAACTGTGGGATTAACGCCATTTTTTTGTTGACTTGCCGGCTCACGAAAGCGCAATTAATCTATATCCTAATGACGGCAAGTTTACAAAGCTTAAACTGTCACTACTGGAGCTGGGAGGAATTAGTTAGCTCCGGCTCAACCGCCAAGGTGGGCGCCTTGACCCTGCGCACAAGCGCAGCTAACGGCCGTCCCGCGGGGGGAGAGAGGCCTTCCCACGGCAGGTAGGAGCTGCTGGGAAAAGATTATAATTATAATTTGTTAATCGCGCTATCGCAGCATCCTCGGGGTGTGCGAGCAGCCTCCGCTCCGGCTTTAAACCCGGCTCTGTGGGGACAGGTAACCTTGGCCTGCTCGTGCGCCCTCCGTCACCCCAAAGCCTCTCAGCTGCCCACAACCCCTGTACCCCAACCACTGGGCTCCTGTCACCCCGCTTTGTCCCCCGGCTTTGTCACCCTCATCACACCCGAGTGTCCCTGCCCTGCTTTGGGCCTCTCTCCTGTTGCCTAGCAACACCACCATGCACTGCAGCCTAGGCCGCCATGTTAGGGCCGGCCTGGGGCCTGCTGAGGGGAGGTGTGAGGGAACGGGTCTCCCCTCACAGACCCTCCCCGGGGCCCGGGGGAGCGGGCAGACCCGGCGAGGGGTCAGGCCCGGCGGTACCGCCGGGCCTGACCCCTCGCCGGGTCTGCCCGCTCCCCCGGGCCCAGGCGTCCATTGTGGGCTGCCCACGGAAAGCAGCAGCCTGTGTTTCACGCCCCTCCTCATGAAAATTGCAAACAAAAAGCTATAGCAACCCCCCCAAAAACGGACCATTTCTTGCTATTTTAAAGTGCGTTAAAGCAGCACGAGGCTTGACGGGATGGAGAGGCACAGGACAGGGCTGGGAAAAGGGGGTAAGACCCCTCGTGCACAGCGGTGGGCTGCTAGCGTGGTGGTGATGCCCATAAAATGGCAGCCTGAGCGGCGCGAATTGCCTTAAGCGTTTCTGGAAGTAGTCTCCTTGGAGCAACGGTACCGATGAGTGGGGTTTGGTGGTGCTGGCTCTCTTCCTCTGTCCCCCCAAATTGGAAACGAGCCTTAAAAATACGAAGATTTTAGTATCTTGCTGTTTTTCCTTTTAAAATCTTCATCTTTCTTGCTTGAACAGGATTTTTTTTCATGTGTTGTATTCAAATATTTAATTTGCTTTCAAATAGCCGGGTTGTATCAGTGTTAAGAAGTGGTTGACGAGAATATTTGTGAAGAAGTCTCGGCTAAGCATACTTTGAGGGCAACGTAATTGTGGTTCTACATCATTAGTTTTGATTATGAGCACTCTCTAGGAGCTACGAGCACTCTCTAGGAGCTTCAAGCTCTCTCTAGAAGCTAAGTTAAATTCTTGCATTCATCAAGAGTGTATTTTTTCCCCCCATCCTTTTCCGGATTTCCTTTTGACTCTCTTTGCTGTAGCCACTTGTATGAGAAATAGCCTAAAAACATTCCAGGCATCAGGTATCGTCTTCCACCACGTTTTTTACTGCTGCAAGAATTGTGTTGTCCATTGTCAATACAAACTCCGTCTCCTTGGCTTTGGAGGCTAGATGCTGCGGCAAAGGCGGGCAGGCTTTTTTTTTTTGCCGTTTTCAGCCTTGAATTGACTTTTCCGTCCATTTTAGTAAGCCACAGACTAATCCATACCTCAACGTGATACAATAACGTGAATATATTGGCTGCAGGTTTTAACTGTGTGTTCTTGTCCTGCTTTAGGTCAATTTTCCCTCTGCTTAGCTGACAGCCATGTACGTGCTTACCAAGCATCCTTTCACTGTGGACGTTTATTTTCTTTCCTACCTTGTCAAGAGGATTGTGACCTACACAGAAATAAATATCTGCATCTTGAAGTAGTAACTAACTGTATAGAATGGTGTGTCCATAGGCACACAGGTTGTGCGGAAAGGGATATGGCACTTATTTGTGGTTTATTACTTTTATTTGAATATTGAAGGAAGACGTTTGTGATATTTCACTTGCTGCTGGGTGTAACAAACTCAGTATACACATAAACCAGGTTGTTCCAAGGTTTAACGGTAAGTATTACGCTATGTAAACCCATGCAATTTGCTGACTTGCCGTGACCCATGACCATAAACACATATTAACTAAGGAATGTGCGTGCACAAGTGAATGGGAATGTAACGCTCTAGGTCGTTTGCCCTGTGCTTTATTTTTTGACAAGCTGCTTCAAAATGTACGGTAAGTACGCTACCACAGAACGGAAAATAAAATGCAAAGTCCAATGGAGTTTTAAAATGTCACAGTTTCAGAATTCACAGGCTCGTTCTAACCTCTTGATATGTTTTCCTCTTCTATTTGAAGGAACCAGAGCGCGTTATGGAATCTGCAGAAGAGTTAATTAATCTTAATGTCGGTGGCTGGTATTTCTCAATTCCCAAAAGTAAAGTCGCTCAGTTTCCTGAATCTCTGTTGTGGAAAGAAGCTTCTGTACAAGATCAGTCTGAAAATCTAACATTATTTATTGACCAAGATGGTTTTATATTTAGGCACCTTCATTATTACATGCAGACTTCAAAATTACCTTTTTTCAGCTGTGCTGAATTGAACTTATTGTATGAGCAGGCATTAATTTTGCAGCTGACACCTTTATTACAGGTAAAGTGGGATATTCTGTGGGGCTTTTCTAGAATTTTTTGCATTCTTAGATAATATTGTCTGTAGAAGGATGTCAAGGAGTTTGTGTATATAACTTTATCAATGCTTGCGATATGCATCCAGACAGATAATTGCCACATTCAACTCATCTGCCTTGGTTGGTGAGTACAGAAAATGGTACGAATTTCATGCTTGACCTTTCCGTAAGAGCTCATTCAACAGTCATTACTTGCCTTTTTTTTTTTTTTTAACTAAAGTTAAAGCAAGCAAGGCTTTTATCTGCCAGCTCTTGTGCTTGGTGACAATTATACCGACCGATCTTGTTGAATATGAACCTTTTAATCTGAGGAAGGTGAGATTGCCCTTTCTGTTCTTCCCTGAGAAGGTTCAGTCTGCCCGAAAACAAACCCGTCCCACGGGGACGCCACTGAACTCGCCGTCCTGTCAAAGGGGGAAATGATGATTCTTCCTCTCCTCCTATTCTGTAGCTGCATAAACAGAAATGTTAAATGGATATCTGTAGCGAATATTTAATTTGCTATTTAGCTATAAGTATTTTTTATTGTAATTACAGCGTAGTTTTGTATTGTGCCAGTGAAGGCTGAGTCCATGCTTCCTGGCTGGATGAAATGTGTGTTTTCGTACATTAATATTTGCATTTCCTCTAAGTTTAATCTAAACTCTGAGTTTCTTTTGTTTCTAATACTTTTTGTAGAATTGTCTCAAAGGTGCTCTTATGCTTGCTATTTTTAGCCCAAAATATTAACAATTTGGGTTTAACATGAACACTTTTGGATTTTCTTTTAGGACTGTGTTTAAAGATGTAACATCTCCGAATAGGTTGGGAGAGGAAGACCAGCAAACCTCAGTAGTCTATTGTATTACCAAACCGTACATGATCACATGTGTAACATGGACCTGTTGCGCTATGGCCAGGAACACATTCCCCTGAACTCGAATTCTTGTGTTTTCTGGCTTTTAACTGCTTGCCAGTGTAACCTTATTAATTCGTGACGGTATATTTTACGCGTGTGCTTTAGAAGTCATAACCGTGGCTCTAAAGTTACTTTATACTTAATATCACACAACAGTTCATAACCGCTTGTTCCCAGTTTAAAATAATTTATCATTCGGTAAAAGATTAGGAGATACAGACTGTTAATCATTCCTATCACTGAGCCAAACATCGATTCCCCTTTCTAATCATCAAATTCCTACAGCTTATGGTAAAGATGTTATTAAACAGAGCCCAAAGGGTCTTTCAGGCTTTACGTTGGGTTCTCGACTGTTTCTGCTGCGTACTTTTACGCGTGCCAGTGTGCTGTCTTGAATGGCAGAGCTAGAATGCGAGGAGGTGCCATTAAAAGTCAAATGTTGAAAAATAGTTGGCTTTGGAATATATGAACGGCTCTAATTGTGTTACAAGTTCTTATAAATGTTCTCTGCAAGTTCATTCCATTTACCTTTAGGTACCTAAAACTTAGGAATGTATTTGTTCTTGTCTATACGATATTCCATGGCATGTTGTAGGAGACGTGAAGTACAGCATGGCATGCATTAGACTGCCATTTGATTTTTGGATTAATTATTTGAATTGAAGTCGTACATAGAAAAACTTTATGTATCTCGACAGATTTTAGATCATTTGAAGGAGGAGAAATATAATGTACACCTCCAGCCTGCAGATATACCAGCAGCTGAAAGAACATCTCTGAATTACTGGAGAACACGGCAATGTACCAGCAAGCCGTCAGAGATTCCCCCTAACAGCCCCGCGTTCACAGGTAAGTGGCCCGTGGACGGTTGTCAGTTGTTGCAAGCCAGGAAAGTTTAGTCTTGCAAAATTTTTTTTTCCGATTTTTTTTTTTTTTTTTTGAATCAGTCATCTTTATTTAAATAGGAAAATTAAATCGGAAAAATAGGAAAATTAGGAAAAATAGGAAACCCCGTGCAAATGTTTATTCTTTTGTGCTGGGCTGTAAGACTTCATCCTTTGGTGAACATTAAATGTTGCACAAGCTTAACACACTTTTATTGGCTTTGCTGTACTAGTCAGATCTCCAAAGTGTTTATCTGAGTTCGATTTTTCTTTACTTATGTCTTGATTTTTCTCAGATTTTCTTTGCCTAGGGTTACATGAGAGAGCTCCCCTAGGGCTAGTGGATTCGCCTTTACTAGACACGGAAGACGAAGTGAATTACTGTTTTTTGCCACTAGATTTGGTGGCAAAATATCCTGTACTAGTTAATGACAACAATTTGCTGTGGCTGCTTGAGAACGCAGCCCTGATCAAATGCGAGGGCAGTGAGTTCTGCTTCATAGGTAACTGCTTTTTTTTTTAATTATTATTCTGACATGTCTAAATCATTTTTATATTAAACTGTTTCTGTCTATCTTCGATAATACTTCTTTAAAGATCACAATCTTCTAATCTAAGTTTTCTTTGGTTTGGTTTTGCTTTCTGCCAGTTTTACTGCCTTGTCTATCGGTCAAGAAACGAAGCCTCTACCAGGTGGCTTCCAGAGTACACGTGCCTAAATTTACTCACTTGTGGCCCTACTTCTTTGGGTTTTATTAATCCAGTGGTTTTCTGAGCTGAAATGCATTAATGACATCAGGTACCGGAATTGCTGTTAACAATCAGTAATTAAGGTAGATAAAGCTTACATGGTGACTCTAAATATCTACTCAATCTTGTATCTTTTCACAAATAAAAAAAAAAATCATGTTTCATTCATTAACGAATCTTCCAGCTTCAAAAAAAGACAAAAGTACTTCTCAGAAGTATGGCCGGACCGCATACCTCCTCCATCCAGGCAATATTTCGTCCTCTGCGAACTCGGTTAGGATGAGCTAGATACGAGGTTGCTACGCTTTTGCTCTGCCAGCCCTCTGATGTTAGCACATGGGAAAACACACGTTTAAATGCACAGTGGGATGGGACTGTGCCTAGGGAGAACAGGAAACCTCTTCCATGAACTTCTCACGATGCTGTGATAACCAAAACTAACCTCATTCTGTGCTTCCCCAATCGTTTGTGCTGCGTCTGGTCTCCTCTAGCATAAACCTTGTTTTCAGGATTGTGTTTTAAAGACAAAGTGTTTCCTGGTGCACATTTATCATCTGCTGTGTGTATGTGCATACGTGAGTAGCCATACTGAAGGGAATAAGAATCTAGTTTTGCTAGATCTGAGCAGCGGACAGAAGACATCAGCACCCACTTCCTATGTTTTATTTTTATTTTCAAGTTAATTTTCTTCGCTCGGAGAAGATGTTGTTGCCTGATGACTTCTCCAACATAGATGCCTTGGAAGAAGAAGTCTTAATTCTGGGAATTCCTGAGCTTATAGATGCTGTGAAGATCTATAGAGGTAATATAATGTACACAGCTATATATTTTCTTCTTTGTATGCATTGGTTTTAATGTTAAGTTGTGAAATTGGGTGTTTGAAATGGAAATTATGTTAATATGATCAACACTGAGGTGAGTAGTCTTAGCAACTCATTTCCATAAGATGTTGAAAACAGTGGAAAACACGGGGGTGATTATTAACCGCTGACCTCCTGGGGCGCAGTCTTGACCTCCTTTCCTTGCAGGCAGCCGCTCCGCAGCGGGGTCCAGGGAGCGTCAGGAGGTGGCATCGGTGGAGGGGTCCCCGCCGCGGTCCCCGCTCTACGCCATGGCGCTGGGGCTGCTGGCCAACTACCCGGATTCGGCCCTGGGACAGCTCTGCGTGGGCAGCGACCTGGGCAGGAGCCGCCTGCACCTCTCCGGCGATGGCATCCTCTTCCAGCACGCCAGGTACCCGCCCTGCCCTCGCACCGGGCAACGTCAGTATATCCTCTTAAAGAACCCTGAGTTACCGTGGGTTTGAAGCTGAAAAGGAGCCCTGTTCTCAGCAGCCTGTCCTTTAGTATTTGTAGTATTCGTTTTCAGCTAAACTTGCAGATAACTAATTATGGGAGCTGGTGTTCTTCTATTCTATTGTTGGCTGGTAAGCCTGAAGTACCAAAGTAATATATGTAAACTTTTTAGTGGTCACATGCTCTTAAAACTTAAGATTCCCCATTCATTTCAAAAGGTTTGCATGGGATTTTCAAAAGCATCTAAATGCCTGTGGGTACAGGCTTTTCTGAGGCCACCGAAAAGTTGTACTGCTGTGTCTAGTCCAAGAAAGAATGAAGACTTCTGAACAGGGTTTGAACTCGGTCCTTTGAGATGTACTTCTCCATATTGTTGGCATTGTTGCTCAGAGTTACCACACCAGTGTACTGGTTTAATAAAATCCCTATCGTATAGGAAAATGGCTCCTTAGTGAATCACCACCAAAGAGTTGTGGTGAATGGAGATAAATCCGGTTGGCGGCCAGTCACGAGTGGGGTTCCCCAGGGCTCAGTACGGGGGCCAGTTCTGTTCAATATCTTTATCAATGACCTGGACGAGGGGATCGAGGGCACCCTCAGTCAGTTTGCAGAGGACACCAAATTGGGAGGGAGTGTTGATCTGCTGGAGGGCAGGCAGGCGCTACTGAGGGGTCTGGAGAGTCTGGATCAATGGGCTGAGGCCAATGTATGAGGTTCAACAAGGCCAAGTGCCGGGTCCTGCCCTTGGGTCACACCAACCCCAGGCAGCGCCACAGGCTTGGGGGGGAGCGGCTGGAAAGTGCCCGGCGGGAAAGGGCCTGGGGGTGCTGGTCGACAGCGGCTGAAGATGAGCCAGCAGTGTGCCCAGGTGGCCACAAAGGCCAACGGCATCCTGGCCTGTATCAGCACTAGCGTGGCCAGCAGGACCAGGGCAGGGATCGTCCCCCTGTGCTCGGCCCTGGTGAGGCCGCACCTCGAGTGCTGGGGTCAGTTCTGGGCCCCTCACTCCAAGACAGACACTGAGGGGCTGGAGCGTGTCCAGAGACAGGCAACGGAGCTGGGGAAGGGTCTGGAGCACAAGTGCTGTGAGGAGCGGCTGAGGGAACTGGGGGGTTTGGCCTGGAGAAAAGGAGGCTGAGGGGAGACCTTATCGCTCTCTGCAACTCCCTGAAAGGAGGTTGGAGCCAGGGGGGGTCGGTCTCTTCTCCCTAGTAACAGGCGACAGGACAAGAGGAAACGGCCTCAAGTTGCACCAGGGGAGGTTTAGATTGGACATTCGTAAAAATTTCTTCCCCGAAAGGGCTGTCGGGCATTGGCACAGGCTGCCCAGGGAGGTGGTGGAGTCCCCATCCCTGGAGGGATTCAAAAGACGTTTAGATGAGGCCCTAAGGGATACGATTTAGTGGGGGACTTGGCAGTGCTGGGTTAATGGTTGGACCCGATGATCTTGGAGGTCTCTTCCAACCAGAACAATTCTATGATTAGCACCTCTTTCCTGAAATGGGTGAAAATGTAAATGGAGAGATCAGACATCTTTGCTGTGACAGAGGGATTTTTTTTTTTTAAATGCAGACACTCACTAGGCGAGCCGTAAAGCTAGCCATTAAAACACACATTGTAATACTCTCTGTTAAAAACCGTCTACCATTTTCTTTCACCTGCTTGTTGCGATTTGAATTAAGAAAACCAAAAGAAATCACAGAGAATCAGTTGGTTGTGATTCAAGCCTGCCACACACTAGATGCTCAGCTACACTGTTTCTGTCACCCACAGATCGAAAAACGTCCTGCACCTTTAACCAACTCTAAACTTAGCACAGACAGGTAATACCCAGTCTGTAAAGGGCGACGGAAAGGCAACAGGAAGGTCAAACTGCCCCTCGCATCTTGTCTGCACTTGCTGTTGGCACTAGTGAATGATCTGGTGCAGGATAAATACCGTATTAAAAGCTTTATTGCAAACTGCTGCAGATCAGTATTTGATGGCTCTGTTGCAATAGCTTTATTTGTCGGTGTTGGATTGGTCTCAATACAAAAACGATGTGGAAAGTTATGAGTAAAGCTCAAAAGGTGCAAAAACCACTTTTAGGAGGATTCATATTTCCTGACTTGTACTCATTAAAAATAAGCAGTAAAAATATAAAACAAGGATAAAAAGCTTAGTGATTTCCTCTCCTTTTGGATAGGAATTGGCTGGGAACTTGCCGGCTTCCTCTGACTGAAAAGATTTCTGAAATCCAAGAGCTCTGTGCTTATTTGGACAAAAGGGACACCACATACGAGCCGATGAAAGATGCTTTAAAATGCTACCTGAAGCAACAGATGCCAGCAGAGAGCAAAGATTATAGTAAGTCAAGATTTCTCGAATTTTCATCTTAAAGTAGAATGAGCAGTATTGCCTGAATGCAATTAATCAGTCAACGATCTGCATCTACTGTCGAGGGATTGTTACAGTACAAAACCAGCCTGGAGGTCTCACGGGCTGACAGTGGTGGTTTTCCAAAGACCTACCGTTACCCCGTAGCGTTATTAACCGGCTGTTGCCGATCAGCGAGCACTAGAGTGGTGACTTTAGGTTGGAGGTGAAATATAGAGCAAGTCTACACTGGATTTAGGTAGTACTAATCACGGCTTGGGATACTTTCACTTGCTCAACTTGCCAGTCTTATTCATGACTGAACTCATTAGCTGAATCCAGTTCCTTCAAGCTTAGACAGTCCAAGTTACTTTCATCCGAACACGTTGTACCTTAAAGATAGCGAGGTTTCTTCTGCTCTCGCTTTTCTGATGTGGGACTGTTCTTACAACTCTTGCTATTAACCCAAGGAATGTATTTCTAACTTCCAGCCTAAATGCATTCATAGCCACATTTTACTAAAACTGACCTTTAACTTAAACGCTGTTTCCACTTTGGTTTATCCCCTCTTCTCCTCTAATGCATTTATAGAAAGATCATGACACTTTCTATCAACCTTTATTGTCGCTTTGTAACAAAAATTAGTATGTTTCTCTGACCTAGTGATTTTTCTTTTCACCTATCCCCATTTCCCCGTATTCATAGAATTTAGGTCAGAAGAGATCTCTGGAGGTCATTTAGTGCAGCTCTCTGCTCAGAGCAGGATTAAGTAGGTCGGGTTGCTCAGGACCTTGCCAAGAAAAACTTTGCGTATCTCCAAGGATGGGGATCCTGCAGCCTTTCTGGACTCCTGTTCCAGTGTTTGACTACCCTTGTGCTAAATAAAGTCACACATGTCATTTCCTATGTTCCGACGTTTTCCCATTGCCTCTTGGCCCAGCACTTTGTGCCCCAGGAGACTCTGGCTCTGTCTTCCCTACGCCCTCCGTTAGCTGTAGGCAGTAAGCTCCCGCTTTAACCTGTGCTGGGTAAGGCTGAACGCAGCCAGGTCTCTCCGCCTCTCCTGTTGGGCCGTGTGCGCAAGGAAAGGTAAATTTAGTCACGCTCTACACAAGGTAATCCGGTTGAAACCTTCCCAATATTTGAAACGACACTACTACTAATTCTGCTGGAATTGGCTCCCTCGGTTACACCCTACAGTCTCATTTGCTGTTCCTCGTTCCGTTCGTGGCACTCTCTTCATGATCAATGAGTGCAGGTGTCCCTTTGCCCCATCCAAGCCCAAGCTTCCTGCTTCAAACTTCAGCTTGTAGGATCCTAACTGTATTTCCTACTGTTTATTTGCAAGTCTGGCTTCTTATTTTGTAGTAGTGACCTTACTTCTCGTTTACTCCACCCTCAAGGCCCTCTGAGTCTTGCTGTCGGGGATGCTTATCCTTCCAGTTTTGAGCCATCACCATCGTTCACCAGAATAAGGTGAAGGGGCTGACGTTCAAAGTATTCTTCCCCGCCGCGTGCGGAAAGCGTGTGTGCAGAAAGGAGTGAATCTCACCAATTCTGGGATGGAATTACAACCCTTGAGAAAGAGGGTTTGATCTTAAATTGAAACAGCAGTTAATGAATTCTGTGTTGTTATTGTGTAGGCTGTTGGATACACATGCTAGAAAAAATAACTCTGACTCAAATGTCGTAGCAGTAAACGATGCCCCAGTTGCACATATGTTATGGAAGATGGATAGTGCCACTATAGTAGCTACGTCAGACAAGCATATGCTCGTTGGTTCATTGTTTAGACATAGTAGAATCCATTTATATCCTTACCCGTAGCCCTATAAATAATTTCTTCTAGAGCGTGCCCTGCCTATATCTTCTGTAAAGGCCTGGGCTGCTGTAAGAAACACAATTCTCCCATCTGGAGCCCTTTTCAAAGTTTGGGGGTTTTTTAAACCCTTTCTTTGCAATACAAATGTATCTTGATTTTCCTAAAACAGTGTCCCAGAACTTACTGACCAGGAATAGTAACATGAACTATAGTATTAAAGATTTTGAGAGAAACTGTCCTCGATCTGCGTTGCCACACGAAGGTAAGGTGTGGGCTGAACCCAGGCTCAAACAGACGCAGAGCTGTTGCGTTCATCTGCTCTCTGCGCACAGGAGCTCTTTGAGGCCTGCGCCTGCCCCGAGACTCCCCTCTCCAACGCACATAACGAAGTGGGGCTCCTGGCGAGGACGGGAAGCGGTGCTGTAGCTCCGTTCCAGGTTGCCCTGCAATTCCACTACCTTTATACTTGCTGAGAAGCCGAGTCTTCGCTTTCAAAGACCTTTCAGGTTTCCCCCTTATTTCCAATACTTTGGAAATGAATTATTTCTTTCTGTGGCAATGTAACAGTGTATTTAATTCACCGACCTTAGGTGACATAAACGTGCCCGCTCAGCAGAGCAAACACGACCATGCCAATGCGATAGCCGCCTTGCTATTATTACTTTTCAATCTGTTGAGGAGAGGTGGTTTGGCTGCAGCGTGGATGGATGTCGTGGTTTAACCCCAAATTGTACCCCAACACCCCGCAGCCGCTCGCTCACTCCCTGCTCCCCGCTGGGGTGGGGAGGAGAATCGGAGAGAAAGGAAAACTCGCGGGTTGAGATAAAAACAGTTCACCAGGACAGCAAAGGAAAAATATAAGAATATATTAATAATTATAATATATATAAGGATACTAGAATATATAAAAGGAACAATGCACAATTTCTCACCACCTGACGACCGATACAGCCCGTCCCGAGCAGCAGGCAGGGAGCAGGGGTATCCCCCCCAGCTATCCCAGAACAGCGAGTGCCAGAGAGAGCAGGCGAGGGAACCAACAGCCAAACGAACGGAAAACAAAAAGGAAAAACAGGGAAACCAAAAGCAACCCAAAGGGAAGCTTAAGGATTAAGGCAAGTTAAGGGTCTAAAGGCCAGTGGCCCACCGGCCAACCCTCACTGATCCCGGCCATGCCGTCTCTGGTAGGGAACACTCTCTCTGGCCAGTTGGGATCAACTGTTCTGGCTCTGCCCCTCCCAAGTTTTTTCCCCTGCACATCAGCAAAACCCGGGAAACTGCAAAATGTCCTTGGTCATTCAGCAGCACCCAGCACCATCAGTGTCCTATCCCCATCCTTCTCACACTGAATCCAAAACCCGGGAACTGCTGGAGACAAAACCAGCTCCGTCCTGGCCCAAACCAGGACAATGGACCACGTTGCCTGCTCTTGTGACGTTACATCCCGACTTGCCTTTTGCTTGCGGCTGTGCACGAGCACTGGCCAAAGCCCAGGCGTTCCAGCTCTGGGTGCATCGAGTACGCTCTTACTTCACTTTTTCACAGAATTATCATTGTCAATATTTTGATGTAAAATCCCATATCATATCAACTCGGTATCTATAACAAAAATTGCTACTTGCGGTTACTTTAGTTGTCGCCTTTCCGTTTGTTGCTCCATCTCCAGGTGCAGACTGGACAGCAGAAGTATCCGTATGCTCACTGCACCAGATTGTGAAGGTTTATGTAGGAAGTAACTGGTATGAAACTTACTTACAGACCTTATTGAAGGTACGGGTAACTAATTGTCTTGGGATTGCCTTCACGTGACCCTTCCTAGACAGAACTTGTAATTCTACAGACTAGAATCTGTATTTCTAGTAATACGAATTATTAGAACGGTTTTGACCTTGAAAACTTGGAATTATCAGAACTTCACGTGTAGACTGGGCTAAGGGAAGTACGTTCAAGTACCTGAGGGAAATAAAGCTTGGACTTCCCAAGAAAGTACTTTCTGGGCTAATAATATAAGTAGTTTGGCTAATAATATAAGTAGACTGGATGGAACTAGTTTAATTCTTTCACCAAGAAAGGGAAAATCCTGTTTGGATTTCTTTCCCTCTATAACAAACACCAAAAATGTGATCTTAATGTATTTTTATTTCTGTAGTACCCGGAGCTGCTGTCAAATGACAAGAAAGTCTGTTGGATCACATACGGTCGAAGTCTTCTAATCCACGGAGACGGGCAAATGTTTCGGCACGTTCTCAACTTTCTAAGACTTGGGAAATTATTTTTGCCAGCTGAATTCAAGTAAGCAGAGTGAACTCATGTGTTTCTTTTATATTATTAGATGGCTGCAGGGGAAGGAAACGTGGGGATTTGTCTTCTGATTTTCATAGGAATATTACCCAAAAGAATTAAGCCTTTTGCTTTTAGTCCTGGCACAAACCATTCTATCTAAACATAAATCATTGGGATGTAGAGATTATTGTGAGATGGTTTTGTTTGTGTGTATGCCTTTATTTTAATGCTGAATAACCAGGCACTTGTACTGCAGGGTAGGTCACAGCTTGGTGCACTGTGTGCACACCTTCAGCGGAAAGGAAAACGTTTTTATTGATGAGATCATCGCATCCCTCTTCAGATTGTCCTTTTTTATGGCAGGGACAGCTGAGGCTGGCTGGGCAAGTTAAAAAATGCTCCGTCTGCCCCCTCTACTGGTACCTCTGTTCTAATGCTGAAAAATGTATCTTCCAAAACCGCAGTGGTACGGGGACGGAGGAGCGCGGGGTGCCCAAGCGGAGAGGGCACTCTCCCTCCGCACACGTGCCACTCTATCGGGTCTCTAAACTTTATCAGACATCAGAAATTGAGATGGCTGAAAGCCTCAGCCTCCTGGGGGTATTCCTAGGCTATTCCGACGTGTTTCACTTGCCCCTGAGGTTGCCCAGAATGGATCCTTCGGTGCTGTGGCCTCTTGTAGCAGTTTCCCTGGGAGCGCTGCCTCTGCCGCCACCGCACATCACAAGTTTTTGCAGTCAGCCATGGTCTACCTGGCATCAGAAGAGCTTTTGGTCCCTTCCGTTCTCCAAGCCCTCGTGTACTCGGTTGTTTCTAGCAGGCAGAATATCTTCGCCACAGATCACCAGCTGATGTGGTCCTTTTTAGCACATTTAGCCGTTTCCCCAGGAGTACGTATTTTCCTCCTTTTCCCAGAACAACAGAAATGTTACACCGGTGGCTGCTTTGGCCTAATAACCGCTGGGTGCTTTCATGTCTGTCGACGGCGCAGGCAGCCAGCTGTCAGACGCTGCAGTTAGAGCTCTACAAGCAAACCCAGCGCGGTGGGGTGGCCCTGGCCGGTGGCCCGGTGCCCACCCAACCCGCTCTGTCCCTCCCCTCCTCGGCTGCGCAGGGGAGAGAAAACATAACGCCAGGCCCGGGGGCCGAGACACGGACAGGGAGGTCACTTGGCAGTTAAAGTCATGGGCAAAACTGACTCGACTTGGGGAAAAATTAATTTAATTTATTACCAATCAAATCAGAGTAGGGTAATGAGAAGTAAAACCAAATCTTAAAAACATCTTCCCGCCACCCCTCCCTTCTTCCCGGGCTCAGCTTCGCTCCCGATTTTCTCTACCTACTCCCTTCCAGCAGCACAGGGGGACGGGGAATGGGGGCTGTGGTCAGTTCATCACACGTTGTCTCCTCCGCAGGGGGAGACTCCTCACACTCCTTCCCTGCCCCAGAGTGGGGTCCCTCCCACGGGAGACAGTCCTCCACGGACTTCTCCAGCGTGGGTCCCTCCCACAGGGCGCAGTCCCTCAGGAACAGACTGTTCCAGCATGGGCTTCCCACGGGGTCACAGCCTCCTTCAGGCACCCCCTGCCCCAGCGTGGGGTTCCCCCACGGGTGCAGGTGGGGATCTGCTCCCCCGTGGGCCTCCATGGGGCAGGGGCACAGCCGGCCTCCCCCTGGGCTGCACCACGGGCTGCCGGGGAATCTCTGCTCCGGAGCCTGGAGCACCTCCTGCCCTCCTCCTCCTCTGGCCCTCGGGTCTGCAGGGTTGTTGCTCCCACATCTTCTCACTCCTCTCTCCGCTGCTGTCTCCTGCAGCAGTTTCCCCCCCTCCTTAACTCTGTTACCCCCGAGGCGCTGCCACCGTCACTGCTGGGCTCGGCCTTGGCCAGCGGTGGGTCCGTCTTGGAGCTGCTGGTGTTGGCTCTGTCGGACACGGGGGAAGCTTCCAGCAGCTCCTCACAGAAGCCACCCTGTAGCTACCAAAACCTGGCTACGCAAACCCAAGCCACTGTGTGTGTCTGGGAATGTCTCTGGTCGCCGAGGCAGCTGCCTTTCTGCTCTGACCTCCCCGAGGCGGTGGCTTCACGCCTGTCCCCTGCAAACAGTCCCAGGAACATCCGAATGCCAAACCCTGCCCGGGAGCTGGAGAGGGTGGGAACTGGGTAGGGCCAAGCGCAATCCTGATCGCTTCCTCGCAGAGATAATCATGTTCTAGGGCTAAGAATGTCTCCGGGAAGGGTGCATGGCCTAGTTAGCGCATCGACCCTGTGGATTCCCTATGGATAAACGCCGTGGGGAATTTTCCGCGGGAGAAAAGTGTCATGAGTGTCACAGAGCAGAGTAGGATTCCTGCTTTTCAGAATCGGGTTTTATCATCAATACTCCTGGTTAACTAAAGAAAAAAAAAGGGACGGAGATTTTCACTTAACTAGTAGAAGGGCAATAGCTGGAAAAACTACTGAAAATAGCGGGTTTCACGGCGATTCGGAGGGGGGCTGCTGAGCACCCCCAGGTTAGGAGCTCCTTTCGTTTGGTTGCACCTTTCCAAAAATGTGTCGTCTAATTTGGGCTTCCTGACGTAAAATCCTGACTCCATGGAAGTCAAGGGCGGTCAATGGTAAAATTTCTATAGACTTCAATAAAACCAGAGGGTTTTTTCCTTGTTGTTTGGATGCTGTGAAACAGGGAAAAAAAAATGGGTTTGGGTACTTTTCAGTATTTAAAATGATAGGCTATTTGTCCGTTTGTTAAAAGAAAAACCACTTGTATGAATGCACCTTTCATTTTGTGTAGTGACCGCCCGAGCTTCCAAAATTAATGTATATTTGGAAAAGATAATCCGGTAAGGTGGGTTTTCAGTGATTCTACAGCTCAGTTTGTTTACATCTTGCAGAGAATGGCCTCTCTTTTGCCAAGAAGCAGAGGAGTACCAGATCCCTTCTCTCTTAGAGGCACTGTATCGCTCTGATGAATACAGGTAGATGAAAACTCTCGTCTTTCTTTTTCTTTTCTGTCGTATAATGTCTTTTCATCTGACCTAGCAGTGTCTGTCCTTTGAAAGGAGCACAGTCGTCTTGTTTCCTTCTGAAACACAGCCACGGGAGGATCTATCTTTTCCGCTATCTTTTGGGCCACGTTTTTCCCCGTCGGTTATTTGGAACGGTAAGAGACTAGTCCTCAGTCAGCCCTCCAGTAACCAAGGGAAAAGGCAACTGAGATCCCTCCCTAAGTCCAGATATTGGGAATATTGCCCTGCACGCTGGAAACCATTGTACAGAGGCACGGGCTGAGCGGAGATGGTCCAATTTATGAGCGTTGGCTCAGCCCTGGCTTTGCCAAGCCCCAGCGGGTCCCTGCAGACCCACTGGAGGATTGCAGAGTGCGGAACGCGGATTCTCTGATGCAGCATCGCAGGAAGGATGGAGACCAGCTGGAATTTAACTCTACACAAATTAATGTTGAAAATAAGCCATCACTTTTTGTATGTTAATTCATCCTTGAACATTTTCTCAGAGACTTATTTCGCCATTGCTGACAACTTTAAAAATAAGATTGGATGTTTTTCTAGAAGACATTTTGCTGTAAAACAGGAATTAGTATTTGGTGTTACTGGAGATGGGGCTTCATAATCGCAGTGGTCTTCTCCGGCCTTATAAAATCTGTGAATCTGCAAACACTAGTGTTTTCTTCTCTACTGTGCTCCGTAGAGGACCAGACAAAATGTTAAAGCGTGGGCCTCCTGGGAAGTCCGCAGAACTGAGGCATTTCAACTCCTGCCTGCAGAGTATTTCAGAAAACGACCTGGCACGGCCCTTCTCTTCAGTGTTGTTCTAAGAGAGCGCTGGAAGTCAGTGGATTCTTACTTAGGCTGCTCGCAGGCTGTTTAAGCATTTTAAAGTCAAAATACAGCCGTTAAAATCTGCCCAGAAGATCGTGAGTCACTGCAGCAGGTTCTGAAATACCAGCGCTACGGGCTTTGCATCAGGATTCCCCACCTCGTTTTACTGCCACGGGCAGTGAGGACACGGTAGCGGTGGCTGCCAGCGCCCCACCGGTGGTGACAGCCGTCCCTAGGTTTTATCGTAGATCTCTGTGAAGAAGAAATCCTAAATGTCACCCCCCTGCTTCCCCGAGCACTCTGGATGTGAATGCCAATCCGCTACGCTCCCCAGGAGGCTCTAGCTGAGGACTAGTGCTGCTCTAACCCCGACTCCTCCACTGCTCTTTGGTGCTTTCCCGACAGGGACGGTGTCGGCATCTCTATCGCATACGCCAAAGGCCTCTAACAACGTAAACCTCTTCTGGGCTGGTCCCTAGAGTTCTTTGCTAGGTCATCAGTCAGCTCCACGGGCACTCTTGGCGAACCGCTGTCTCTAGGATCCGGAGAGCAGCAGCCGCTCTGCGCGTCCAGAGTTGTTTTACCGTTCAGAAGCTGCTGCGCAGCTCAGGCGGTCGCTGCCGGGAGCTGAGGTTCTTAAGCCGACTCAACGTTCAGTTTTGAGACCGTGAACGTAGATGGCTGACCTGAACGTGACTAGCTTGCCCCCAAAGGGCCTAGAACTTCACCAAAAAAGAGAGAAAAACTCCAAAGCTGATGTCAGGCAGACGTGGCTGACGTAAATGCGTTGGTCAAGGCTTTGTGATCTGGAACAGAGACAAAAAATTGTTTTTATCTCCTGTGCATCTGCAGCATCGCACTTCAGATCTTCTCAGCACAGGTGGGCAATGAACACTCCCGGTCCTTTGCTATCCTCCTGTTGTTTGCTGTTGATAACTGTGAGCTCCTTCCGTTCCCCAGTAGTTTAAAAGTAACTCGTAACAACGCACGTGACACATGCAGGTCCGGTGGTGACTGGAAGCCCTGGCAGCTCCTTCTACAGGGTGTCTGGGTGTTGCCCCTGGAAAAAGTTCTAACGCAATTGTCAATATGTGTTTTTCTAGATTATGGATCCAAAACAATGAATTGCGCAATGAAGGTTCTTTTCCATGCAGAAGATTAAGTATTGGATCTTGGAACGAAGAGCGTGAGTTCAGTAAAGACCCAAAAGAAGTAAGATTTGCTTTTCAGAATATGTTGCCCTAAAGCACTTCTAAAAGCAAAAGTTGAACTAGAAAAGTGCCAAACTGAAATTCTCCAGGACTATTTTGCCTCCCCCGCCCCGCAATCAGCTACAAAATGAGTCTTGGAAATCTCTCTCTCTACAAAAAGAACATCTTCATTTTGAAAAGCCGGGCTTTGAGCATCAAGGGAGAATGGAGAACAGCAACAGGCATTTTGGTTGCGTATCACGAAACCATGAGAGCGCTCCTTCCGTGAAGAGGCGCACACTTAATTCCCCAGGAGACTTCGAGGCAGGGTGCTTTAGCACGGCCCGAGCGCTGGGCTTTCAGTTCTGTTTTTATCCCGGGACCGTATGCTGTGAAGTCATGCATCCAAAGCGTGAGGTGAAGAGCCGCTGGCCTGTGTCAGCTCGGTCTAAACACCACAAGCTCTTTAAGGTTCCCCTTTTGGTCTTGTGGTTCGCGTTCCTGGTTGCTGAGGGAGTCCCTGTCCCCAGGGGTGGGAAGCGTTTTCCCGCAGGCTTCAGCGGGGCTTGGCATCTGGGGCCCTTTGCTGGGTCGCAGGAGAAACGGGTTCTGGCCCTCTGGGCAGAGAGGACCTGGAAGCCGGATCTCCCGTGCCCAAGGTGGCAAAGACGGGAGCAGGAAGGTTAAGCAGTGCGCTCCGGCAGGAGCACGCGCTGCAGGAACGCTGGAGTCTGCAGTCGGGGGAAGGGGACAAGTTCTTCCTGCTCAAACCGTCAAATACGTTGAGTCCTGGGTTGGGCACTGGCAGCCGAAAGCTGCCTTCGGTCTGCTAGGGAAAGGCGAAACGCGGGTGCTGCCTCTGCAGCAGTTACACGCTGGTGTCCACGGCTCCACCCCGGCGTTCCCGGGGTGAGGAGCGGTGCACAGCTTCCTTTCACTCGCCAAACCGTCTGTCCTGTACGGAATGTGCTGCTCTCAGTTCAGGCAACCAACATTCTCTCTGTCGTAGCGGTAGCAGGGACGTTGAGATGCTGCCTGCCTGCCTTGACCACTCCGGCGTCTGTCTTCGGGTTCAGCAGAGTTCAGTGGCGGGAACTGAGGCGGTTCAGGACAGCGTAACGTCAGCGCTGAATTGTCAGGGCTGAGTTTGGAGAGCCTTGAGGCGCTGTATCCCCCACGGGAGTGAGAATGCAGTTTCCAGGATTGAGACCTCAGCCCTTAATTGCTTGCATTATAATGAGTAAAATACCTCCTTTATTAGGAAAGGCAAAACTTACACTTCGTTCCGTATCGATTAGAAATAGAATCATAGAATCATGGAATCGTTTTGGTTGGAAGAGACCTCCAAGATCATCGAGTCCAACCATTAACCCAGCGCTGCCAAGGCCACCACTAACTCATGTCCCCACGCGCCACATCTACACATAACATACACAGACAATAACAACATTTCACTGTCTTTTTAGGTGTACTTATGCTCAGCTGTGGATTTCAGTAAATGTCCTGTTAATATATGGAGTAACATAAAAGATCTGAAGGGAAAGCAAGATACCGGCAGGGCGAAGGCAAAGTATTCCAGAATGATGTCGCAGGCGAGAGGTACGAAGCGGAGGAATACACGTGGAGCGCACGCCGAAGCCTCCAGCTACGACAAGCGCTTGGTAAGCCCTCCGAGGAAGAGAGGAATGAGAAGCAGCTTAACAAAGAAAGTAGAAAGTAAAGACTCAGCAAGTCACATCCAGAAATTAATTTCCCTGGTAAGGGAATGGGACGCGGTGAGCTCCCAGGGGGGTGATTCTCAGCACGTGCGACCGTCCGACGGTTGTATCACAGGGGGTGTCTCTCAGCCCGACACGCCCAAAAGGGACAGGGGTGTCCAGGCTCCTGTTGCCTCTTCTCCCGGAAAAATAAACTTTCCCGGTCAAGGAAACAATCACATCACCCAGTACGACGTCGGGGCTGGAGGAGAGCAGCCGGAGCCGTACGTGTTCGCGCAGAGTCTGCCAGTTGCTCCAAGTGCCGGGACGTATCGATTCAGCGCCATAAAAACGACTCCTGCGGTAGGAAACGATGCAGAGAATATCGACAGGGAGCAACCAGAAGGTAAATGACGGCTTTGTGGTCGGTGTGCTCAGAAGCGAGGGGCGTAATTACCCGAGTGGCTTGTACGAGTAAGATACTTCGATCACGCTGATGGATTTCGGCCACAGCCTCAACCTTTTTCTTGTTCTTCTGCTCGTAGAAAGTTCTCCCAGCGAAGGAAGAGACAAGCCCTCGCAAATGAAACTCATCCATCCAAAAGACGGTAAGTTGGTTGCTGGCTGCTGAGCAGGGGCTGGATGTTACCGCTCGGCCGTGCAGCGTTTAACACTGACGGAGCGGCGGGGCTGCTGGTGGATGCGCTGGCGTCGGCGCGTCCTTTCCCCGTCTCCTTGCTGCTCTGCCCGTAGAGCTGCGCGAGGGGCAGCGGAGCTGGTTTGATGTGCTCAGGTTACCCGGTTGGGTACAGAAGTCTGGAATGCAGCATAAAGACGGAAAGATTTTTATGCTGAACCCAGAAGTTTCCACAGGCGCGGGTAGGGGTTAAATGCAAACCGCAGCGGGGAGCCGGGCCCAGGACCAGCGCCAGCACCCCGAGGAGAGGGGCTTTACCTGGGTAGCGCGGCCCGCTGTCGCAGAACCACTGGCAAAGCCAAATGTGTTAATAATGGCTGTTGCTGGTTTTGTTACTGCAGCGGTGCGAGCCCAAGCCTTATTTTCATAGAAAAAAACCCCAAACCTCTTTCTATCCCATGAAAGAATCCCAGACAGAGTTACACTTGGGTCCCGTTAAGCGTACGTAGTGGTTACTCTGAGTTTTCTATGCGGAAAAGGGGAGTAGAGAAGACCTGTAATGTTATACGTAAGGCTGCAAATTATTTGGTGTAAAGGTTGTCTAGTGGTGCGTCGTCCGTCCGAGCAAACCGTCGCGACAGAATAAGGGCAGGACAGGGCGTAACTTGGAAGAGAAGGTGACGATCTTGCGGTCGTACTCACAAACGCGTTTGTCCTGTTACCACTGGCCCAGGCTTCGCTGTGAAACTCGACCCGCGCGCGTTCGCAGAAAGGAGGGACAGCAAACCAACCGCCCTCGCGCCGGCAGCCCGCGGAAGCGGAGGGTTGATTCTTAAGGTGGAACATCCCCCGGTTTTAGGCAGCGACGGCTTTTGTGCCAGCGAGGAAGAGAGCGTCGTTTACAGCGTGCTGCCGGACGACTCCCAGCTGGGAACTCCCGGCGTGCCAGCGCTGCCCAAAGGTGAGGGAGGACCGGGGAAGGGCTCCAGGCTCTCGCTGCAGCGTTCGCGGTAGGAAAGCCACGGTTTCCGCCACGGTTTCTGCCAGTTCTGCCGGGCTGAGTAGCTCAGGGTATCGCAGCCACCCCCCTGTTTTACGGTTAATTCTTCACGCGCTGGACAGCAGCGGCCCAACCCAGCAGGCGCCTCGGGCGTTTACCAGGGAAGCGCGTCAGGAAGGACGCAATGGTCTGAGATCTGTATTCGGTTTTTATTCCGGCAAAGTCTTACACCGAGCGGAGATTTGAACAGGGCTCAGTTGCAGTAAAACCTTGGACAGGGGAGGCACTGAAGAGGCCAAAGGCTGCACAACTGAAACGGTGAATGCTAAAACCACGTCCTTTGTGGTTTTTTTTTCCCTAATGTGTTTGTGTTTTTTCAACTGTTCCTTGTAGATACAGTTTTTCTTACCTTTGCTCTCTCACATGAGGAGATATTTTACGCCAGGAAGTGCCACTTTTTCCTGACTGATGTCATCCTGGACTCAGTAAGGCGGAAGGACCCCAAAGAAGTCACAGCCAAAGTCAGGACCCTCGTGAACAGGCTTTGGGTGGGTGCAGGTCCCTGCCCGCCGGCTGAGCCGGGGCTGCTCAGCTCCCCCGGGGGCTGCCAGGGGGTCAAAATGTGGCGCTTCACTCCGGGAGCCGCAGCGGTCACTGCGCTGGGCGGGGGATGCGGCAGCCTGATCCCGCCGGCCCCGGGGGAGCGCGGGGCTGCGAGGTGGGGGGTGTGGGGGGCGCCAGGCGGGGCAGGGCCCGGGGGTCCTTCCAGGCCCCCTTTTTAAAACGGGGGGTAACCCCCGCGGCGGAGGAGGGGGGAGCCGGCCCGGGGCAGTCTGGCCACTCCGGCACCTTGGGGTGGGGAAGCGGTTTGGGCTCCAGTCGCTCCTGCAGCAATTAAGAAATAATTAGCAGCGCATCCTGCCCCCGCAGCCCCACAGCAGCCCCCCCCCCCAGCCTGTGCGCTCGGTGGGCTTTGCTGCGGGGCTGTGGCAGGACGCCAGGCTGCCCGCCGGGGCCGGGGGTTTTGGGGGGTTAATTTGCATTGGAGGTAACTGATCCCCCCCCAGCAGCGCTTTAATTCTTCCCCGGGAGAGGAAGGGAGGTGTACGGGGAGGGACGCGGGCGCACGGCCGATGTCAGCCCTGCTCCCTCGCGCCGATCCTTTTTAATCTGACTAATAACCGACCCTGGCCAGGGCCGGGCGGGGATCGCCTCCACTCGCCGCGTAACGCCCGGCCCGCGCGCAGCCTGGCTCCCCGTCGGGGCCCGGCCAGCATGCCAGCCCCACGCGCCCGCGCCATGCGCTGTGTTTCAGACGCGGCAGATCACGCCCAGGGAGTTCGTTGCCGATTTACTGAACACGGAGCATTTCAAAGGGGACAAAAATGTCCGCGAAGCGCTGCTTCGGTGGGTGGAAGTAAGTAGCCTTTGCCGCCAGGCGATGCTGGGCAGCTGAGCCTTATTTTATTCCAAACGCCGTTGGCTTTTCTGTCTAAACTAGTTCCCTGTTCCCGGCTTCGTCTGCAGAGCGAGTTAAGCGGGGGGGGAGCACCTTACAGCACAAAGCGACTGACGTCGCGTATAGCCCTAACATCGGTTACAGCCGCGCTGCGCGGCGAGCAGCTCGCCCCCGGAGAGCGGGCGGAAGCCTTCTCGGGTGGCTGCGGCACGGGGGGAGCAGGCAGCGCTGCGGTGCCGCAGGCGGGGGACTTAGCGGCGGCCTCGGTTTGCGCTTTTTCAGTTCACGCTGCCCTTTGCCTGGAAGTACAGCCGCTGCCTCCACGTTCTGATCCGCAGAGGCTTTGCCAGATCCCTCTCCTACTTCGCCTTGGAAACGTGAGCTTACAGAAGTTAATAAAACTTTGCCCAGCTGGGGTTTGGCATGATCTTGTTTTCTCGTGGCAGGTGAGGCGGGAGCGCAGCTCTGCCTTTTGCTCTGCGCCTTTTAACTTTGGACAGTGACTCTGTTCCGTCAGGAAGGGCTGTAGTGGCTGGGTAGAACCTTCCCCCGAGCCTTCCCTAGCCAAGAGGAACAAAAGAGGTGCCGCTTTCTGCTGATATTCCGATTTTATGGGGCAGATAATAATAATCACAGCTCGGGAGCTGCTACTTCATCTGTGATTTGAAGCGCGTTGTGCAGACGCGGGACTTTGCTATTCCTGCTGTAAAAGCTCTGGGGAGGAGAGCTGAGGCTTCTCCCAGCGGGAACTCGAGCCAGGCACCACCCACTTCATCCCGATCAGCAAAACGTTATTTCCATCTCCCACAGGGACCGTGAGAGGGCACGGAGCCGCCCCAGGGAACACCCGCGTTCCCAGGCTGCAACCACGACCCGCTGCGAACACGATTCATACAAAGAAAATAACCTTTATTAGACAAATCAATCAAACCCTGAAAACCAGCGTCAGGTAAACATTACTAAAGGTTTTTCCAGCAATGCAGGAACCTCTGAAACTGAGAAATCCAGGAAGTTTCGTGTTCCTCTTGTTGCATTAGTAAATTCTCTGGCTCCCGTGTCGTGACAGCCCAACCCCTTGCATTAACTCCGCAATTATTTAAAAATAGTAACTTCTACAATCTTCCCTGTGCAGCCGTTTCCCCACCGTTTTGCACAAAGGTGTCAAACTCCGTTCCCTTTGCTGCCTGAAAAAAAGCACAAGGTTTAAAACCATCCAGGTTAGTAAAACCGCACCCGTGTTCTGTACAGCACAGGAGCTCCCGAAGGCGGAGAACAGGGTCTGCGCCGGGGGGACGCGGCGGCCGCGAGGTTTCACACCCGGCTGCCCCGTCCCTGCAGCAGCGGTTCAATACATCACCGCTCCATCCTCATCCTCCTCCTCCGGCCACGTGCGACGCCATGGCTCTCCCTGCTCACGGCTTCCTAAACCAGGCGTTGGGGTTCATAAACTCGGCAGCAAGCGGTTACGGCTTCCAAAAACGCCGATTTCCGTTTCCTCCGAGGGCAGGGAGAGGGCGGCACAGCCACGCCGGGCACCGGGATGTCACGCGCCGGCAGCTCGGCCCACGGGGCGCGTCCCTCCCCCGTCACGCTGTGCCACTTCAGCCAACGCCACGCCGGTGAAGGTTCGGCATTATGAGCGACGCGTTCCACTCGGAACCCCGCGGTCGCGGCTGCCCCCACCACCCGCAGCTCCTCAGCCGAGCCCCCGATGGTGGGACGGAAGGAGCCGGCGAGGGGCTGAGGCGCGGGGGAAGCAGGCAGCCAGCCCCTGTCACCCCAAAACCCGGGGTACAGGGCACGCTGGAGCTTGCCCCCTGCCCCCACGCAGCAGGGATCTGATGCACCCGGGAGAGAGCCTGAATTAGCGCCAGGAACGGGCGAGACTCCCTGGTCCTGGCTCCCAGCGCCCTCTCTGCCGGCCCCTCCGGCCTCCCCGCTCCACCTCGGCATTCCCCGCGGCACGAGGGAGGCGGCAGGCGGTTAGTGCAGAGCTCGCGTGGGGAGCCGGGAAGAGCTGACGGAGGGTTAGCACAGAGGTAAGCTCGGCACGGAGGCAGGGGAAGAAGCATCCGAAGAAACAATTCACCGTAACAATGAAATTGCTTTTATTAAAACAGGAGTGTTAAGCCCAGAAAATAAATTATTGCTATGATAGACATATTTAGAACATAAGGAAGGACGTTAAATCTTGGGCTCCAGGTCACTATAACCCTGAAACAGAACGTTACGCTACTTTTCTTAAATACCTCGGGGTTTTCTCTTCATGCCCTTCCAAAAACTTTATAAAATGTGCAGCTTAGAGAACAAATAGTAACAGAGTCACTCGTAACAAAAATCTGTACAGCTCGTAGCTTTAAAAATAATACTTTTTTTTTCTTTTTTCCCCCAACTGCCGTGTTACTTATCACTCATAAATACCGGGCGAGCAAGCTTTGAGTGCCCAAGGCCCCCTCCGACACCAAAGCTATCACGCGTGGCTGACAGAAACCTCCTCGGGCCTCGCCCCCAGCCGGAGGTGGGGGCTTTGGGGCTGTCAGAAAGAGCCTGATTACGTGTAAAAAGGAAATATCTTCACGGGTGGAGAGTGTCTCCTCCTGCGGGTCAGAGGCCTGGAGTCTGCGGCGAGTTTGAAATGGCAATCAAACCTGGAACACAGCACGGCGCGACGGGTTAGAGCGGCTGCTCCCGCGGCGGGGCAGGGCCCACCGCTCCCTCTGTCCCGGCCCGCAGGGGTTTCCCAAACCGCTTCAAAGTCACCGTTTGTCAGAGCTGCGTTTCGGTGGGGAAAGCACGTTTTTCCTGGAAGAGCCTCGCAGGAGCAGCGCGGCTGCTCCCCCACGCGCCGCGGGGCTCACCCCGAGGCTACACGCTGCCGGCCCAGCAGCGGCGGGCCAGCAAACCCCGCTGCTTCCGTGGCCACTCCGAAAGCCCTGGCTGGGACCCCCGTGGGGCTCTGGATCTTCAGCTCTGACCTCGCCTGGTTCCGTTCGAACTCCTGCACCTTCCAACGCCCCCGCGGCGCCGACCTACGAGCCATCTACCGCCCCGGCCTCGACCGTGCAAGCCCTCGTCCCACGCCTCTCGCACACGCACTGCGCCCCTCTGCTCCCCGCGAAAAAGGGGGCCCGCTCCTAAGGACGGAGGGGAAGGAGCCGAGCCAGCAGCAGGCTGGAGCGGGCCGTGACGCCTCTCCGAGGGCTGCCACCCACACGGAGGAAGCCCTGCTTGTCTGCGAGTCTCGCCAGGGCTTGTCCCTCCTCACATCAACAGCGATTTCCTCACGGACAAGGATCCGCTGGAAATCGGCAAGTACGGGAGCGACACCTGGCAGCTCCCTCGGGACATCCTGACCGTAACCCGGCAGGTCCCGCTGCCTGGCGAGGCACAGCTTCCTCCGGAGGTTCAAAAGAAACCGTGGGATAAATCCAGCTCGGGGAGAACACCAGGATTACCCCAGAGAATACCTCAGAGACTACCGCGGCCTCCCCGAGGACTAACGCAGAGCGGGATCTGGGCAAACAGCCACAAGACACAGATTAGTGGTTAGAGAGCTGGGCAGCGTTCGGAGGACAGCAGCTCACCCGAACGCCCGCGACTAGGCCGTGCTCAAGCCTCGGCTCCCCGAAAGGGGCGTTACTTGGTTTGCTTCTGCCGCCTCACACCAGGGAGGCGTCAGACCGGCCGTCTGGGGCAAGGGCTCTACGGGAGCCACCTCGCGGGGAGCTGCTCTTCCCTAACCAGATGAATCGGAGCCTCGGAGACCCGTCGGGAACGCGTGTGGAAAACTCCTCACGCGAGGCAGAGGGTGAGGTTCTCCTGACTCGGAGCTACCGCCAAACCTGAGCAGCGCTCAGAGCTGCTGGGAAATCCCCGTCAGGGGCTACTTACAACAGCTCCGCTTCCTTAGGCGGTAAACGTGCGCGGAGGGGCTCACACTATTGTCGAGGGACTTACGCTGCCCTGGCCTGCTTTCTGCAGAGGAGAGAAGCCAGCATTAGTACAGGGTTAGAGGACAAACAGCATCAGGACACGATCTAGTGGGAGGGGACGCGGCTGAGAACTCTCAGGAACACAGCGACATCTCGGAGCGACAGGCTGCCGCTCCTCCATCGCGTCACTCCCCGGAAAAGGCCCAAACCTCCCAGGAAAGGAGCTCAGCAGCATCCGCAGCAGAGCCCCCTCCAGCCCAGGGGGTACAGGCGTACCCCAGCCCACGGCAGCATTAAAGCTCCCGCGCGCGCAGCCTCCCCTCTTGGTGTAGCCTCCAGCGCTGCAGGTCCCTTCCCGTGCAGCTCCGCCGGGATCTTGGCCACCGCAGGGAGGCTCTGGCCACAGAGGGGCTTTTGCCCGCCCCGGAGGAGGCGAGTCTTTCCACGAGGAAACGTCACTTCCCCACAGCAACTCCTAGCCCGAAAGCAGCATCTTCAGCCCCCCCAGGAGAGGCAGCGGCTCGAACCGGGGAGGCAGTTGCAGGAACAGGCAAAGTGCAGAGAGTATTGCGGACGCTTGCACTTACTGCGGAAATGTACTGGCTGTTCGCGAACCTGGGTTTCTCCTCCATCGCAGAGCCGTGCTGTGAGCCCAGGGGCACGTAGGGCGGGGAGCCCACGTCTTCACAGAAGCTTTCTTGTGGGATGCTGGAGACACAGCCGCTGTCGGAGCCGCTGGAGCCGCTGCCCGACATGCAGTGCGATGACTCCGAGCTCTCCGTTGCTGGGGGAAGAGAGGAAAGTCACTCCTGATCGTGAATTTGGCCGATCTGACCTGTGCCACCTGTGCTTGACAACGTATCTGTTTGCAGGGGCGCTTGGCCACACAAGCCCCCAGATAAGGCACGCTCCTGGCTGGGCCTCTTTAAAGCCAGGCAACGAAATAACCCAAGGAAGCGTAGCAAGTGACGCTGAGATGGGCATAGACTGGCCAGGGAAGGTCAGAGAGGGGAAGCCAAGGGGTCACTGGACCAGGGGGGCGAGAGCAAGGGACAGAGTGTCTTGTATCAGAGGGGCAGAATCATGGAATGGTTTAGGTTGGAAGAGACCTCCAAGATCATCAAGTCCAACCATTAACCCAGCACTGCCAAGGCCACCACTAACCCATGTCCCCAAGCGCCACATCTACACGGCTTTTCAATCCCCCCAGGGATGGGGACTCCACCACTGCCCTGGGCAGCCTGGGCCAGGGCCTGACAGCCCTTTCGGGGAAGAAATGGTTCCCAATAGCCAACCTAAACCTCCCCCGGTGCAACTTGAGGCTGTTTCCTCTCGTCTTGTTGCCTGTTCCTTGGGAGAAGAGACCGACCCCCCCTGGCTCCAACCTCCTTTCAGGGAGTTGCAGAGAGCGAGAAGGTCTCCCCTCAGCCTCCTTTTCTCCAGGCCAAACCCCCCAGGTCCCTCAGCCGCTCCTCACAGCACTTGTGCTCCAGACCCTTCCCCAGCTCCGTTGCCCATCTCTGGACACGCTCCAGCCCCTCAGTGTCTGTCTTGGAGTGAGGGGCCCAGAACTGACCCCAGCACTCGAGGTGCGGCCTCACCAGGGCCAAGCACAGGGGGACACGAGCTCTGCTCTCCAAGGCCACAGCAGCCCTGTACGCGGCAGCCAGCCTGCCACGGGGATCGCTGCACATCAGCGGGCACTTTGCTGATCCCTGCGCCCGAGCTAAGTCCCCCCTGAAAGCTGAGACAGAGCTGGCAAGGAAGGGCAGGGCCCTCCTTGCCCCAGTCTGGGTGCGAGACAGGGACCGCCACGGCCCCAGGGAGCCCGGCCTGACCGCAGAGCGAGGCGTGGGATGGGCCGCACGTCCCGGGGCGCGCTGCGGGGCCGCGGGCTCGTACGTACTCAGGGAGGGCTGGCTGCTCGTCTCGTGCTCCAGCTCATCTTCCTCGATGCAGGTGCCGATGTCAAAGGGGCGGCTGGGGGCCAGGACGCCCGGCAGCAGAGCCTGGTCCAGGTACATGTGGAGGTTGAGGGGCCCCAGCAGGGAGGAGGAGGAGGAAGGGCTGTACGCAGCGGGGGTGCTGCCAGCGGAGAGCTGCGCCTGCGTCCTCTTGTACGGGTTGGAATGGTCAAACAGAGACACTGCGATCGATGCTCTGGTCCTGGCGCCTGCAAGAAAACATGCCAGAAAAGCCCTGAGCACCAGGCCTGCCTAGCTCACGTGGAGCAAGGGGGCGGGCATGGCTGGCACGCACCTCTGCCCTTCATGATGTAATCGATAGCACGGTCGTTGATAGCTGCCTCGCTGGGTTTGATATCCAGGAACGGCTTGTTGCCCACACCCATGGAGACCATCTCCTGCATACGGATTTCTGGAGAGGAAGAGACCCGCAGCCGCACCGTGAGGTTGACCCAACCCTCCCCGCAGGCGCTACGCAGCCCCAGGCCAGAGCACTCCTGGGCCAGGCTGCTCCTCAACTCCTGAGATCTGTTCTCCCCTCACTCCCCGTCCTGAGGGGTCTCCAGGGAGAAGCGATCATGCCCTGCTCCGGCCAAGCAGCTCAGTGCCATGCCACCTACAAGAGTCCTGCCAAGCGGGAAGGCTGGGGCGGAGAGGAGGGACTCGGCCAGCCCGACTCAGGCAGTTGCCACTCCACTCGTGGCCTAGATGCCGGGAGCGCAGCGAGCCTTTCCACAGCACAGCCCCTGCTCGCAGGGCAAGGGACCCTCTGCTAGTATCTCCCGTTGGGAGAGAGTCCCGGCGGGTGTCTACAGTCCCACAGAGCTCGGACAGGTCAAGCTCCCCGGGGATGAGGGGCAGGGAAGGGACATGCCCAGCCAAGCCCGGCGCATGCTCCCGAGGCTGCACGCTGGCTCACAGCCGCTCGCTGCGCAGAGCTGCCTGGTAACAGGCTCCAAACCTACTCAGGACAGCACGAGCTGAACAGGGCTCCCGCACCTTTTGCGGCGCAGACGCCCCAGGAAGGAATCACACCTTTATTGCGGGCTGCCTGCTGCCACAGGATCTTGGCAATGTCACTGGTCCAGGCCTGCTTAGTCTCGGCTGAGCTGGCCTGGAGGATGTAGGTGTCGCTGGACTTCCGCCTTCGGAACCAGATCTCAAAGCGCAGGCCGCTGTCTCCAGAGTTCTCCGTCAGACCGATGTCTGCAGTCTGCCAGAAAGAGGAAGAGCAAAGCATTGACCAGGGCTCCACCAGGAGCAGGAAGGGTAAACCCTGCCTGCACCCTGTGCCAGAGCTACCCCCAGCCTGGCAGACCCAGCGGGAAGGAGCCCGAGGGTCCACGCAGGAGCGGGTACGATCTGGACAGAGCTGGGCAGAGACAGCCCAGGCCATTCCCAGTGCTTCATCCAGAGTCGGCACCACCTCCCCGCCACGCACACACTGCCTTTCCCTCACACTCCCTGTCCCGCAGAAGACCTCGGCCCCACGTCTTGCAGCACGGAGGGGACCCAGGCATTGAAGTGTGAAGTCTTCCCTTCCAGCCTCACTGCATGGCTTGGAGAAGGCTTCGCAGAGGTGGGAACAGCTCTTCTGAAGGTGCTCCTCCTCCCCACTGCAGAGCCAAGTGTCCATGGCTGGTTTCCCCCTCCCGCACAAGAGGGAGCTGCAGGGCTGCCCTTACCTTGAAGGAGCGCTTGTAGATATACACATCAAAGCCACCCTCGATCCTCTTGGGCTTGCTGAACAGGATCAGGTCCTCAAAGAGGAAGACGTGTCGCTGGCACTTCCTACGGCCCAGCCAGATGGTGAACTCGTCCTGCCGCACCAGCTGCCCCTGCTCCTTCAGGTTCACCTGGACACAGGGAACGTCCCGGTAAGACCCCAGCAGGATCAGGTCCGGGCAACCCCGGGCCTGGACTCGTAGAGAAGGGTCCCATATGGCCGTGGCCCAGGTGGTGAAGAAGTGGCAGCTACCCATCGTCTCCGGAGGGCTCTTGAAGAGGCAGGGCTGCGTGGCGCGGCTAGAGGCCACATCAGGCTGGAACAACCGGCTCAGAGCTCAGGGGAGAGCTGCACCTCTCTCCTACGCACGGCCCACAGGTGACCCTCTCCTGCCACCCCGTGCAGATCTGTGACAAACCACTGGGGTGGCACCCGGAGGCAGCAGCCAGAGCTGTCTCTTGGGGGGGAGGAAGAGAGCTGAAGAGGAAAGGAGTCCCATCAAACTGCCAGGAGCGCATCTGGGTCAGAAGGCCAGTCCCTCAGTTCTTCCTCCACCCTGAGCCCTGTGGTTTCTCCTCCTCCAGTGCTGCACTTTGCAGGCCTCTCCTTCAAGCCCCACCCAGCTGATTTCGGCTTATCCCTGGCATCAGCATCAGTTTGAATTCCTTCTTGCAAACTGCCTGACCCTCTTATCACCAGCTCAAAAGAGACGGGCGGGCCCGAGGCAGCCCGCAGGACGCCATCCGCAAGGGCTGCCAGGCGGCCTCGCGTCACCAGTGAGCACCCGGGAGGGTGCCGACGCCAAGCAGCTCACCCGGCTCGGGTAACAGCACCCCGGCTGTCTGTCCTAGCACACCAAGGAGACCTCCAAGCCCCGCTGGTCCCTCGCCCTGTACCTCAGCAGTCCCGCTACGCTGCACTGGCAGCAGCACCCCGATCGCTGTGGGAATTTGAGGGGAGGCTCACCACACGAGTCAAAGACCCCAAGTCTAGAGAAGGGGAAGAAGTGTGGCTCTGCCCCCCCAGGGAGGACGCTGGAACGTACGTCACAGTCGCGGATGGCATCCATGGCCAGCAGGTCGTTTCCGTGCCGGAGCTGAAACTTCACCATCTCCTCAGCCGCACGGAGGTAGCCCAGCTCCTGCTCTTGTGCCTCGCTGCACTCCTTGATCAGGTCCTTCAGGAGCAGGGCATATTTGCTCATCCGCTGGATGGGTTTCAGCAGGTAGGAGGCCAGGTCCATCTTATCCCCAAGCTGTACCTGCTTGAACTGAGAAACGCAGCAGAGTGAAGGCAGCAGCTTCCCGCGGAGCACCCCGTGCCCCAGGCAGGCACTGACACCCCGACTCTGTTCGCTCTGAGGGAAACGCGAGGCCGTAGAACCAATGCTGCTCTGTGCCGGGTGCCTTTCCAAAGCGCTTGCTGCACCTCTGCCCCTGTCCCCCCACATACGCTCATGCAGAGAGCTGTGCCAGGAGAGCAGAGGTAGGGCTGAGCAAGCCCCAAGCAGGAAAGCTGGGCGAGGTTAAACAGATCCGTGACCCAAACACCAAGAGTAATCACGACGCAGGCAGGGGAATTTACCTTGAAGAAGGTATTCCCATGGCTGGCCAGCAGCGAGTCCGACTTCGGCTTGTTCTTGCTATACAACGCGTACATCCCAAATTGGTCTTTCTGCAAGAGATATCCCCACGTGAGACCAACGCACAGGCACGACACAGTGACAGCCGTGCCCCCAGGTTGGTCCTCTAGTACTTCTGCCTCTCCCAGGCTGCACCAGAGCCTCCTACGATACCAGGAATGACTTTGCTTCAAGTTCATTAAGAGCCAGGGAACGTTCTTGTCTTCCTACTCCGGCAGTAGCTGGGACTTTTTAATCCATTGTCCTGTTACCCCTTGCCCCTTACATACCCCAACAGATACCACTCACCTGGTGGCAGCAAACATGCACGGGGCAGCGGAGCTTAGGACCGGTGCCCCACGCTTCTCCCTAGCAGCCCTTTTCAACAAGAGCAGCAGGTCTTACATCCCCCGTCATTGCAGTCGTGCCGCACTGACACCACAGCCAGAAGACAGGGATGCCCCTGCAGAAGCAGGTGGGCTTTCAGGAGCAGTTTGCTCCCCTGGCAGTGTCTCTTCGTAGTAAATAGCAACAAGAAAGGCAAAGAGCATCTGCTGCTGCCTGGGCTCAGCCTTGCAGAGCCATCCCTGTCCAGCCTAGCATTTGAGCTGGCAGGGGACAAACCAACTCAGCACGGGGTAGCCCTCCCGCTCCCCAAGAGCCACACGCAGGCGAGCGGCCAAACGTATAGGTACCGCTGGGCACAGGAGCCAAGCACGCGCCCGGAGGAGCCCGGCCCCAGGGGAAGGTGCTGATGCCTTACGTGTCGGAGGAAGCAGTGGCTGACCCGCAGCGGGTGGTTGCAGCAGCTCTCCAGCTCTCGCAGGAAGTACTGGCTGTGGAAGTCGTAGAGTTTCTCCAGGTTCCCAAAAATGACGCTGCGCTTCCCCCGCAGGTCCTGGGGGAGGTCGAGGCGCTCCATCTCAGGGAAGTAGCTGTCGATGATGTAGCAAAGCGACCTCACGTATTCCCGCTCCGTGGTTACCATCTCATCAATGATGTGCCGCAGCTTGCTGCAATAGGAAACACCCAGCCTTGAAGGGACCCAGACCGCAGCAGGGCTGCAGCAGCCTGGGAACGCCGGCAAAGCACCGGGCTCTCCCTAGAGAAGCTCTCCCTGAGACCCAACACCGAGGCGAGATGATCCCTCAGCACCATCCAAGCTCAGACTCACGACCGCCTGTGATAGCTCTGACCCTGAGCACTGAAAGTTCATGGCTGATCCCAGGCTTTTCGGTTCAGGAAGGGCGAGCCCCGGGTTGGCTGCGGTCCTGACCCAGCCTCAGCAGGACACACACCCCCGGGCCCACCCAGCCCCTGCTCTGGGCAAAAGAGGCTGCCCCGCAAATGGCTGCGCCCCTGAAAGAGCGGGGAAAGCCGAAGTCATGGTAACTCCTGTGAGGAGGGGTCAGCCTGGCGACCGCGGATGCTGAGGCAATGTTAACACCGGGGGTTAACTTTGGACCCAGGTGCTGTTGGGCTTGTCCCAGTAAAAATGAGAGTGGGAAACAAACCCCGTATCCCTTCATCAGCCAACAGCAGTTCCTAGCACGGGGTGCTCCGCACGTCTCTGGAAGGATTGCTCTGTGGTACTCGAGGTTTCCACTGCGAGGCGGTGCAGCACCAAACATAACTACGCTGAACGTGTGCCTGCCTCTCTCGCAGCCGTCCCCAAGCCCACTCCGGGCTGTCCAAAGGACTGAACAGCGGGACTGCCTCAGCCCCACGGACGCGAGGGCTGCTGCATCGCTCCCCTGAGAAGCGAAGCGGGCAGCCTCCTATCTGCTGGTGTTCCTCACCTCCCACGAGCTGTCCTGACACGTGCTGGGCTATCAGAGGCCCCTTCCAGAGGGCTTCACTGGCCCCAGCCATCCCACCCAGAGGCAGTGGAGGAGCTCTCCGCCCCCCTGCATCCAGCACTAGTTTCTCACTTCTACCACCTTTCTGTTTTTTAAATCTTTTCCAATGAGAGCAGCTCAAAGACCTGCCTGGTGACCCCCTTTCAAGAACAGCTCACGCCCCGGGGCTCTCCATGTCCTAGGCACCTTGCAGTACCACAACAAAGTTAAGTTGAGATTCTTAAGGACAGAGAAGGAAAAGAAGAGAACAAAAGCCAGCTGTTGGCCACACAAACAGAGATCTCAGCCCCAAAGGGCAAATGCAAACACCCTCTTACCTGTGAAGCAGCTGTCACAGGGTACTGGCAGCGCCCCCCGCCAGTCTGGGTACAGCCCCCCCAAAAGTAAGGGGGATGATGCGCTATGCTTCTCCTCTCCCACCACACCTTGCTAGCTGCCCGAGTGCTACGTTGCTGCAAACCCTCGTCCCCCAGTGCCAGCAATGTTCAGAGACCCCCTCTCCTGCCTGGGAGCTGCTTTTTCTCCCTCTTATGAAGGGACCATGCTGTGGGGGACAAGCAGGAGATCCCACCTCCCTACCTCTCCCAAAGGCAGGTGCCAGGCTGCGTGGGGACATCCCTGTGGGCCCGCTCAGCGCCACGCACACGTGTGCGGGGATGCTGGAGCTACATCTCCATCTACCCTGTACCCACGGCCAGAGTAACTCTCCCTGCAGAGCTCTTCACATCTTTGCCACCTGCCTTCTCACGACCCTGAGGGCCGGAGCACCGAGTGCCACAGTCACTTACCTGCCCCAGCTCTTGGCTTCCGACGCGGAGAGGCAGCCCCTCTGTCCCTCCAGCAGGCAGTCCGCAGCCCAGCTGTGAGCCGCTTGCTGCCGCAGCGCGAAAGTCCTGTCCACCAGCTCAGTGCTGCTCACCTCCAGCCCCTTAATAAAGACGCCGGTGTTGCCGTATCTGGCCGGCTCGCTCAGCGTCCTCTGGCAGCCTGACCACAGGCTCTCACCGCAGGGGAGGTCAAAGCTTTGGGCCTTCCGGAGCATCCTCCTGGGAGGCAGCTTCCCAGAGGCTGGAGTAGATGTGCAGGATGGCTTCACCTCCAGGGTTTCTAATATGCTCTCCAGGTTTGGCTTTTCTTCAGGCAGCTTTGGAGACTTGGAGGCCCCGCTGGCAAAAGAAACCCTGCTTGAGTGAGGAGCAGGGCTGAGAGCAGCTTGGCAGGCAAGTTCTTCCCCAGCAGTGACGTCGCCAGGGCAGCTCAGGGCGGGCGAGGGAGCCTTCTCCTTAGTCCACCCCGGAGAGCAGCTGGGCCTGCCGTGGCAGTGGGACGCACCGTAAGTCCTATCCCAGTGGGACCCAGAGCCAGCCCCCTCGGAGTGCCTCCGGTGGGACAGACTGCCCGCCTCGCTGCCGGCCCGGGGCTGCTCCCCAGCAGATGCTTTGCGGTCTGACAGCAGAGACCTCCTTGTTCTCAAGGCTGCTTCGAGCTTCTTTTCAAAAACCAGCTTGGTCTCCTGGCATTTGGACCATGCAAATTTCCACTGCTTGAGTCCCTTGTCACTCTTCAGCTCGCAGGCCAGCTCCTTCATCTCCTGGAACCGGGCATCGCTGATGTCCGGGTGCTGCCCCTTGTAACTCTCCAGGCACTTGATCACACCTGCACAGTGTTCGGCGGAGCTGCAGTCCTCCATGCTGATGCAGGCAAGGTGTCGCATCCCTTCCAAGGCCCACTCGTATGCCTGCAGAGAGCGAGAACAAAAGGCAGCAGCCAGTCAGAGGGACTCGAGGAAGAATAACCCTAATTCGGTGCCTGAAGACAAGAGAAAGGATCAGTGTGTGGCCACCACAGTTCCTCGAGTGTGAGGGGAGGGGGGGCCGCTATTGTCAATGGGGCTTAACAATCCAGTACAACAAACAGCTCCTTATGCAGAGGGCTTCAGCTGTGCTGGCTGCTCTGCCGCAGCTCCACCTCCCCGCCAGGTCCCCGTGACGCTGGGCACCCACGCTGCGGGGCACGGTTGTCCTCTCTGGGCAGGGGTCCCAGGGGAAGCTGCTGCCAAGACTGCAGGAATTCACACCTCAGTGTGGCCCTGCTTGGTATGAAACTCGGAACTCGCCCTCCTCCTTCACCCAGCCATTCCCACCACGACCCTGCAGGACGAGGGCATCAGTAGGCTGCGGGGAACGGGACCGCTGCTCCCCGTGCCGTTTCCACGGAGCCGACAGCATGCACAGGCCTGGAGCTGGATCAGAGCTGGGCTCTGCGGGTCACCCCGAGTGCTCCGACCCATCCTTGCAGCACATAGGAATCCAAGACCGCGCAAACCCAGTTGCAGCTTACGCATTTTCCGTGCCTGCTGGCACCCGCGCAGCGTGCTGTGCCCTGCCTACCTGCCTGGCCCTGCTTGCCACTGCACTACAGGCTTGTGCTGGTGAGTCGAATACTGAGCTCAGCAGTTTATTTCTAATACTCCAGGAATGCTGGAAGCAGTTTCATGGGGCTTAACTCTAGCAGTGGCGCATATGCTGGCCTTGCTAAAATAGCTCTGCCGTATCAGTCGAACAAGAGGAGCGGGACAAAGCGTGGTCCAACGTGACAGGCACAAGGTAAGAGTGCCTTACGGCCATGGCAGGGAAGGGGCTAACGAAGCACCGTGCACTGAGACCTGTCTGTCATCAGTAAAAATGAGAGAAAAGGCAAACATCTGAATTACTCAGGCTCATAAGCTGAATTACTCAGCTCTATAAAGCAGGGATGATGACAAGGTTTAACTACAGAGTGAATAAGATGTGACCAGCTGCCATAGGCCTGGCCAGGGAACTTTACTGCTCATCAGTGAAAACACAGAGTTATTTGCTAAAATCAGATGCACAAGGCAGGGAAAATGTGCAGGCCAGGCCTGCCTGGCACCTTCCACCAACTGCCCAAGACCCGTAGATGTGCAGAAACACCACAGGCTGCCCTTGAAGTGAGCCAGACCGTCTGTAGCACTTGGCCTGCCGGGCCCTGCCTACCTGCTCTGTTTCGGCAGAGAAGCAACACTTGTGCTTAGTGCCAGGAACGAAGTGACCAGCCTTAGACCATTTTCCACCTGCTGAACAGCCTTACTGTGACAGCCTTCCCTCAGAGAGCTTAAAGCACTTATTTTTATGCAGAATAGAGCCTTAGACACCAAGAAAATCCACACAAGCTTTATGCGGACACAGAGCAGACACTGCATCGCCGTCAGCGACGTGGTGGTCAAACAGACCAGGCGCCAGGCTCCTCTCTGCTGGTGACAGAGGTAGGCAGGGCGGGAGGTGCCTAGCCCCTGGCTGGGGATGGCGACGAGAGCCAAGCGCTACTGTTTGTACGAGAGCCGAATGCCAGCACACGAGGGTAGCCTGCACTCTGAGCAGTCACTCCAGGGACAGATGCCACAGGAGCTCCCACAGCCGTCCACAGCGCTCTTTTGAGCTGCAGCTGCACGGCGTGCGTGCAGCCAGCCCCATTACTCATGCGGAGCAAGAAGCTGCTTCAGAAACACCAGCAGCTGCTCGGGGAAAACGCTTCTCAAACAGCCCCATGCAACCGCAGCACGGGACAATCGAAAGAGCAGCAGCCCCCTCTCCTCCCATCACCCTGCCTAGCGCAGCAACAGGCCCCTGACCTGCCTCTCCCTCGATCCAGGCTTTACGCTTGAGACTTGCCCGCTGCTGGGGGCCAGGAGGGGCGTGCGGAGGCAGAGGATGTGCCAGACCCTGGTGAGAATCTGCATTTATCCATGATGCGGAGGGTCTTTGATTCCCAGGTTCGCATCAAGGCGAGGTGAAACACTGAGTGCAGCGGAGCCCAGCAGATCCACACAACAGCGACAGATGGCCTGTTTTGCTGGGTTGTTTTTGAGCTGCTCCCTCTAGCCGTACACAAACCAACACCAGCCCCTTCCAGCTCTGCCCTCAGCAGCGGCTGGGATGTCTCGCCTCTCTGGCTGCGGAGGTCAACCTGACCGAGGGCTGCATGTGGGCTCCCTTTCGCTCACTGATGGGAAAAGCCGAGCTCAAAAGGCACACAGGGCTCTGAAAGAGGGTGCTGAGAGCAACGTGCAGGAGAGGCACAGCCAGCCAGCCTGGCCTTTACAGCAGCCAGCTGGGAGGGCAGCCACCCTGTGAAGGCCTTCTCCAAGGCTGGGGACCTCACTTCCAAGCACAGATGGGAGAGAGAAAGAAAAGAGGCTTCTTTTATTTCTAGGAAACTCTGCAGATCCACATGGGGCCACAGTGAGGAGGAATCAGGGCTGCAAACCACACAGGGAGGCAGCCCCGCCACCTCTCATCTTCATATGGTATCTGTCTGCTCTTGGCAAAGACTCCAAGGGCTGCGCAGGAATGACTCTAAATCTCGATGGCATTTCTTCCATCCCCAGTGCCTGTCCCAGGCCAGTGAATGGCTCAGCTTTGTTCCCTGCACAATGGGAGCAGCCCTCCACGCCCTGCAGCTTGCTTGGTAACATGCTAAGTGGCCACCAAGGCTTTCTCCAGTCACATCATCCGCTTCAACTGCCCCTTTTAGCACACAAAATGGCAGCGCTCTCCAGGGACCAAGTGTGCCCCGGCACCCAGGAGGGAACGCCCTCACGCAGGCCGGGGTATTGCTGTCGTCTCTGCCCTGGTAAGGTTGCAAACCAGGCTCAGCCAAGCGGGGATACTGCCCTCCAGCCGTGGGCATTTGGGGAGCAGGCAGCCCTACAGCTTCTCCGCAAAGCTGCAAGAGCTGCTTGTATACAAGAGGAGGCACCTGTGTGCAGGGAAGCTGAACCTTCCCAACCATGTCTGGAAGCAGGCAGGAAAGAGCCTGTACCTCGGCTTTTGATCTTTACAGACAAGTCGTTACTGAAACTCTCAATTACAGGATTAAAGACAAACGTGCTTCCTGCATACGCAGGGCTGACCTATCCAGCAGCTGCGTGAGGAGTCAGCAACAGGCTGGTCCTGCCGGGCTGCCCGGGCGAGGCAGGGGCTCTGGGGGACCTGCCGTGTGTAAGGAAGAGCCGGGGACTTCACTGAAGCACGGTGCAACCCTCCAGCCCTTCACCCTGTGTTGGTCCCTGCTCATTTCACCATGGGCAAGGCTTGCAGTGCACCGAGGACAGAAGCTCCTGGAGACTGTTGGCTTTGGCACCGCTGAAGTGCCATCTGCAAATACGGCCAAGAGAAGCTGCTCGGCCCTGGCCCAGGGCACATTGCCATCACTGCAATTCAGTGCGTGTAGAAAGCCTTCTGAAGCCTCACCTGAGCCGCCATATCACACCTCCCCAACCCAAACCTATCACAAACCCACCAGATTCCTCTCGTACTCAAGGTCCAGCGATCTCTAATACACCTTCTGGGTAGCCAAGACAGGGGACAATCATTGTGCATCTGCAGACATATGCCAGAAGGGGCAATTTCAAGGGGGCCTGCCTTTGTCCAAACCTTCTCCTTCATCTTTTCCTCTGGGGAGGTGATGATTGTAACAGTATTTTTCTTGTCACATAGGAAACTGGATGTCTGAATAGTCAGAGGTAGGTGGAGTAGGCAGCTCACAAGCCCTCCAACTTTCTGCAGAAGAAAAATGCACCTAGGCGGGTGACTAACTCTGCTGCTAGAAGGTTTCCTTCCGAATCTGAAGGGACTGCACAGGGGAGCTGAGAGAGGGGTGGTGAAAAGCCAAGACTGATCCTGGTGGGAGCGACAATACAGACAGGGATGCAAGAGCAGCTGTGGGCACGACGACTGAAGCACAGCAACAAGACAGGCCAAGTCCCTCATCCTTCTGTGACGATGTCCCAGGGCTGCAAGCCGCCCACTCCCCTGCTTTCTACACCACAGAGAGAGGGAAGCAGCACAACAGCTGGGAACATTGCCACGGACCGCGAAAAAGAAACCAACGTAATCAACAAGCCCTGATCCAGCTTGTGCGCAGCTCCTGTATGCAAGCTGTGCTCCACTCTGCTGTTTGCTACTGAGACACAACTGATCGCAGGTCTTCGTGGTGAGAAACAACTGCACAACTCGCCATTTAACAAGACCTCCTCTCACCACCACTAAGTTCACTCTCAGCGCCCTTAACTTCAGCCGTGAGTTTGGAGAGCAAGATGAGGTTGGCTTGCAGCAAAGGAGACAGAACTGGTGCAGCCAGAAAAGGTCAAAGCATCACAGGGACTGATCCAGACACTTCCCAAAGGTTATACACGGTGCCATGAAGGCGCTGACTCCCGCAGCTGCCCCGCTCTGCCAGCGGCCCAGGGTCTCGGCACTGAACCCTGCAGAGCCGAGACGCCGGCTGCAGCGCTCGCAGCAGAAGAGTAAAGAGTGACGGGGTACTTACCAGAACACAAGTCCAAAGTAAATGCTGCTCTCTTGCACAAAAATGCCTGCTCCCAGGTGTGCTCCTCTCATTACAGATGCTCATTTGGGCTTATTCCCTCTAAAATCCAGCTTGGCTTTAGGTTGCTTTGAGAGCTGACTCCTACTCGCAAAACCGACGTGTCCCTTGTCACAGGCTGCTGCACGCACCGCATTAGCGGGGACCTGTGGCTGGAGACTGCCTTGCATGCTGACAGCTCGGAAGGACCACAATTAAAAAGCCATTTTACATCAAAATATATCGAAAGCAAAATTATACAGGCTAAAACCTTATTGTCGCACGAGCTGTCAGGTGGCAAACAGTGACGAGCTTGTTTCTCTGCTAACTCAGCGGGACGAAGTAGCTGTAGTAGAAAGCAGTCGGCTCACCACTCGCTTGGATCTGCTTTGCGTTCTCCTCAGGCTCCCACCCACCGATACTAACAGCGCTCACGAAGGAAGGGGCAAGGGGAGAGCAAGACTTCAGGACCTGCAGATGTGCCCCTGGCAAGTTGATTAATCAGTTAAAAATAGACCTCATCCTACCTTCCCGTCTGTACAGAGGGGTTCCATATCCTGGCTGCGCCCAGCTCTGTGCTGTACATCACCATCCCCTATGGCCGGACTGAGGCAGGGCCACCGCTTCAGCGCATCATCGCGGCTCCGGCTATTCACAAGCAAATGCTGCTAGCCTAAATACCAGATTGAGGAGCCCTGGTAACCAGAGACAAGGCAGAGGGGGAAGGGGCCGCACTTCACACGAGAACTACTGAAGTGTGCGGAGAACACCCCGACTGGGCACAGGCCAGATCCCCTTTCTTTCAGTGCAAAAACAGGGAGAGAAAACATCCCAACCGACCCCAAATTCAAGCAAAATTCAAAGCAAGCTGTCACCCGACACACAAGAGCTTTGGAGAAAACAGTGATCCCTCCTAGGCATTGCGATGCTTTTTCCACATCTCTCAAAGCCAAAGCCCCTGCTCACTTCTAGTAAGATTTGTGGCTCTGCAAGCAGGCAGCTGCACTTGGAGGTACAAGGAACCATGTAATTTCAGAGCACAAACATTTCAGCAAAGCCACCAAGTTAGCAGTAATCTCCTCTCTACGCAGAGGTTTGCTGTTAGTCTCTTCCCCGCTCTGTAGCATCTGACTTTTCCAAACTGCATTTGAAGCCCTGCCTGGGATTCATTAGCAGCACAAACCAACCTAAACAAAACTGCGTCCTACATGGGATGTAGCTGGTAAAAGTCAGCTTTAAACACTGAGGAAAGGACTCGCCCTCTCGAAATAAACAGCTAAACCATTTCTGAGTTGCTGTGTAGCTCGCAGTGTCTCCCCTCCTCCCTCCGAGGGAGGAGAGACCACTAAAATCACCAGTTCGCCTAAAACTAGCTGCTAGGGAAAGCAAACTTTAAATCCTGTATTTGCATTTCTGCCTGTTACCAAGCGCCAGATGCTGTACAAACACTGCGGGAGGGCAACGGATGAGAGACAAGCGCAGACTACGAACTCCTTGGATTTAAGCGTAAGACAGGAGAACAGGTAAATACCCATAGCTGGGCAGGAAAGAAGAGGTCAGGGTTGGTCTCGGCACGCCACAGCCCAAACACCATCAAAGAGCGCTCGTTAGAGCGACGTGCTTGGAAATCCTTTTGCAGCAGCACTCCGGGTGCACGAACAGAGCTCAAAAATCCCTTCGTTTCCCCCCTCTGGGCAGCCAGGCTTGACAAGTCCAGGAGAACCTAATTACAGGAGAATATAATTGGATAAAATAGGATTGCACATGATTTCTGCTCTCTTGGCAACAGCACGAGGACCCAAAGGGCAAACGCGGCTCGTTGTGCTGGAGCTGGCGTGCAGGACGCGCGCTTGCCCTTCTTTTCTCTGACTGCTGCCACTGCCAGGCAACACCTCGGGTAGCTCCATTAGGAACGGGCTGACTCAACCGATGAATCACAACAAGCCACAATAATCCCTGCTTCGGTACCATTCGGAGCTCCCGCAGAGCAGCCTGTGCCAGTTTCACTATATATTTATATACACACACAGAGGTATATACACACACACATATGTATATATTTATACGTGTATGTATGCGTAAAATGACTCCCTAGGAAGCAGGGCAGCAAGTGTCTGAGATTTGCCCTCCCCACAGCTTCCACTGCTCTGCAGCCACAGACGATCTCCCAACAGCCGACAATGTGCTGTTTGCCCTCAGTTTTTCCTTTTTGCTCCACAGTCACTCATGACTTTGCACCTTTGGGTAGATTCTGCACTGATTCTTCTCCCCCCCTTTTTTGCCCTACCAAGGGGATTTTCCTCTACCCTTAAAAACTCCTGAGCCCAGAGGACCGGGCTGAGTTTGCCCCCAGTAAAATCAGAACCTTGTAACGTTTGCATTTGCTGCAAACCAGCCTCTTCACGTTTGAGGCACTGCCCATCTTCTCATCAGCTTTGTGCACTCATTGCACAGTTTTTGTTGTCAATGAAGTTCTGCTCACAACCCCTTCTTACCAGAGTAAGAGCAGATCCTGTTTCCCTGCCCTGATGAATATTATCCTCCCTCCTTTCTGATGCTTCAGCAGTTCCAAACCCAAACTGCATGCTGAAGTCTGCTTTGGCCACTGTCCTTCCCTCCGGCTGTCCCTAACAACTGGAATCGGGTGGCTGGTCCTTCATTTGGCTACAGCCCACGCCAGCCACTGCAGAGTCATGAAACCATCTAAAGACTGACTTGAAAGAAGTTACACACGTTGAGTGTAACTCACCGAGGGCTGAGAAAGCAGAAGGCACGAAGGAGTGAGCGTGTGTATTTGCGGATGTACAACCACTGCCTTGAGGAGGAGGAGGAAAAGGGCAGCAGGCTTCTTTTAGCGAAGGGGAGAACTCTCTTTGGAGAGAGCCAAGAGCCTCACGTTACCAGCCAGATTCAAGATCAAGCCACAGCGAGATGTGTGAGTCACCGAAGCTGGCAACTTGCACAACAGCAACAAATCACTCTGTTCAGAGACTGAGGGCACCTCCAGAGGGTTTTTTTGCGTGCTTCGCTTTTACATCTGTCCCGACAGCCACATCATTACGCTGTACAAATACCCTGCTGTAATAGTACACCGCAGGCCAGCGAGGACAGACCGGACTGTGGTAGGTGTCTCCGTCTGCTCTGCCCTGGCTCCCTTTTAATGAAGTCTTCCCTGCCCAGCTGGGGATTGCGAAACCCCCAGTATGCCCTTGGGCCTGGATGGGGGAGCGGGGATGCTTGCGCTGTAGTCTTCAATTCACATCCTTTCCCCTGTGACGAGCAGAGTCAAACTCTGCTTAATTACTCAGGGATGTGCTGGGATCTCTCTGCACTGCACTGTGGGTGCATGGGCCTTGGGACATGCGGAGCTGAAACTAAACCCAGACACCCAGCGCGTCTGTGGGGCCTCCCTCTTCTTCAGAGTGGCTGACAAGGCTACAAATAACTCCCCGGTTTAAGAGCGCGCTAAGATGTACTCACATAAGATGTGAGCCCCCGTGGAGCAGCCAAAGGAGCCCGGTCAGCGGCAGCGGGTGCTTAGGCGAACCCTGTCCATATGTCCAGGGCTTTGATATGCAGATGGGAGCCATTGTGAGCTTCAGCCCCATCTGTACGCCGAGAGGAGCTTCATGTCCAGATTGCTTGAACAGATCTATTTAACTCCCATGACTAAAGGGAATTCCAGTCTCCAGGAGGATCTGAGCATCCAGATGGATGCCAGCACACGAACATTCAGAAAGTCTGTCACCCTGCGCAGCTCCTATCCCAAGATCATAGTGCAAAAAAGCACCCAAACCCAACATTTTGCACGCACACACAAGGCTGGGGTCAGCTGCGGGAAGACCTCTGCTAGCGTCAGATCTTACGCCTCAAGTGCCACGCGCTCCCCTCGCAGCTCAGCTGCAACACAAGCTGGGAAATCCCTAAACCTGCTGGGAGGAAATGCTGCTTCCCTGCCATTACTGACTGGCCACCAGTGTCGTGGTCCTGCAGGAGATCTGATTCCACCCAACTCAGAGAAGGGGAGCCCCAAACTTTCAGACAACTGTCAGTTTATGCTCATGGGCAGCCAAGGACACCAGGGAGTATTTACAGAGAGGTGCTCTGGTGGTCAAGGAGGAAGGCAGCAGATGCTTTCAACATGTCAAGCATTGCCCCCCTGCACAAGCAGTGGCAGAACATGTTGGCACTCCCGGGATCAGGGAAGGCAGTTGAGGGGTGAGCAGCCTACATCCCAAAAATATACTACACCAGGCCAGCGCGTGGCATCACCCAGCCTCTTCTTCCTGCCATGCCCTCCGGTCAGGGGGGATTCAGCCAGCACAGCAGGAGGGAGAAGGACCCCAGACAGACAGATCAAAGCTTTGGCCCCCGCACATGCCACAAACACATCACACAGACCTACTGCACTGAAGCAGAGCCTGAGGTGCTGGGACAGGGGCTCAAAAGCATCAACCCAAGAACCCCTCACCTTCAACTGCAAAATGTGCTTGGATTTAGCACATGAAAAACCCTCGTTAATTCACTGCTGCCCTGCATCACTGAGGGACAAACTTAGGCAGCAGTCTCACACCTGTGGTGTGCAACCAGAAAGGAGCACCCAGTGCCAGTGCTAACTACCACTTAGCGTTCACCTACTGCCACAGAGGTTGCGGGTGCTAGAGGCACTGCCGTGACGCCAATTTGGCAATAAAGTCATCGATGAGACACAAGAGAAAATAGCCTGGGCACCAGTAGATCTAGTAGTGGATTACTGGAGAGTTCATAAAACAGAACAGTTTCCACATCACTGATTTTGCAAGATAGAAAAATACAGGGCAGCTGTAGCAGATCAGATTTAAACGGTCAGGACTTCTTGTTGTGCAAGAGCGCTATCTCAAGCTCCAAGGCAAAGCAGAAACTTTCTGAGACATGAATACCCCTTGATGGGAAAGCAAACATTAGAGGTTTATTAACATTGCAAGAAGAATCCTCCAGCGAAAACCTGGCAAGAAGGAGAAGGGAGAGATTTCACGCGTTAACCTTGCACGAACTCTGCCAGGGGATCGATTTTCCAGCCTCGAGGCTCATTCCCCCAACTGCTTCAGGCTGCGCGTGAAAAAGGACACCCCTGAAACGGGAGAGCAAATCAGACTAGATGTCTGTCTAGGGGCACGACTTCACAAGCGTAACTGAGGCAGGAGAGAGAGAAGAGAGGAAGAGAGATGAGACAGCTGCTGTCAGACAATACTGCTGCCAGACAACAGCGCCTTCCCCTAAAACAGTTCCACAGCACTAGGAGGGCACAAGATATATTCCTTCTCTGTTGTGCTCCTTGGATCTTCCTTCATCATCTTCAGTACTCGCACCAGTAACCAGATGAAAGCTGTTATTTGGGAATGTTGTGCAGCCCGGCCCCAGAAATGCAAGGCCAACCTCTGCACAGAGGCAGAGAGAGAACAGTGCGTGTTAAGCCTCTCCCAGAGACGTTTTTTTGTAAGTCACAGCAAAAACCTCATTTGCTCAGAGGTGCTGGGGGCAAAGCCACGTTCTGACCTGCGCAGGACTACTAGTGAGAGACAAGCACGGTGGCACGGCGACCTGCGTCTCTGTTCATAATAAGTATGCTACAGTAAGGACACATCAAATGCCTCTTTTTCCACTTTGGTGCTAAGTTCTACTCTCCAAAGCTCCTCCAAGCACATTCCCAGAGCAGGGAATCATAACGCCCTGTCAGTAAAATTAACTCTCAACCTGGGCCAAACAGTCTGCGATAGGAGAAAAAAAAAAACAACAAAAAAATCACACTTTTAGGTCACAGCCACCAGGATCCTTTCCAGCTTGCCACAGACCAGCATTCGCAACCCTTCTTTCCTCAGCAAAGGCTAAGCAAAAAGAAACATCAATAATTTATTGCCTGAAGGGGACTTGATTCCCCCCCTCCTCAAAACCATCATCTGCGACATTATATCTGGTACATCGTCAGAAGCCAAGCACAGCAGAAAACGAGGCATCAGCAGGTCACTGTTCTGAATCTTTTGGGGAGAAGTGGGAGGTAATGACATCTGCAGAGTCAGCTAATTTATCATGCTCTGGATTTCTGCTGTCACATCTAAGACCAGATCCATCTCTTGAAGCCGGGAACACTGCGCTAGCAGGTCTCAGTCACTCACAGGACAGGAGCCCGGCAAACCTCGGAGCAGTCTAGGAGAGCAGCCCCCTCTTGTGCCCTCCACAACCGTTAACAGAAGCCCGGGCAGATCTGAAGGTACCACCTGCCCTGCGCGTACACCCAGCTAGTCTGGAGGCATCCAGTCCCAGCAACAACTTCTAGGCGCAGTTAAATTACGCCCGATGAAACCATCATGCAATATTCTCTATTAAAGAGAAAGAGGGACACAAGCACTGCTGTATTACAGACAGCGCGACCCTGGGATTCAGAGGGACCACGCAAAGACGCACACAGCCCCCAGGGCTCTGCCTGAGCGCACAAAAGACGCACACAAAGCACGCTGATTCACGCTGGATGCACCCAGGCGCGCACAAGCAACCGAGTGAAAAGCCTTCTCTACATTGTTTCCAAACAATCTCAATACAACTCACACGTCAGCCGGGGCGCCGGACACTTGGTACTTACAAGAGGGTTTGCTGTGTCTGTCTGCTGCCGGAGTCAGGACGGGTGCGTTCGACTCGGAGGGAAGGTGCATGGGGATGTGTAGAGAGGCTCTGCTGCCAGTGGGGCCTGGACGGTGGGAAGAAGGGCCCCAGCCCCTCTTTGGGCCCCAGAGGCAGCAACACTTGTTCACGGGATGGAGCGCAAAGAGGCTGGCATTCCTACAGCAGCAAGGACAATGGGGAGGGATGAGGAGGCGCTGCCATAATCAAATGCAGGCCAGCTGGCCCTCCCCCAGGAAGGGCAGGCACCTCCTTCACTTGCCAAAGGCTTTGTTTTCTAAGCCACAAAGAACAAAGTGGCTGAGGAAGAGAGCCAGAGGAGGAGGAGAGCGGAGGAGAACCCGCTGTGGGGGCAGATCCACACGTGAGCACAGGTAACCCACTCCGCAAGAGATGTCACCCCAGATGGAGAGGGGTTGGGCAACACTCTGCCTGCTCCAAGCAGAGCTCGGAAGCAGCAGCTCCTTGCGTGCAGCAGAAAGAAGCCAGGGACAGCTGGAGATCGCTCCTGAGGAACCAAATCGGCACAGGCCGATGGCACAGAGTCCTTTGAGGGAAGGGATCCAAGGGTGGCAGACAGAGAACACTGCTGAAGGAACCGCTCATTGAGCAGAGCCCGAAGAAATCACAACAAGGGAAACACTACCATTTCTTGACCAGCCTCACCCCAACAATCCTGAGCACCGAGACTCTGAATGGCTTCCCTTGGAAAGGAAACGCAAGGCAAGGTCCCAAGCTGCAACAGGCTCCCAGGCCACGGCAGAGCAATGCCGACACTTTCCCTGAGCACCAAAAGAGTCAGCATCTTGCACAACAGCCTGGCAAGCAGGAAAAAGCCCCCGGGGCCGCCTCAGGCCCTCCTGTAATGATACAGGCAGTTCAGCTGCGAGGCTCCGGGCACCACACGGCTGCGGGGTATGCAGGTGCTGAGCCGGTGCGATGGGACTCTGCCCTTTCCGGCTGGGTCAGTGCTTTCTTCCAGCAGAGCGACTTTTGCCAGCAAGCATCATGCACCTTTGCTACTGACCTGCAGGACTGGTTGTCATCATCCCAGGGCTGGCAGAGACCGTGCTGTGTGCTCTGGCTCATTAGACATGCCACTGCGAGTTAGGGAGCTGCAGTCCTGACAGGGCACACAGCTCTCACGTGGGCCCTTTCAAGCCTCCGGTCCAGACAGCTGGGCACTTCGCTTGTGGTAAAGTCAAGAGCATGCAAAGACCTGGGATATAAGAGTGACCTGGGAAATAATTTCACCCAAAGAAAGCTTGAGAAAGGAAAAAATGTGAAGGCTAACAAGGTAAGCAAGGAGAGGAAGACTGACTCCTGGTAACGTGCCCATGGCAGCGTTAGTGTGAAGCCAGGACAGGCAGTGAGAGCGAAGGGCAGCGGGGCCCGCCCTTGCAGGCGCCCCGGAACAAAGCAGACGTCAGTGCTTTTGGTACAACGTGCACACCCTTGCTCGCTCAAGCTTCCCAGTTCTCCCCCAAAGCACCGCGTGGTGCCAGATCCCATCAGAGCCTTGGAACTGAGTAAACAAGGGGCAGCAGCCAGACGAGGCCTGAAGCCACAGGGAGATGGCAGGTCCCCGAGTATGCCCGCACCGGGTCTGCGGTACCGAAAAACAATCCTCTGCCCGAAGTCAGAGATGGGGAAGGCAGCTTCCTTTACTGCTCCTCCCGCCTCAGGCCAGCCACCATCCAGCCCTCGTCAGGCACCAACAGCTCCTGCCGCAAAGGAAGTGGGGACAAATGGAAACATCCAGCTTGGCATCGGTCATGGCTTTGGAGAGGGAACCCTGCCAGCCCATGTGCAAGCTCCATGCGGTCTGGCCCAGCTCAGCCTGCCTCATCACAGGGAGCTCTGACAGACCATCAGGAACCGCCAAGCACTGAAAAACACAGGACACCGTCTTGACGGACCATATGGGGTTGTGCTGGCCTGCCCCACGGCCTGTCCGGCAGCGCCCTACGAAACATTTGCCCACCACACGAAGGGCCAGCACAACGGAGCCTCCCGTTCCTAGTAGGCAGCAAGGTGCGCGAGGGATGAACGCCACGATCCCTGTGGTGGGTGCTCCGCTCCACTCCCTTGGCGCACGCTGAGATGTTTGGAGAGATCTGAGCTTGCCAGCTCATTACCATAGTGTACATTGCTTACGCATCCTCAGGCTCCCTCCCCAAATCCTGGGGTCTGGCACGCTGCAGGCTCTTTACAAGAAGGAAAATCAAGGACAGTGCTTAGTTTAGACTCCTGCTGTTGCTATCCTCTCAGATATTAGAGAAGAGAGAAGGAGGTTAGCCAGGCACTGACAAGATCACTGCAGGAAGGTCAAAGCAGCTCAGCATCAGAAGAGTGAAATCAGTTTAGATAAAATCTTCTGCTCCCCCCCTCCCCCACCTCCCAGACCACACCACTGACTTTGCTTTGGGAAGGCAGAAAGCATGCTAGAGATCAAGATCAAAATAATCAGCACTGAAAGCACTTTCATGCTGCGCAGTGATTGCTGCGCTCATCCTACAGCTGCAGGATGTATCCCCTCCACACCCCTGGTTTCGGTTGGCCACCAGTTCACAATACACACGTGTTGTATTTACAAGATTAGCATTGTTTATAGTTCTACTGAAACCAGGGAGATCAAAATCCTCCTCCCTCGCTAAGCGAGATACCTCTCCTCCACACCAGAGCAGTGGGGGAACACTCTGTGCCACCACCATTCAGTTTGCACTGGGGCTGTGCAGCATGAAAGGGGCAAGCGAGAGGGATGATGCTGCTGCCACCAAGGACTGCACCCCCAACTGTCATCCACCAAAAAGCAGCTGTACGAGCGGTGCCATGACGCCCTAAGAAAAGAAACGGGCCATCGTTGGGGTCTGGGTAACATTTGTGCCCCTAGGAATGGCCCAGGCTTTGAAAGGCTTTGAAGCTGTGGAAGAACACCCATTGCTGTTGAGTCATATCTGACTACCCTGGCAGCCCAAGAACTACTACCGCGACGTAGTTTCCACACCCAAACTGAACACGGAGCAGCCATCACGTGCCACAGCCCACGTCTGTGCTCCAGGGATCTCCAGCTTTGGCTGGGTAGGTTCACACAGGACCGACGTTTGGCTTGGCCACAGACTTGCCAAGATGCCGGGCAAGACCTGGCACCTTCCTGTGCCTCAGTTTATCAGAAGAAATATGACAACAACCACCCTTACCAGGATCCTTGCCAGGATCCCCCATGATGGCAACGGGTGTTCAGGGACCAGAGCAGCCCCTGAACGTCTGCACTCAATGAGCAAGCAGAGCACGGGTTCTTGCCATTCTCCTACAACACAGAAAGCACTTTTCTCTTCACTGGGGAGGGGAAAAAAAAGTCAAAAAATGTACACATTCCCACAGCAAGAGGGTCGCCCACCTGCACAGCAAACTGCATAGATGAGCTAGAGCAGACCTGCAGAGCATCACCAAACTCACTCGATCCTCACATGTCCTGACAGCAGCATTCTGGGCTGCCTTCTCCACTTTCCTCCCTCGCGCAGGATGCTTCTCGATGTTTTCATGTTTAGCTGAATTTCCTCCCCCCTCCCCGAGCACTTCTGGCTGCCAAGGCAGCTCAGAGACAGCAACAAAGTGGCACCTACATCTGGTACAGCTTAACGTCTAATGTCTATGCTTTCTGGAATTTGAGAACTTCAATACCCAATGTTTGTACAAGTGTGGAATAAATGGAGCGCAGGCTCTTTTGCCTTCTGCGCTTGCCAAAGCTGTATTTTAAAATGCACTCAGAAAATCTTACTGTTTATTCATCTGCAACTTTAGAAATTAAAGGCCACCAAATCCAACTGCAGGCCTGCTGAATGGGTGCATTTGCATTACACCAAATGGGTGAGAAGGCCAGGCACTTGGCGCAGTCACCGCACACATCCTCTCCTCCCGCTTGCCCCTTGGGTCCCTCAGCCACGCTGCCCAGCACCCCGTTCTGGTGCTCCATGTCCTCACACAGGCCTCCCCAGGAGAGGGGCCGGGCTGTATTTAGCACTGAATAGCAGAGTGCTGCTCCTGATGTGTCAACAGGCTGAATCTACCAGCGTGTAAGGATACCGGATGAAGAGCACCCTGGCCTGGTCGCCAAGACTGCACACAAGCAGCTAATCTTTTGGCCCTTGGTGTCCGAGCCAGCACTGCCATGATTCTTCCATCCACTGTGGCCACGAGAGGGGCCTACAAGCTACAGCTCAGACAGCAGAAGACTGCTATTCTTAACAGATGCGCACGTTTTCTCAAACACACACCCACCCCTTCTTCCACAAACTGACTTGGAAAAAATCACTGCAGACACATGAGTGTGAAGGGGCTTTCGCAGGTCATAGATCCAGCTCCTTGTTGGCGCACACACTACATTTCACATCTTTCATAAACCACCAAGCTCTGGACTGAGTCCGAGCAGGCTTTTTACACCCTCCTCCGTGCAGCAGATGCCTCGTCTTACCTTGTCAAAGAATTCATACAGCCTGACCGTCTCACAGATTCGATGCCTGTTTTCATCCAGCTGAGTGCAGAACTCTTCCAGTTGATCTTTGTAGGCCTGCAGCTTTACCCTGTAAGGATGTACATCCACAGAGGAAAAGTCTTCCCATCGATCCATCTTCTTCAGTGCTTCCTGCCCCCTTCTACAATATTCCTGAAAGCAAAATGTAATTGCGTATGAGGACAAACACCTGACATGGACAGTAGCTAGTCTTCAAGGTCATTAACAGCTAGGACTAATTAGACTTTTTTAAGGTTCAAATCACACGAGCAGGGGTGTACTTGTTTACAGCAGAATTCTGGAGAGTCCTGACCTCTTATAATTTACGTGAGCCACATGGCAGCTTGTAAAGGCCTACACAGTAATGCCACAGGTCAATTAGATCAAAAAGAAAGACGGTGTTACAAGCACATCAAGGGATTAACAAAAAAATCCACCTTCTATCACAGTAGTTGCTTTCCTTCAGACTGGCAAATACCATCTATTGTGGGGTTGAGCTGGTGGCTTTGTCTACAAGAGGAGAGCAGGAAAGCCAAGCAGTGTAAAGGAAGGACACACACCTTGGTGATGAACCCTCTACCAATGCCATCTTAGCATCATGGCTTTGGCTGAGCACGCACGAGGCACATATGCCGCCAGCTCAGACGCCGGAGAATGTTTTTCCAATCAGACAACACTTACACTGGCAATAAGATCAAACTCCCTGAACTGCTTTTGCGCTTGAAGCAGCATCTCCAAAGAATCGTCCAGGTTGATTGTTTCCTTTAGCCGTTTTCTGCCAACATTCTCGATCCAACTGCTGACCTAGGAGAAAAGGGAAAAGCTCCGCTATTAGTCACTCTGTGCTACTCACCAAGGTAGGCCTTTGGAAAGAGCAAGGAATTACTCTCGTAACACCAGTGATTTCGTTACTGGAAAGAGTGTGCATGTACGCTTCTCCCCCCCCATCCCAGCATTTCAACCTGAGCCTCCTGCTAGGAGTTTTTGCACTTCAGGTTAGTGAGTAATTGCAAAGCTCTGCTATTGCTCACTAGCCTTAGGCATAAACAGGGCAAGTAGCTGCTTGGGCTCTGTTTCGGGTGAGCCACGGTCTAAAACAATCCCTGCAACCTGCACGCTGGCCTGACGTTCCTATTATTGTTACCCCCAAGTGGGATAAAATCTCCCTGCTGCCAGATTTCCTACACCACTTCCCTTTTCTGACTGGCAGGACACAAACTACGTCAGTGTGAACGTACTGATGGATTCTCCCCATCTGCAATGTTTCATGGCTCTCTGGGACTCTCAGGTACTGGTTTTCCGAAGGCAGCTCGCCACAAAGCCGTGCAGTAACTGCAGGTTCCTCGACAGAGCCCAGCCACTGCCGCTGTTATAAGCCTATATCCTCAAACGTGGGTAGAGAACCGACTAACAAGAGTGTCCTAAAAGCAAAGCAGACGCAGGAGGCCAGGCAGGATAACACAGCATCTCCATCAAGAGTGGGGTTTAAAAACAGGCTAGTAAACTTGTCTGCAGTGCTTCAGGCAGAGCTGCACCTGGGGGAAGGGACAGACTAAATGTTTCCTAATGCCCACGCAGCCTGTTTTCCTGTATCATCTAAACCCATACCCCAACTCAACCTCAGAGTCAAGGACAAACTCCTGGTCTCCTGGACTGAGGGAGGGCCTGTGCCCACAGAACAAGCAAGAGGAGATGGGAGTGGGTTCCCAGGTTGTGACACATACAAGAGAGGGGCACGCTGCTGCTGCCTAGAGCTCCTAGGCAGGCTTAAAAGTAGGAGCAGCTGCTGCCAGCAATGCTGCCATCATTGCTGATCCGCAAGCAAAGTGATCTGGGAGCAGTCAGTTTCGCTCAATTCAATCAAAAAAAGTTCAGCTTAAAGCAAGGACAGGTTGCAGAGCCTGCCTTTGTGCCTTTTTTCATTTCTGTACAGTATGAAGATCCTGTGTGTTTAAGGGAGTCTTTACTAGGTTCTTGCATCACACTTGTCCTGAACACATAGTGCACGGCGCCCGAGTGTCTACCTCCAAATGGGAAGTCATTAAAACTCTTGGATCCACCTTGGCCTGTGAAAACAACAGGTAGGCTACAGCCTCCTCTGCAAATCCAGTTCTCTCCAGAGGAGAAGAGCCCAGAATCCTAGAAAGGCAATGGTGAAACTGGTCCTAGTACTGATCTTTAAGGATGCAGGTTCCTAAGGTGAGCTCCAAACAGCACACAACCCTTCACACACACAGTTATAAGCGATATTAAAAAACTTCTCATTGCTGACGAGTTACAGCAAAGGAGACTATGCGGCTCCATAATCTCGAGGGAGAGTTCAGGCTTCGGGATCTGCCACACTGAACATCTGGGATCTGCAACACTGAAATAACTGATCAGATCTTGTAGGACGCTCAGACAGCCTGAGCTACTTTATGACTTTTTAAGGTTCTCTATCTACACGGCTACAGGTTTCAAAGGTCTTTCTCAAAACCAGTGCCTGTTTGCTTCAGTTATCCCACGGCTGTAAAGAGTTTCAACAAGCACCACAGCAAGGGGAATTTTAAGCTCCCACCGACGTGCAGGGGCGTGGGGGAGTTGAGCACGGCTCTTGGGCTAAGGACAAGAGGCTGTTCCCCTGCCTGGAGACTGTATACGGGGCTGCACCCAGAGGGGAAGGAGCGTGCCTGGGGCTCATCAGACAGCAGGGACCTGAGCACCGCACAGGAATCTAAACACAGCGCACAGCAGGGATGGGCAGCTAGCATGGGGTACGCGATGTGTGGCTCATTCAGCCGCAGGATATAAGCAAACCCTGAAGGATCTACAGCCCAGAGGGGACACGCGGACTCATCAGCAGCTTGTTGTCATCACTCTGCTGCTTCTCAAGGCGGAGCAAGAAGAATGGCTCCTCAGCAGTCTTGCTGGGAGGGTACTTTTGCTGACCAATGTGAAAAGACACGCCGCCTCCAAGCATACTGCCAGCCAACGAGCCACTACACTGTGGTCTTTAAGTCTAGAAAAACATCACAGATGTTTATGGGGTTTGACTGATCCACACCTAGAGAGCAGCCAGGAGACTTCTACTTGGCATCAAGAGATACCAAGCAAACAGTGGGTTGGTTCTCAGCACATCTGAAAACCTATCCCAAATTCTCATGTTTAATTGTTCGGGCGTTCTTTTTAAGGGTCTACAGGCGTCATTCTACACCTTCACACGAGAGATCAACAGGCCCAGTACCTGCTGTAGGACGTACAGTCAGAGGGTGGCAGCAGGCAGTCACTGGAACTGACAAACAGGCCTTACCTCCTTAAAACATTCTTCCACTTTCTCGAACTCCATCACCAGCTCCAGTTCCTGGATGCGTTTGTTCGACAGCATCACCAGTCGGTGAACGCCCTCATCAACTCGATTATAAAGCACGCTGGCAGCATCAAGCGCGTCTCTGGAAGGGGACACAAGTCTGGTCAGGGGTTTTGCATTAGGTCCTTCCCCCAGCACTTCACGCAAACATGACCTGGCTAACAGCAGCGCTTCAGTCATCCTCCCCGTGGGACCAGTCGTGGCCATCTCCACATGGAGAACAGGAGAATAATGCCGCTCCCTGCACGGTCCCATGCTTCACCACTCTGATCCCAGCGCAGACAACCTGGCAGGAAGGACAAGAGCATCTCCTCCCAGCCAGGCTCCTCGCAAAACTTGGTGCACTTGTCGCACTTTCAGATAGGATACTCAGCTTTTCATAAACGCAGATTATTGCGTCAATGGGCTTTCACAAAACACAGGCTCGGGCAGTTTCAGTGCCTAAAACCATCGTTTGAATTTAATTTAGATAAGTAAATAAGCAATCACTAGAAAGCAAATCTCTCCTAAATGACAACAACAATATAAAGCACCTGATGCCCCCCTCACTCAGGAATTTCCACCAGCCAAACAAAAATGCAAAGCGTACAGCACCCCAGAGCCAAGAGAAATTTAGTTTTACAAAGACAGAGCTCGCCGTCTTCCACAGGCAGCTGTGCTGACCAAAGCCCAACAGGGCAGCACTCTCCCGGCCAGCCTGGCCACAGCAGAAGTCAGCCACCTCCGTGCACAGGCAGGAATGGAGGGATCCAGGGTGGAGCCCGGTGCGCTTGGATGCTGGAGCCAGGGACTGAGCACGCCCTTTAATCCCAGCACGATGACGAATGTTAGCAAGTTCCTTTCAGATGCATGCAGCACGTCTGCAGCACAGGTTTGGGTGAATTATAGCCAGGATCCAGGACAGCATTCAAGATTATTCTTTCTTTGTGTCCCTAAACTTCTCATATTTCTTCTGCTTCTAGATTTCCCTTCCTTTTACAAGTATGGACTCAACAGATGCCTACAACAAAATACTACGGCCTCCTTCAGCTGTGCTCTACACCGGCACGTTCAGCTGCCTGAGCATCTCCTGTACTCACCCTAAACCAGCTTTCATTTTGCAATTGTCTTACAACCTTCTGGCTTATGAGAGCATGGCTTTTTTTTATCATATTATTAAAATTCTCCAAAGCACTTGTGAAATAGGTAGCTAATAAACTACGGAAGCTTTGCTAATGGAAATTAATAAAAGCAATTCAGCATTCACATTTATTTCTGTCTTAGGTTATAGGCATCTTGAACCTACGAAATGCAACTGAATACGAGCATTTAGTGGCAACCATCCTGTAGTTTTTAGATAGTACTTAATTGCCATGAGGTAGTGCAATAGGTCTGGACAACTAGGTCTGCATAGCAGAAATCCACAGGATTTTTCCATTCAGAATTCCACCCAGTGTGCAACAGCCAACTGCTCAAACCTCAGGCTCTTAGATACTTTTGTTTTTCCTCTTCAAAATGTCATTAGACTGAATGAATTTCTCCAAAGTGCAGCCAAAAATACCCGAATTGTTTCTGGACTAAGATCAGTGCTACTGCAGCGCAGAGGAGACAGGTTCTCTACAGAGAATCTGCAAGCTTCAATGGAAAGATGCGAGCACTGCTCCCGCATTTCCCCAAACCACCATAAACAAACAGTGATGATATGAGCCTTCTGTTTTGTAATCCTTTCCTGGGGACGGACACAGATCCAACCCAGGAGACTCGCAGCAGCGGAGCCGTAACCACTGTCCAAGCCGAGCTCTGGAAAGCGTGTTTACAGAGCAGGTTGAGAAGGCCAGTTCCCGTCAGCAGCAGTGACACAGCTAGGACAGCTAATGAGAAACAGTTCGGAAGATCGCTGGAAGTTATATTTGGCAACAACATTAATGCTGTTGGGGTTTGTGCAGCAGAGCGTATCTGTCAGGTCCTAGTTTCTGAATAAGGCTCCAGCAAAACACAATACTGATGGCCAGACAGGCAGACACCCTTCGGTCTTACTCCCACAGGTCTGAAGTCCCTGCTGGCACGAATGCTCTCATTCACTCAGGAAAGCATGCCGATGCAGCAAATGCTCTTCCTCCCACCAGCACAGACAAGCAAGCACCTATGACTTCAGACATTACAGGCTGTTCCATGCAAACATTTGCAATTAGCCTCTCATGAGGCAAAATATTTTTCCATTTTTTTTTTTTCCTTTCTCTGAGCTTCCATGGAAATCACTTTGGAGCTGATGGAGTTCTCCGAGGGCACTCATCAACAAGCTAGATCGACCTGCCAGGCCTTTGTGTAATGGGAGTCCTTATGTCCACCCAAGCCCATGACAAAGAAAGCATGCATGGTTTCAGCGCTTCACAAGATATCGCAAGATGGTAACCTTACGGCGTAGCAACTTGAAACAAGAGTTCCAGCTCTTGCGTTGGCTGACCTAGCCCAGAGTGTGATCCCACATAGGGGAAGGGAGCCAGGGAGTCCCACTCCTCTCCTTTCCACACCTGATGGAGGAAACAGGACTCCAGTTGTCTCAAGTCTGAGCAATTTTCCTTGACAGGAGTCAGTCACAACCTGGGCTGCAAGGCTCTGAATACTGAAGACTGCCGCGTAGCAGACAGCACATTTCCCAAAGTCACAAAACACAGGCTCTCCTGAAGACAACACTGCAACTAAGGGACAAGTCACCCTCAAGGTAGAGGGATAGGAAGCAATTACAAAACAAACATGTTTTAAGTATTTTTTTTTTTTTTTATAAAGAGATTAGGCTTATCACAAGCTCACTGGGTAAGGAGGTGAATTCACCATGCCATCATGGAAAAGACCAGTTGGAGCACACTTGAGACCACTATTGGCCTTATGACCAGCAAACCACTCCAGGGAAAGGAAGGTTCAAGAATGCAGTAATAAAATACTCCTGGTGGCCCACCCACCAAGCCCCGGAGGAGCCCAATTCCGGAGAAGAAAAAGGGGCTCAGGTGAGCTGAAGGACTGAAAAAATCCACCCCAAACAGTCCTCTTCTGGCCCCACACACACTCCTCCCACAGAAGGAATTATCCCAGATTATTGGCAATACTAGAAAAGAAAGAGCCAGACCCTGAAGACCTCATTAAGGCCAAGCTTTCCTTGCATTTGCAGAAAGCGGCAGGAAGAAGCAAGCTAGAGCCTGCAGTTTAGAAGTGAGCACTCAGTCCTCTGTGCCACTGGATGCAATCCACGTCCCGGCAAATAATGTGGCAGCTGCACACATCTGTAGATTTACGGATACTCAGTCATCTTCTCTCTATCTCAGCTGATTCAATGGTACTAAAAATGACATCCTGTCACTGAATGCACACGTGGAAAACCTTTGCTTTACTGATCCACAGGCATCTCAAACTCACCTCCAGTCAGCCTAGGATGCATTTGGGAGTTTAAACTATAAGTGGGGACTGGGCAGAGAATCCATTTCAGGTAAGAGGGCTGGAAATTAGCTCTTGTTTTAAGTTGGGCTGTTCAGGGCATATATCTTTATCTAAAATCCCTTACTCTTGCCATTTAAGTCATTTAGTTTTCTGCGAATGCTTGCAGCAGGCTATCGATACACTCGTCAGGGCACAACCCAATACCCAAGGCTGCCCCTTCTCTTGGTCCTGCCGATGGTTTGCCGAGTGACTGCACACAAGCCACCCAGAAAAAAATGTTTCCAAATGGCTCCTCCAGGCTCAGAGCCCCAGAGGGACTTCAGGTGTGGCCTTACACCATCCCTCCTCCTCTTCCTCCTCAGCCGAGTTCCTCCCACATCCCAGCACCTTTGTTTCGAGGTCCAGCCACGCCGTTTTCACACGTTCTGCCTCGCTTGGCAGGCATTCATTAAAACCTCAACGTCTAGTTGTTGGTCTTCCGTTGCATCTCCAAGGTAACTCCATTCATACGTTGTCAGCTCTTGACAGTTCACTTTTACCAGCCCGACAGGCTCTCTGACTAACATCCATCTTCTGCTCTCTTACACAGAAGAAAATATAACCGTTTCCACCCTGTAGTATAAAGTAGGTAGGCAAACTGAGCCAAACAAAGGAACCGCTCACAGTCCATGGGAAAGTTTGGGGTTTTGATTCACTTCGGCACTGCCAGCGCTCACAGACAGTATCCACTGGGCGTTAAGTGCGTTCTCCCAAATCTCTGTACATCTGTTTACCCATCTACACAGGCCCATCTGTTTGCTGATACACATCTTAAAAACTTCTCCCTAAATCATTTCTAGTATACCAGTAAACTCAACGATAGCCTGCCACGGGGAGTTTCACGGGAAAATGATACCTTGCATAAACAACTATCTCTTTTTCAGAGCCAGACTTGGGAGTTTTTCATTCCCGTCCTCCTTTGCTTTCAAGGCAGCTTGGAGTAAACAAACCAAGTATTGAAAATTCGGTTGAAGAAGAAAAAGTGACTTCCATCCTGCCACACAAAGGGAAACACCTGGTTGTTAAGCACCTTAAAGATATTTTAATAGAGGCCTGAGCAACTCTGAGGAAGAAAAGCAGAGAGTTGTTTGAAGTCAGTGGAAAGTCTTGCCTAAGCTTAGATTTGTTTGGATGCATTGCAATTTCCCTGCACATGTGAGTGTGGTAATAAGAGTCTTTCACTACATTCTTCCACGGTCAAATCATCCAAAGTAATTTTGCAATAGTGCAGAGTCAATATAATTTATAGCAAAAAGGAGTAGCTTGATGTCAGTTTATGTTTCCCCAAATCCTGTTTTCATTGGGCAATTATCGTTTCAGCGGAAAAGGTTCCAAACGTCTTCAGTTTTCTGGAGAAGTGCCAAGCTGTTGTATAATGGTAGGGTAATTTTAAACCTACAATTTGGAGAGACCATTTCTGTCTGAATCCATCCTTCAAAAAAGCTAGCCTTGGAGAGCTACACTTTAGTTTTCAAAGCAAAATACCTGATTTAGTTTCGAAAATAGATGGCCACAGAAGAGGCATCCAGCAGGCTTGCAAAAGCAGGTGCTGCACGAGGCGTGCCTGCCGATGCCAGCGCGACGCAAATAGAAGAGCGCAGGGAGGGAGGCAGCAGAACCATTACTATTCCGCAACTTACTGTCTGCCCCTTGAAAAACTGCTCTAGCCAACGGCAAGAGGAACAGCTAAAGTAAATCCTCTGACTAACCTGGGTCAATTTTCAAATGGCAAAAATTTGTGGATGGAAGGAACACAAGACATACTGCCTTTTCCTAGTGCATTTGATGGGTTTTAGGCAAGTATAGTCCAGCTAACTTGCCCTGGAAAATCAGATATCCCTCGTCATGCTGTAATTTAGGAGTAACATAGCCAGACGTTACAACATTAGCCTCATCTAGTCTTCCACTCCCGGTCCTGAACTTCCCTTGCGGATGTCTCTACAGGTTTTGGCAGAAAAGGAATAGGATCTGGCAACTAGGAGACTTAAAGGACGGCTCGGTCCAAGGACATCGCCCAGATCATCTGTGCTGATACCTTGGCTACAAATCATTTACACATCCTGAACAATGCTTCGGGAAGAAATCCTTCCAGCTTTGCAGGGCAAGTCCTGTGCGCCTGCGGGCTGCTTCGCAGGAAGAGAAGTGCATTAGAGCCTTTCTGTGGTCATTAATGCATTTTGGTAGCAACCTACACGATGCCATGTTTGTAACGATCCCATAAAAAGAGGTCAACCTCAAATGCACGCTCCTGCTCTTCCAGACGAAAACTATACATGCAGCTGAGGTTAAAATTCAAACTGGCCATGGCGAAGCTAATGCAGATACTGCTAAATAAACTGTAATTATTCTATGCAGCACACAAATAGCCATGGTGGTTTTAATTGCCTAATAAAAGTATTTGAGCAACTGGATACAGTTTTTAGAACCCTGAAGGGTTCTTAGAATGGCACAGAGGTCAAACACCAAGTTTGGGGTTGCCTGTGGGATTCCTGCCATTCATGATGGGAACAGCGGATCTAGCCGAGACCACAGACCTGACTGAATCCCTCCTCGCTGGGTTACCTGACAAGCACACGCACCAGGAGCAACCCATCCAATTAATACAACACACCGCAGACCATAATTGCTGAGAGAATTCTCTTCTGGAGCACGGTTCATTTAAACATGTTTTTAGCAGAAATATACGCTGAAGTCCCTTTAAAAGCAAGGGGATTGATGCATACAGTTAAACAAGTGTCCAAGTGCGGTCCCAAGCCGCGACCTTTGATTGTTTCCCCAGCCTGGCTTGCATTTGGTTACAATAAAACCGTGTTCAGGCTCTGGGTGATTTTAAATCGCAGTAAGATCCATAAAATTGACTGGGAAAAAACCAAACCCAAACCAAACCAAAAAAACATTAGAAGAAAACCCAAACCAAGAAGTTGCCTACTTATCGGGAAAGCTCACCCCGCAGTGGAGCCTGAGATAGGATGTGGAAACACTGTTCTGGGAACACCAAGCATCAAGCTGTGCTTTTCTACCGGTCGTAAAAAGCTCCTACCTCCAAACCTCGTCCCATGCACGTTAACCTAGGTATATTTATACTTGTTATCTAGGTCAACTGCACTAGTGTTGGAGTTAGGACCACCAGGGTTTCAAGATGCCCTGCTCAAGTATCTACCCGCTGTCACTTAAAGCCACATACCTACTTCCCTGATACATCCTCCTTTTGCACACTCCCAGTGTTTATGATCCATACAATAGCAGGGACTGCACCCCAGCACCAGAAACATCTACCCCAGCTCAGCCATATAAAAAACGGTGCTCGTGAGATGGCCTGGGCTGAGCCAGGAACTTCAGGCGGTTCAGCTAACATCCTATACTGGAAACTTTTTGCAATTTTTTCCATAATAGTTTTAAACAGATAAAATACACAGCGTGTCATTAATTACCTAATGCCCTGTTGGCATGACAAACATTGCAAACAAGAACAAGCAAAACCGGAGTCTTCTGGGTAGTTTCCCACTGAATCCAGGAAGATTTAGGACATAAGACAGTAGAAAATAAACAGCAGAAAGGGAGCTGAGGGGGATCGCTCATGAAAAGCCTAAAAGAACAACGAAAACTTACCTACACAGAGCTCTGCAATCTTTTACCTCTCTGCAAATGCCACAACTGACTCCACACAGCACCTCGTACTCTCAGAACAGTAACAGCTCCGCGCTCCTTCATGTGCAGAGCAATAAGGTTTGTTTAATGCGAGTGTAAGTGCTTTTTACCAGGCTAAAACCACCGCACAAACAGAGGGAACAGGTTAGACTGTAACGAACATGAATATCAAGCAGCACGGTACGTGTTTGGATAGAAATGTCGCGGTGCGCTCCTCCCTCCACCTGACACAAACAAATAAGACCATGGAAGAGCGCTGCCACCCATGCACTGCGAAAGGCCAAAGGTTTAGTGTTCATCAGCATCTTCTGCGTCACCAGCAACAGCACAGAGGCATCTCACAATAGAAAGCTGCTGATCTTTGAGGCCAGGAGTTAAGCACGGTTTATTCATCTCATTTCAAGGTATACTGAGAGCCTGGCTTAACCAAGAGGGGAAGGTTTTAGGATTAGGTCCACAGAAGAAACATACAAAGGGCACCTATCAATGGAAGATGCATCTCGCAGACCAAGTCAGGAGCGTGCACTATGGAAAGCGGTCGCATGAGAGGTTCCCAAAGCTCCCAGAGAAGCAGGAAGATGAGCAAGCGCTACTTAAACAAACCAGGAAAATGGCGTCACAGAGGGACACAGGCACTGCCTTCTTTTGAAGCACGTACAAACGCAGAGTAGTGACCATCAAACTGGCCACAGTGCAGAAACAAACACATCTCTAAAGCAGGAAGGGGATGGCAGAAGACAATAATACCTCCAGGAAGGACTTCTCCATGTGGGTTGCCTGGCTGTGACCACGAGCGTATGGCAGCTTGCAGACCTTTACCTTCCAAACCAAGAATGCCAGCCATCCCAACCTCCCCAGACTGGGACTTACACACCAGACACCTGTCTCCCCTCTACCCTTGCCTCCAACTTGTCCCACGTTTCAGATGAGCAGCTTAGTCTCTCTGCCAGACAGCTAGAGCTTCAGATGGTGCTTGTGCAGTCCCTTGGCAGGCCCTCCTGGAGCCCCTGAGAGCTTGTACATTATCCAAGTTTACTTCTGCCAAAAAGAGCTCGTACACCACCTTGCAGAGTGGCATGTGCCTGCCTTGGAGCATCCCAGGAGTTGCTACTAACAGGAGTCTTGCTAAAGACCCACAAACACGAGCTCCTACAACACCACATAGCTACAACCCAGTGCTTCATCAACAGCAGAGACCCCAATATTAACTGGCCACAGCTTCAAGCAGCACTAGTGCCTCACTACTGCACGTGGAAGCCAGGCGCAAGCGCTGGGGAGGCTGTTAGCTGTAAGGTCACCCTCTTTGTTGCTGTAATTGAGTCAGGTCCAGCATCAGGAACCTGGCAGCTGCTGCTCAGGAAGTCTGCTCCGCACTGCCCATTACCTCTGCTCGGCTCAGGTCCCCACCCTGGGCTTCCAACCAGATCACCAAGCCACACTAAAAATAGCCAGCTCACAAAACCAGCTCTTGGCTCTAGCCGCTCCACCCTCAAAGTACAGAGACTAACTATACTGCCTTCTGCAAACAAAAGGAGAATTCACTCCTCCATCTATTTATAAGCTGCTTATTCACAGCTCAAGCACAAATTCTTTTCCGATGAGGAGCCTGGGGGAAGAGATTATGCTTTTTCTGGTGCCATGTTGCACAGGGCCCAGCGCCCAACCTGGTCCTTCCTTCACCATCTGAAGTTTTTCTCTTTCTTTCAGCTCTCACATCTAGTCTCGTGGCTATCTTGCCCGCCAACACGCGGAGCATAATGCAATCCCACTCCCGTGCCACACTGAGAACGCAGGTTCGCTGGTAGAGCCAGGCATGTACCAGGTGTATTCTAGTTCTAGTATAAGGCATCTTTTTATTAATATAAAATGTTTCTATCTTCTTTACTCCACTTCTGACTCATAGCATATCTACAGGACAAAAGGCATCGCTGGACACCATGTCTAGGCAAGCGTTCCCAGCTCTTGGCTATGCTGGAAGAGCAGCAATAATGAGAACAACAGTGGAAAATGTCTGGCTAAAGACCAGGTTAAAAGTCTCCCTGTCTTGCTGCCCAGCCCCATGCAACTGTCTCACTTTAGTAAGAGCTCGCACTGCTGCTGCCTGGCTTCTGGCAGCTTCTCCGGGCTCGTGATGGAAGTGTCAGAGAAGTCTTCAAAATACACCACAAAATAAGCAACGTATTAGTCCACCTTCCACAACAGGCTTAGTGAGTCGCCTGCAAGCCACAGGTTGGTTGATCAATACACTTGATATCCAGAAGCCAAAGATACACCTGCTAGCCAACTCTACGTAACTTATTTAAAAGACTGTGTTTATTAAAGATTCCCTGTCCAAAAGCGCAAAAAAGTATTAGTAACATTAAAGTGGTGGCTGCCTCCATGGCATTTGTCCACACTTACCAGCAGGAACTTCAGCTAGGCTACCAGCTCTGCATTTCAGTCCCCAGAAGGACTGGGACAGTAAAACCTGGAAGCTTTCAGCTAACAGACCTGGAGAAGCGCTGAGCCTTCAGCGCAGCAGATGGTGTGAAGGCAAATGTGCTGGCTTTACACCCAGCCAGCTCCACCAACAATGAGTAAGTGGCAATGCCGCCCTCAGCAGTCCACCTGCACCTCTGGGTGGCCAGCCTGCGCGGAAGCTATCATTACAGCACTTCAAGAGGCGCCACAAAGATACCGGCTCGTCCGTACCGCACCCACGCCAACTCTAGGCCAAATTCAGCCTGGTCTTCCTGGAGGTGGGAGAGCAGTGTGGGACCAGCTGGGCACACCACATCCCCTGAGCCAGCTCCCCGTGATGGGCTGCCTGCAGGGCTCGTGTTCTGGTAACGGAGCTCCTCCTTTCTAAGCCAGGAAAAGGCTGAGATCGAGAAAGGCTGCTTGGAGAAGGCTTTCTTTCTCTTTGTGGGTAAGCAGCTCGTTGGGCAATGCTATCTTTTACAGTGGTCCTTGGTGGAGAAAGCAGTATAGAGACTCTTAGTCTGGAGAAACGGAGGCTGAGGGGAGACCTTATCGCTCTCTACAACTCCCTGAAAGGAAGTTGTAGAGAGATGGGGGTTGGTCTCTTCTCCCTAGTAACAGACAACAAAACAAGAAGAAATGGCCTCAAGTTGCACCAGGGGAGGTTTAGATTGGACATTCGTAAAAATTTCTTCACTGAAAGGGTTGTCGGGCACTGGAACAGGCTGCCCAGGGAGGTGGAGGAGTCCCCATCCCTGGAGGGATTCAAAAGACATTTAGATGTGGCACTAAGGGATACGATTTAGTGGTGGACTTGGTAGTGATAGGTTAATGGTTGGACGCGATGATCTTGGAGGTCTCTTCCAACCAGAACGATTCTATGATTCTGTGATTCTTGGTCAGCTCACATTGGGAACAGAGAGTGCGTAGAGTTACCGGTCAAAGCCACTGCTGCGGCATTACAGCATCTCTCAGGATGGGACCACCCAGGAGGGACTCCCGGAGGCTCTTAAAGCATCTGTCAGAGAAACAAATGGATGTACTACACTGCATCTCTCCTGCACGACCACACCTCTGATGGGATGAGTTCAATTCCTGCAGGAAAGGAGCTGTGTCACCGGCTTAGCAAATCCTCACAAAGCCTGGGTCAGACCCGAGATCCCACTGCTCTGTGTCATGAAACACTCCAAAGGGCATCCGGGCTCTCCAGGAGGGCAGAGCAGGGAAACATGCCAAAACCAACCCCAAGGGAAGAGTTTCATTACTAAAGAAAGACTAAAGCAAGTCTTGTTTGCTATGTGCTCCCGAAAGGTATTTGGCAGATAACGTCTGACTGCACAGAGCACCAGCCTGCCTCCTTGCCTATTTTAGCGTACTATCTCTAACCCGCAGTCAAGCGTTTTCAGACGGGTTTGTCCATCTCTATTCTTACCACCTCCTGGTATTCTTTTTGCCACGTGAAGCCACAAACTAGCAAGAAAGTCAGTCGTGAGAGCTGGCAAAACATATCCCCTGCAAAGAAAGCAAGTCAGTCTCTTCCTTGTTTAATCCTGTGGCAGCTGGGCTTGTCCTCTCTGCGCCTCTTAACAAAAATCATGGTTTTTACCTTTAGTTCTGCAGTTTTGGTTAGCATATTTTACTTAAGTGGAGCTAAGAGTCCAGAAACTGCTCTTAATTTTTTTTCCTCTATTTATATGCAATTCTTGCACATTTTGACAGTTACCTGTTCACAGGTGGCCTCACAACTTCTGACTAAGTAGTCTTGGCAGTCGTGACGCTCTGCTTGATCAGGCTTTTCCACCGCAAGAGAGAAGAAAAAATTAAACAATGGGCCATGATTAACACAAGAGCCAAGAGGTGGCTCAGAAGGGTAAAGCCACTTCACTTGCTTTTGTAAATAATTTGATTTCAAGTATTGAGGGAGTGGGTGTGGAATTAGAGACTGTTAAGCATTGATCAAGATTTTACAATTCAAAGTCCAGAAAAGCAACACAACAGGCCCCGATGAGTGCACAGACACAACCAGTTCTGTTCCATTTTCACACACCACCAGTCAAAAATCTAATATTGGACCCACATACATCAATAGCTACTCCATGCTAGCTTAGTAGGCCAACTACAGGTTTTTTGTCCCTACCCTGCTTTGATCCTATCTGTTCAAGAAGCCTTCGAAAATCATAACCACAGGAGCCTTTACAAGGTTAGCAGAGCTCAGAACCATTCATACCTGCACACCAGTTTGGAGAGAAGGAGTAAGTGCAGAGCCATAGAGGATCTAAACCCAACAGTGCCTTATATACAGAGATCTCTGGCCAAGTGACAGAGTTTTTCCCCCCCTTTTGAAAGGATCCTGGAATAGGGAAGAGTGAGCTGATTTAGTCCCAGTCACACGACAAGCAGGCATTTCCTCAATTAAAACACCGCATGGATTTTAGTTTCTGCAACTGCTCCACAGGCTAGAAGAGGACTAACTTTCTCCCACTATATTCATTTACGCTCCTCAGGCTGGAGAGAGCCACATCGATCTGACTTGTAGCATACACTCTCCATTCATACTGGCAGGGAACAAATATAACCTGAATTAAACAGAGAACATGCTACACAGCCTCGGCATGCGCTCAAACGCTGTGCAGTCGAAGACTTATGTGTGTATCCCCCACCCCTGCCCTCGCTAAGGTAATCAAAGCAGTAAATTATCCTTAGGGGCTCTGTCAGATCAGGTTTCAAGGTTGATCATTTCCCTGCACAAGAACACAGGCTTAGCTTCAAATCAAAACATAAAAAGCACGCACGTTCTCCCCATTGTCCTAAGACTAAAGTTGCTGTGTGTTGCTTAAAATTTAAAAAAAAAAAAAAAATGCAAGAAACAAACCACAACGACCTGCATTATCTGCGCTTCTCACATCATGTCAGAATGGAAAGGCTATACCGTACTAATTCTACCCAAAATTGCATCAAGAGTGCTTCACCAGCTCAGCAAGAGAAGCGTGTCCACGCGGCCTGCCAGAGCTGCGGACAGGAGTCACAGCAAGCAGGGAAAAGAAACGGTCACACGGCTCGTCCCCCTGCTCCCCGCTCTCTCAGCACCGAAACGCCGACCCCCATCTCCCAGTGACAGGTAGCAACTTGCACTGTCATCCACTTGCTGAATTTTCAAAGAGAAATGTTCTCTTCCCGGTGTTTGGGTGAGATACCCTGCAAGCTATTTTGTTATCTTCTCTCCGTTCCCTCCCTTAAAACCTCCCAGCTTGCAACGGCAAAAGAGAATTTAAACAGAGCAAGGCTGCAGATGCGCGGAGCCATTCCACACTGTCCCGCCATCCGCTGCGCCCTCGTCTGCACCCACACGCCAGCATTTACTCACACTCGAGCTGGAAGCTCCTGGGTGCAAGGGCTGTCTTTCTACCTTGCTGTTTGCACAGCACATAGCACAGAGGCCTTCACACGCTGATAGGTTTCAGGTGTTTTAACAGTACAAACAGGAGTTGTGCAATGCCCTGCGGATTTCAAACAGCTGGCCTCTCTCAGTCCCCACTTCTCATACCGACTCTGCAAACGGGCAGTGAATATTTGTTTGTGCAAACCATACCAATGTGCGAGGAGATCAGAGCTTGCTTCAGCCAGAAAGCATTCCTCACAGCTAAGGTCCTTGGAAATCCCCTCGCATAAGGAGTGCCTCGGTAAATCACACAGCGATAATGCTCTGGCCCTAAACATTCATCACCGGCATCATCAATTAAGGCTTGCGTTTTAGAGGCGCGCAAATACCCAGGCCTCTCTCCACTACAGAAGATAAGTCTGATTTGGCTTGGAAAAGGAACTTTAACCATCTAACTGGATCCACTCAGACAAGTTTTTGGACTGGAGAAGAAGCAGTCAGGTTAAGAGTAAAATTCATTACGCTTTTCACCTTTCTGTTTTCAACAAGAGTCCTCGCTACACGAAGCTGCTCTCTAGCCTGCGCCAACAATGAGTCATCTCACAAAGACTCCCATTACCTGCTTTTTGCTCATCTCCATCTCCTCTTCTCCCACTCTTGGGGCTCACCTGTAGTCATGGGTGAGGGTGACACACGACTCCTCCTTCCTCAGTCTGGCCAGGAGCGCTCCACCCTCCAGCTGCAGCCTGACCAGGCGTGCGTCTTCAAGAACGTTCTTCATCAACTGCCTGTAATTCCTCAGCAGCACAGCTGCCTCCTGGAGGGGTCGCAAGAGGGAGATGAGCAGTTACTGCAACCTACAGGCAACGAGGGAACAGGCAAAAACCAGCACCCAACCCAAAACACGCACAAACCACATCTCACCTTGACCCACCCTAGAAAAAGAGGGAGGTTGGTTCTCACGGCTGTTTCTCTCAAGCCTGCCAAGTCCAAAGTGATAAACTCGATACTTTCCCCACTGGGCTAAAATTGAAACCTAATTCCTATCATTGTCCATACTCCAATTGCTGGGCACAGAAGGAATAAGCTTTCCAGCCTCATTTTCCACTCACAGCTAGCTCCTACTGTTCTTGGAGCCCGGACCTGCACGGCTCCAAGCTGCGGGACAAGAGGCACGGGAAGGGTTTGTGGATGTACACATGCATACAGGAAGGTCCAGAGAAGCCGCCATTCTATCTTCCATTGTTTTACCGCTGGGACACTCAATGCAGAGCTCGCAGCAATTTCCTACTCTGTCAGGGATACAGCAGCTTACAGTAGGGGATATAACATGTTTGCAACAACAGTGGCTCGGCCCTTGTACCTTTCTCCTCTTGCCCACTTCCAAATTTCTGTTCTAGAGGCAGCAAAGCTGGAACCGCAGCACAGCCTTGGCCTCGTCAACACCATCTATGTTGTCACCTAACTTTATTCCAGGCCATTCAAGCCAACCCGGCGCGGCACAGCCTGCAGCAGGTGCTCAGTACTAGAGATGCCAACGCTAGTGCCAGGTACAGAGCTGCGGAGCTGCCAAGAATGCACGAGGAGATCTCCTGGGTGAGGCTGAGGATCAGAGAACCAGCTTCTACACCCAGTGGAGCCTCTATCGCTTCATTTGGATTAGCTTCTACTAGTCCCGCTGTCCTGACAGCTCCACAGTGACACACAGCACTCAGAACACCCTACTACTACAGCTTGCAAATCCAAAGCTACAGCTTTTCCGCAGCTATCCAGCCTCCTGCTCTCTTCTGTCCGAGGCCCACCTCTGACGCGAGGTGAGGGACATGCTTACCTCAGCTCTTTCTGGTAATTTTCCAGATTCCACTTTATGAATGGCTCCCTGGAGGAAGGCACAAGCACCTTGGCATCCTTGTAGCAAATGTTCCAGCTTCTACAAGAAGAAAGGACCAAGGCAGAGATTACTGTCTCATGGCTTACAAGAAAGCTGTCTTTTCAGCTTGCAGAAGGTTAAAAGTACAGAAATCAAGAGAGGATCAAACGCATTAACCCAAGGGTTCAATTATACCATTCGGTGAGGCTGTATCAGCAGAGAGAGGCCCATCAGAGGCTTCACTCTATACCAAGGCCTCTACGCAGCCCTTATAAACTTGCATACTCATGGCTTGTATGGGCCATGCTTTAGAGGAAAAAACCAAAAATCAGTACACTTATGTCCCACATTCTTTTCCTATTAGCATTTCTTGTAACTTCCACTAAGATGAATCACTATGCATGAATTTGGGAACAACAAAACATAGAACAAGTACTTGGAATTTCTCTACTTTAAATGATTTCTCTTCATATGAAAAGTAGTGTAAATTAAAGATTAGGAAACTGGAAAGCTTCCACAACTAAGCACCTTGAACTACTGACAAATCCGAAATCCCTCCTCTCTTTGGGGGGAGGAAAGGGGGGGAAGGAAAAAACCCCAACCCAAAACAAACCCCAAACATTTCACAGCAGTTCAGGAGACAGTACTTTGTAGAAAAGCCAGCGATATAAAGCCTAAATAGTCTCAGATGCCACCCTCTAGCCACTGAAATCAGAGAAGGGAGAAACAGCTATTTCAAAACAAGCGTGCTCAAAACAAAACAAAAAAACCCCAGCTGTTCAAAACTTTACTGAACTGAACTCCCTCCCTGGAGCGCTGGAACAGCCCCAGCAGCGACAGATTAGCAGGCAGGATGCAGGTGAGATCACTGAGACAGGAAATAAACGCTGTTTGCCACATAGCTGCAGATCTAAAGGGGCTGAGCACACGGGTCATTATCACACACAGTACATCGTATAAATAGGCAACCCATACAGACTGATTCCTACACCCCTTGGTAACATGTTTTGCATGTTACAATGCAAGACACAAACAAGTAGTAGTCTGGTATCATGCTCCTTCCTTCAAGAATTATCCTTCTGCATGGACAGAGCACCTCGGCTCTCAAGCTTTTCTCCACTCTGTCCAGAAAACTAATCCATAACCTCTTGCAATGCTTCGCTGCTTCCTCCCTGCCAAATAAACCTCAAATTCAGTCCCAGGCACCAAGATTAGGCTTCTGCACCTCTACTGCATCAGCATGGGTTCATACTAGTACTTTCAGATGCAAGTTTAAGAAAATAGGTTCTAAAATAAGTTGGAAAAGGCAAGTTAACATTTGGCACGTGCTAAGCCTAACCGCTGAAGCTCGCCACCAGCAGCACAGCGGCATTACCAATGGTATCTTAACCTGCTTCCAATGCTGCACTGCGTGCCACGCAGCACTCTGGGCAGCGAGATCACAGCCAGAAGACCACTGAATATTTTGGAAGCGGAGGTGATGGTTCTGTCATCCACCAGGGCGAGCAAGTCAAACACAGTGTGAAGACAGTCAGTGTGTGTGCAGATTTAGAGAGACTGAATCCTGTCTCATCTCAGCATGCAAAATCACGTCTCAATACAGCTTTTAAAGATTCAACAAGCACACGATCCACAGGACCTATGCTCCTGCCGCAGCACGAGTGTACACGGAGCCGGGTGCTGGTGCCGCAGATGCTTCTGGCAGTCTGCATGTACCCTGCTGCACGGCCAGCAGCACCTGGAGCCCTGCCACAGGCCAGCGTGTGCCGCATCGGTGCCTGCAGCACCCTTTGCCAGGGCCACCTTCTTTATAAACGGTGTCTGGGTGCTGCAGTTTCAGCCCCTCTCCCCCTGAGGCTTAACCGGGGTCAGCTCAAACGCTTCCACGGGGTGGTCAGCCTCCCTGCACCTTGAGCTTGCTCTAACCCGCACCTGAGTACAGTTCACTGTAGACCTCTTGACCCACGACTCTTCTGGAGAAGAGTGCAAAGGCCAAACAGGACCATGGCACTGAGGCATACTCAAAGCAGGCCAATGGCAGGGAGAAGGAACCGACTGCTGGTACTGCCTCCTACCGGTATCTTGGTCCCCAGACCCACCGAACACAGAAACTGCCTGTTTCATCTCCTTGCCTCACGTGGCCACCTCTCCAAGAGGAACACAGTGCTCCCCTGGGCTGAATCTTCTCTGTATTTGTACTTCAGATGCTTTCTAAAGAGTCCAAATTTGATGACAACTTTGGTAAGTAAGTGAGTTATATCTAAAGGAGGAAAAAGATGTTCCTAGAAGTATCTGAACTGATTATCAGGAACTTCCAAGTTTCACTCCTGCCAGGATTGCAGTTTCTACTAAGGAGCTCTTAGCCTGGTCTGGGGAACCTGCTCCAAAAACCAACAGGATCTAACTACTTTTATTATGCTTGAGTTCTTGATTGTTAGTTCAAAGGCAACATGATGCTAACACCTTCTCCCGAGATTAGCACAAGAAGTGTCTGCCCTTAAGCCTCAGAGTATAACCAGAGAGAATTGCCACTGTCTATCACAACAAAACAGGATTCTGTTTCTTCCTTCCCTTCAAAATATGGTCAAATCTGAATTAATGCAGTTCAAAAGCAGAGGAGTTAAAAACTAAAATTTTAGTTCCTGCAGTCATGCCAATAGGTCGCAGTGTGCATCCACTTTATGAAGACAGCATTAGCGTTCTTTTGATAACAGAGATTCATTTGCATACATAGCTATTACAGGAACCATTGTCTTTTAATGCTTGCAGGTTCAGCTGTTGACAAGCTCCTCTTGCTTCAACTCCGTTACCATGCCATTTCTTCTCTCAGATACCAAAGAACACAAGACATCCTACTCACCATGCGGAAGCTTAACCAGTCCCGGTGGCAGTAAGGGAAGGTCCCATCCAGTTCTAGAGGCAGCTGTGAGCTGTCTATGTGCTTATGGAGGGATTTCATGGAGGTGAGAAGTTCAAACTGCACAGGAATAGAAGAAATAAAAGCACATTTGCATTAGGGTGCGAGTATTGGAGGACAGAAAAGTTAATGAAAGCCAGCATTCTTTATTTCTTTATCTGTCTTGCGTAGAAACAGGCATACAGCATATATCTGCAATATAACTACAGTACGAAGGAAAAAAAAAAATCAATTCAATCTTAGAGCAGCTTGCTGTACAGCTTAGTGGGCGAACCTTGAGGGAATGCAGGCCACAACACGCTGTTTCACCAAGTGGAACATCTGTGATGGAAGTCTGGCAGCAGCCAGCCTTCTCCAGAGCCAGTACCTCCCAGTATAAGCAGAGCAACTCCCTCATATGTTCCCACGTTGGGCTGCGATTTGCATTTGTTTGGAGAGCCTGAGAGGTTAAATCCAGCCCACAGCTTCCCCATCTCGCTTCCTGGAAAAACAGTCTAACAGAGCAGCCTCTGCCCTACCCTCAACTCTCCGCTCATCACAGCAGCTACGTGCTCCAAGTGTTTCCTGGATCTTGACACAGATAACTGGCCTTCTGTGAGTCTGCAGGACCTCAGAGCAGTTTTATACTCACCAGAGAAACAGACAAGTGCTCCCGCAGGTACATGGAAGCCAGCCCAGACACCAGGAACTCAGGTGCAGACATTTAACCCCCACACACACACTGTGAAGTTTCCACCTCCTTCCAAAATAGTGATGATGCTTCCAATTCCTCCCGCATGCCCGTGTCTTTATCAGCCTTTGCTCTGTTCCCTCCTACACACTTTGGATTCGTTCAATGTGTTTAATGTCTTCTGTAGCTCTCCCCGCACGCACACACCTGCAGCCCCCTTTCTCACTTCACATTCTTCCACGTGGGGGCAATGAGGAAACGGACTAATAGCATTTGTTATTCTTTAGCCTTCCAGGGCAGCACACCACACACGCAGCAAAACCGACGCTATTCACAACATCTTCATCCACAGGAGCCAAAAGGGACGTCCTGGCCTACTCTAAAGTCTACGGGGTTTCGGCAGGCACAGAATTTCAGTTCACTCTTGTAGCTTGTAACAGTCTTAGAGCAGAGAGAGATGACTAAGGTGCAGTGTTATGCTCTATTCACTTGCCACAGACAAAGAGTGGCCGAGAGCCTACATTTCTCATACAGCTATGGAATACCAAGGCAGATTTACTTCTGGTGGGGGTGTTCAGTGATGTTGTGATGATTTTCCCTCCTCCATTAGCACCTCCTGTTAGTCTTCCCAGACATTTCAGCTGCAAAGGGAACCTCACACACACATACACATCTCCTCTTCCCCCTCTTGCAGAAGTCTTAGCCACTGACAGCAACAGCTACGAGGAGAGGAAACGCGAGATATGCAAAATCCAGGAAGGCAACAAGTACCTTCCAAGGATGGAGTTCAGGATTTAGCCTAACGTGCTCTCTTCCTGACCAAGGACTTCCCCCCTTGTTAACAGGAGAACATGAAAAGCGTCTCTATTACCGGTAACCGTGCAGGGCTCCTCCACACAGCTATCCACGTTCCCAACAAGCCCCCTGTGTCCCGAGGGCCCCAGCACACTGACATAATTATGGCACAAATGTCACCGATGGACTCGGCAATAAACACAGCATGACAGAGATATGTTCGGCTCGCATAAACTTTACAACCCTATAAATACCACACCCGTAAGAGACCACAACCATAAAATACAAAGAACAACTACAGAGATTTCATGTGAGAATAAACATACATCAGGGGACAGAGAACTCGCTGTTCAGAGTTAAATAGAGGATATCAAGGGCTCCCCAGCAACCCCTGGATGAATGGTTCCATTACCTGTCCCGCTGGTGGCTTCTCCATCCGAAAAGTCAGATCTCTTTCAACCAGAAGCAGTACTCCATGAATACAATGAGGATCCATGTCCTACAACAGAACAGAGCGCAAATCCATTACCCATCTGCCTGGGATGCTAAGGAGAACGTACCGTGCCAGGTTTGCACAAGAGATGGCAGTTTATCCTTCAAAGGCATTCCCGAAGCCTGGAAAGCAGTCACCAGGTATAGGGAAGGCCATTCTGCAGAGCACCGAGGCCATGCCCTTAAGGCAGTTTGCTTCAGATCAACTAGTCCCGCAGTATTTAAGGAAGCAATGAAAGAGGTCAGGTCTTGGCTATACTAAAAAAAACCTCTACCTTCTACACAGGGAAATGTGTCCGGGGGAAAAAAAAGAACCACATTCAGTGTCCAAGTTTTTTCTTGATAACTTTCCTGGTCACTTCTAAATGAAAGGAAGTTTTTTCCCCCGCAGTGCCAAAAACGTCGTCTTGTCTTTACTGACTGCCAACTCACAATCAAGGACTTGCATCCATCCCGTTGCTACTGTTAAACTGACAAAAATTGCAAATACAAGGGATGTCTGGCAGCTCTAGTTCAAACTCTGTGATCCAGGAGCAGCTCTCCACAGGGAAGTGAGAAACGGGCACAGACAGCGACAGCAGGAAGAGGAAAACGGAGTAGAAAGACCCAGATCATGGAGACAGAGCCCACTAAATGGGCTCTAATGGGAAACTTAGTGTCAAGGGATGAGGAGAAGGCTGAGGTGCTAAATACCTTCTTTGCCTCAGTCTTCAACAGCAAGGGAAGTTGCTCTCTGGGCACCCAGCCCCCTGAGCAGGAAGACAGGGATGGGGAGCAGAACGTAGACCCCGAAGTCCAAGGGGAAATGGTCAGTGACCTGCTACGCCACCTAGACACGCACAAGTCTATGGGGCCGGATGGGATCCACCCAAGGGTGCTGAAAGAGCTGGCAGAAGTGCTCATCAAGCCACTCTCCATCATTTATCAGCAGTCCTGGCTCACTGGGGAGGTCCCAGTTGACTGGAAGCTGGCAAATGTGACGCCCATCTACAAGAAGGGCCGGAAGGAGGATCCGGGGAACTACAGGCCTGTCAGCCTGACCTCAGTGCCCGGGAAGGTTATGGAGCAGATCATCTTGAGTGCCATCACGCGGCACATATGGGACAACCGGGTGATCGGGCCCAGTCAGCACGGGTTTATGAAAGGCAGGTCCTGTCTGACCAACCTGATCTCCTTCTACGACATGGTGACCCGCTTAGTGGATGAGGGAAAGGCTGTGGACGTTGTGTACCTGGACTTTAGCAAAGCCTTTGACACCGTCTCCCACAGCATTCTCTTGGAGAAGTTGGCTACCCATGGCTTGGATGGGCGTACTCTGCGCTGGGTAGGAAACTGGCTGGATGGCCGGGCCCAAAGAGTTGTGGTGAATGGAGTTAAATCCAGTTGGCGGCCGGTCACAAGTGGGGTTCCCCAGGGCTCAGTACTGGGGCCAGTCCTGTTCAATATCTTTATCAATGACCTGGACGAGGGGATCAAGGGCACCCTCAGTCAGTTTGCAGATGACACCAAATTGGGAGGGAGTGTTGATCTGCTGGAGGGCAGGCAGGCGCTACAGCGGGACCTGGACAGGCTGGATCGATGGGCCGAGGCCAATTGTATGAGGTTCAACAAGGCCAAGTGCCGGGTCCTGCACTTGGGTCACAACAACCCCAGGCAACGCTACAGGCTTGGGGGGGAGTGGCTGGAAAGCTGCCCGGCGGAAAAGGACCTGGGGGTGTTGGTTGACGGCCGGCTGAACATGAGCCAGCAGTGTGCCCAGGTGGCCAAGAAGGCCAACGGCATCCTGGCCTGTATCAGAAATAGTGTGGCCAGCAGGAGTAGGGAGGTGATTGTCCCCCTGTACTCGGCCCTGGTGAGGCCGCACCTCAAGTACTGTGTTCAGTTTTGGGCCCCTCACTACAAGAAAGACATTGAGGTGCTGGAGCGTGTCCAGAGACGGGCAACGAGGCTGGTGAAGGGTCTGGAACACAAGTCCTATGAGGAGCGGCTGAGGGAACTGGGGATGTTTAGCCTGGAGAAAAGGAGGCTGAGGGGAGACCTTATCGCTCTCTACAACTCCCTGAAAGGAGGTTGTAGAGAGATGGGGGTCGGTCTCTTCTCCCTAGTAACAGACAACAGGACAAGAAGAAATGGCCTCAAGTTGCACCAGGGGAGGTTTAGATTGGACATTCGTAAAAATTTCTTTACCGAAAGGGTTGTCAGGCATTGGAACAGGCTGCCCAGGGAGGTGGTGGAGTCACCATCCCTAGAGGGATTCAAAAGACGTTTAGATGAGGCCCTAAGGGATATGATTTAGTGGGGGACTTGGTAGTGATAGGTTAATGGTTGGACCCGATGATCTCGGAGGTCTCTTCCAACCAGAACAATTCTATGATTCTATGATTCTATAAATACATGATGTCTGGATCTGGATAGCAAGAACAGCCATTTGAGCTGTCATTCCACAGGGTTAAATAAGAGCCATCTCATCTAGATGTCTCCTAGATGGTCCTTGCCTCTGCAAGTATCTTGGAAACTGTCAAGCAACAAATCCTTTCCGGTATCGCTCGGGCGGCAAGGAACCTGCCACACAGCAGGCCCTGACAGCGAGGGAGCCCTGTTTAAATAAATGGCTCCAGCAGCGTTTACAGTTAAACATCCGACACAAGCGGCAGAGCCAGAGTACAGAGGCAAGCGCCCCAGCAGAGACTGAGCCACCTAACCTGACACGGGGCCCAGTACAGCAACTAAGAGACAACGCCAACACAAGGAGACCCAATTCTGCAAGTGAAAGCAGCAGCAGAGATTCCCGAGCAGAGGAAAAGACCTCTCTCTCATCTAGTCCTAAAACAGGATCCTCTTGAACTGGCAGGAAAAAATCCCAACTGAAACACCTCCCAAAGCAGTGAGAGGTTTCTCAGTCTTCTCAAATCCCTTTCTCCAGAGCAAATTACTCACACTTTCACTGTTACTTGAACACCGATCAAAAGGCCAGAAAGAATTTATTGCATAATTAGGCTGTATTAGGTAAATACTAAAGCTCATCTGAAGAGAGGTGGGGAGGTATTACAGCGGTATCAGCAGCTCTGAATTTGTCTGCCAGAAAGTACTGAAGGATGAAGACTAGCCACAGTTTCAAGACAGCTCATGGCACTAAATAAATTTATTCTTTCACAACCCCTCTTCTACTCCAACAGTCATGCGATGTGCAATCTGAGTGAGGGATAAAGGTAGTGATGGTGCAACGCGAGGTTACAACAACAGCCAAAACACTCACTCGCTTGTTTCTTACTGCTGAAAACAGAGACTGAAAAACCATTCACAAATAAAGTTGTCAGGAGAGAAGTTCGGGGTTTTCCAATCCAAGAAGTAGCCATAGTTCCAAAGAGATCAAGTATTTTTCACTGTATTTTCTCTTTAAACAGCTGAAGATAAGTCGGTCTCATCCAGCACCAATGAAGCAACCAAATGGACTAAAACAGTTTACAGGAGCGCCTCAGGAGGCAGGCAGAGGTGGAAGCAGCAGGATGCTACTTGAGGAAGCTTTCCTGCAGCTTTCCGCAGTCTCTTACCACCTTTGCTAACAAAACCAGCTACCTGGAAGCAACGAAACAGAGTCCCACACGTGTAAGTGAACTCCTCACCTCCCAAAACAGGCACAGTGTGGACAGTGTAGAACAGAGGGGCATCAGCAGGAGCTCAGAAAGCACCAGGGTAAATACCCATCCCTTTAAAAAGAGAATTAGGTACTTTCTTCCACCTTTCTCAGATTGATGTTTCAGTCTTCTGGCTTCCTGACCCAACTGGAAGCCCATGGCCAGACTTAACATCACCGGCACAGCTGGACGCACAGGCTGCCAGGAATGCCTGCGCAGATGGGACAGTCCCTAAATACCGTGTTCGATCTCAAAGTGACCACTTCGAACGGGCTAGTAGGAGGTCCCTGGCCTTTAACGTCAGACCAAAGTGCTCTGTACTTCTGCAGTAACAGGGCATGTAAATACACCCCTTGAACAGAAAGGTTCGCACAGAAGTTTTCTGCTTTGAATTGCTGCCGTATCTCTGTCTTCATAAACAGACAATCCAATCCCTTCCCAATCCAACATACAGTTGCAGCAGATTCCAGGATTAAGTGTTCGCACTGATATGCAAAATTCAAAAGAATCCCACTCTATAAAGACTCAGGCAGAGGGAAACCCCACAGATACCTGTTCACTGAAGGCCAGCGCACACACTCCACTGTCCGTGCCCTGCCTGCTCACTGACCAAGGGATCGGCCCGGCACCACCGAGCAGCAGAGTCCCTCTGAACAGGCCCCCCAGCCTGGAGCTTACTGGTGACAACCTGTGACCAGACATCACAGCAGCATTTACCTCCACAAAAATCCTTGCTCCAAAGCATCATTATGCAGCTTCCCACAGGAACAAGCAAGATCTATTCTGGCAGCACGTACACACCGCGCATTTCCCTTCACCTCCGTACGGAGCTGCCAGAGTTCCTCCTTGCTCCTTCCCGAGTTAGCTCTGCTGCAGCGCTTTATTCTGCCTCTGCTCCCAGTGCCGTCTGGGACAGAAGGATTTCCAGCAGCGCCCAGCCACCCATATTCCAGAAAGGAAGGGGGAAGCAAGTCTTGCAGAACACAACTCCCCCCACCCTGGAGGCAGAGAGGATGAGCAGCTTTCACCACTTTACCACCTAAAAAGTCCGTTCATGCATTTAGTCCAGGAAGATGGAAGAGTGGAGTAAGATTTCCTCAGACTACCAGATCTTGACCCAGAAACCTGTGGGATCAAAGTCTTCCCTCCCCGGGGAGGTTCTCCAGGGTTAACAGATCCAAGCACGGTAGGAGGAAGGGACTCTGCATTAGCTCATCCGATCCGTGCTTACCCACTGTGAAGCAGTGCTCCTCACTGCTCAAGAGGAAAACATCCCTTCAAAATTGAACAAGCAACACTGGATCTCAACATTTAACAGATTCCACCCGCACTATCATAGTAGGCTTCACAAAAAGCCATGTAAATAAAATCCTGTTGAAGTGGAGAGCAGAACGGCAGAGAAATGAGCTCCAGAGAGTCTGCCAGAGATAAGAGACACTGGGAGATGCGTCAGGGATTTCAGAAAGGACCCCAAGGAGATGATCTGTTCTGTGACCTTACAGGCACAACACACAGACTGTGCTTCTGTAGCCACTGGCCACAAACCTTGCCGCACACTAGAAAGCTTAGCTTGCCCCACTGTAGTTACAGTCGGTTTTCTGTACTTCTCTATCCTTGTTTGAGAGCAGATGAGAGTACTGCCGTGGGATCACCAAGGTAAAGGCTGAGGATCTCCAAAAGGCTCCAAGATCCAGGGGATTATTCCTGTGCCATAAACAGATGATGAGCTAGCTGAACAGGTCTTGTTGTCGGAGTCTGCAGAAGAGTCAGGGTAAGGACCAAAAAACCACCAGCTCTGTCAGTCCCTGTTACCTGGAGCACGCCCTCAGCTCCAGCAATCTGTCCTGCAGCACCTTAATCCCTGTTACCTAACTGTTGCACCAACCTGATAACGAGGTGCTCGGAGCCAAACAGCCATCACAGCAGGATATCACAGAGGCACTCCAAAAAGCTTCCCCGTCTCCCTCGTTTCAGAGGGCAGGAAACTTAAGCTTAGAATGGCTTTATTCCCAACATGCTCGTATGAGACTGGGGACAGTCTCAACAAGTTGCTGATTTCCAAATCATCCCACTAAGACATGACCACGCAACCTACATGGGCAACAAAACGCTTAAAAGTTTTAACAAGCCCACTGCCATGGGGGCACAGCATAAAAAGAGAAGATACTTGCTTGTTACCGCTGCAGAACTGAGCGGGGCACCAGACTACTCCTTCACCACAGAGAGTGAGCACACCGATACAGCTCACAGCTCCACCCAGCCCAGGAAGCAGGAGGACAGACCTCTGACTCAGCCCCAGCTCTCAGATGTGGCACTGAAGCACATAAACCACAGAGACACCAGCCTCATTAAAACATTGCCCTGTTCCAGTTTGCAGAGTTTGAGTCCTGGGAGACCTAAGCTCTGATTTAAAAGGAACACCTGCTTAAACAACATTAGTCATCCAGCATCTCCTGGGCTTTCTAACAGCAGCAGATAGAAGCTATCTGGGAGCGAGGGCAACACAACCCACTTGCTTTCCAAGTGACTGATATGAAAGCCTTTGACCTGAAGCAATATAGAGTTACGGCATGTCCGATTCCAATCATTCACCGACAGCCACATCAACAGCTGCATGTGCTCTTCCACCTGGCGTGACAAGCAGTGTCCTTCCCTTCCCTCCGCAGCAGGCGGAGGCCTCTCTTCCTCCCTTCTCCGTGGGGGGCAAAAATCCCTGCGTATTTCACACAGCCTCTCCGTGCAGGGGACAACATCTCCAAGCATGAGCATTCATGACAGCATTTAGACTTGGGTACAGGCTGTTCTCAGCACAGAGAGAGAAGCAAATTTGGAGGGGTGGGGAGGGGTGTTCTCCCCTAACTCAGACTTGCTTAGGTTTTTTGCTTTGTCTGCAGTCTGGCAAGCCCAGGTCATCCTCCTAAAACAGGGCTGGGTGCATAACTCCACCTCCCAGAGCCAACTGAAAGCCAGGTGGCAGATGGAGACAAAAGCAGCAGATGGAGGTCTAACATCCAACCAAGACAGCAAGCCAACTAGCGGTCCTTTGCCCAAGCTCAAGGCTCACCTGCAATATGCCGAACGCCTTGAAGAGAGCAGGAACCGGTGAACAGCGACGAGCATCCACAAGAACAGTTAGACCCAAAGCCTGACATTCTGGTCTGCAAGGACAGAGAAAAAGAGGTCACGTTTGTCACCAATGAAAATCAACAAGACTATGGAAACAGAACGCGTAGTCACGACAGGGTGAAAAAAACAGTACATTACGGCTCTGTAAGGACAGGGAACTAACTGGCCACCTTCTCCTAACCAAAATACTTACATGGAAACCACCACCTGGACTGCTCAGCTTTTACCTTTGCTATTTCCACCTGAACTTCCCATTTCTCCAATTCCTAGGATACATCTCACCGATGGTAAAGGTGCCGATACCCGCTCTGGGTAATCCACACAGGAAAACCAGTCCTTCCTAATTGCGTTCAGGGGCAAGCTTGGCCTTAGCCACTCTGCTTCACAAGAACAGCCATTCAGGATCAGACCCAACATCTACCTTGCCCAGAATCAGATTTGAAGGGAGAAGCATAAGAAACAAAGCATAAGTGGCAGAAGTTTTCTCATGGGTTAAGCCTGCTCCCTTTATCAATGGTTTAAAGGCTTTAAAAAAAAAAAATCACTAACAAAGAGTTAGCTTTACCTCTTATTAGTTTAATCATCTAAACGTGAAACAAAGTCTCAGTAGAGCCTGAGATAAGCTTGGGGGGAGAGCCTGGCATAGTGAAAGGAAGAGCAGCTGCAGCGAACTCCAGCCTGCAGACTCCAAAACCAATTGTCAGCCAGACATCAAGGCAGATTTTCTCAACCCCTGCAGATCCTCCCTCCCTCTCAGCTTGGAGGCCCGGCCTTAAAATATCATGTCACAACACTGTATCACGGAGCTGCTGCATGACTGCCCCATCATAGCTCCCAAATCCCATTTTCTGAGCTAATGAAGGATAGCAAGAACGGCTTGGATTCGTGGCGATGCATGAAAACATTCAGTACACACCTAATTCTACCACGCTACATGCACAAGGCACATACGGAATAGCCAACATGCTTACTGAGCACCAGCCAGTTCACCCTAGCAGGGCATCCCCACCTGTACAATTTGGGGACTGTCTGGATCAGGTTCCTAGGCCAATACAGACAACCCGTTCCGCTCACTGCCTCAGCTTCCACACCCCTGAAAGGCAAAGTGGACACGGCCGCAGCGTCCACCCTGTCAGCCCAAGAGTGTCACGAACCTTGGGATGCTGTGCAAGTACAGGAGAAGGCGTACGAGCTCAGTGGTGTTGCAGTGGGGGTTTAACCAGGCTGTGTTCCTCGTTGTTATTATGGCCACTGCACGTCCCGATTTATCTCTGGTACCTGTAAAAAGAGGGAGAGGAAAAAAAAAAAAAAGTCATACAAGTCAGTCAGAGCCTGGTTCCAGGTGTGTATGCCTCATACTCCCCTCCTACCGCCCCATCACCTTCCCAGAAATGCTCCACAGAGCTCAATACAGTGTATGTTGCAGACCGCGGTAAGCTATAAACACACTTCCAAAATACCCAAATGCTGCCCCAGAGGGAAGTTGCTGAGCTCTGCTTGCCTTTCTCTCATGGTAGTGTTAAACTTGGACTGCTCTCTTCTACCCAAGCACATTCTTCATAAAATATGGCTGAAGTTGGCTAATGATAACCCAACCTTTTGAGAAAAGCAAGAATCTCAAACTCAAGATAAATAATCTCCCTTCCACTTATGATACAATATTCACATTGCTGTCAGACAAGAGAACGCAGGCAGGTTTGCAGAACAACACGCGCTACCTAGTGAGACTAGGCACGCACACCGCAGGCTGAGCCTAGCACGTAACCAGCCATCTCCTCCTGGGAGCAAAGCCCTGGAGCAGGAGCCCGGAGCTCCTCCTCAGAGGCTGCAGAGCCGACAGCCCAGCAGCACACTCTTGCCTGCCTACAGCTCCGACAAGGGCAGAGTCGGTGCCAGGCTTTCATTAGTTTCGCAGCTTGCTCAGTGCCTAGGGAACAGATAAGGCACAGTATGGGCAACACAGCTGAGTTGTGATACATTGAGGAAGGAGAAAACCCTCTGCTTCAGTCAGCCAGGACAACAGTTCCCTGCTCCCTGGTTTCCAAAAGCCCAAAGACACAGCTTATCACAGGACCCAAGCCCGCTCCATGAGCTCCCCAAACTAAATGATAGTTTAGGCTTTAGCCACAATGTGCACCAAGAGCTCTGAAGAGAGGGACATAACAGCTTCATTTGTAGAATTACATCCAGCCTCCTCTCCAGGTGCAAAGGAGAGGTAAAGAGCAGGCGGACACACCACTGCGGAGACCCAGAGCTGCCTCTGCCACTGAGAAGCAGGCAGTGCCTCTGGAGCGAGCCTGCTCAAGTGACCAGCGCTCTGCGCTCGCACACGTCACCAGGAAGGTAAATGATCTGGAGAACAGCAGGGACTACACATCTATTGTGTGAAAAGTAATTCACAAGAACAGGAGCCATTTCCTCTCATACAAATTGTGTGAGAGAGAGGGGGAAAAAATCCCAAGCACAAGACAAAACCAGAGGCTTAGAGAAAGCTGCGTCTTTCTGTCTCTTCTGAACTTCATTGTTACCACAGGAGATGCTGTCCTGGGCCACCTCTCTCCCCATCCCAGGGACAAGCATGCCAGTTGACAGGTAAAGCAGATACAGATGGACAGCCTCGAGCACAGACAACTGCCCTGGTGGGATCTCAATCTGTCACTAGGACGTGACTTGAGTAAGGGCCACAGACACAGATGGGCACCGTTTCGAAGCAGGGCTCTTTCCCTCCCACGGACCAGAACTGACACACACGCGTTCTCCTGCAAACAGCGGGGACAAAGTCTTTCATCCTCTGTGCAATTCAGAAGGAGCTTTATTACTCCCGAAATACTGTATTCCAGACAGTGTATAATCAAAGAGCTGGAGAGAAATTAGAAAAAGCTTATTAATACACCTTGTTTCATAAGCTAAGGGGATCAGAAAATAAAAAAAGCAAAGCACTCAATTACTGGAAAACGGCTCGATAACCAGGCTCAGTAAAAACTTTCTTACTCTGAAGCAACATCTTTTGTCCATCAGGGAGGCTGGGCATCACCAGAACTTGACTAAACCTTGAGCTTCCATATAGGAGCCCGGGAATTGCCTGACCAGGTCAAAAAAGCAACCGCAGCCACCAGGGCTAGGTCTCCAGCAACGGATAACCACATGATTCAAGAGCAGAATGCAGAATTGAAACTCTCCTGAAAGGAAAATTTCTTCCTAACTCAATCAGCTAGTAGTTTATTAATTAGCTCTTATTCACTATTTATTATAGAAGTTATCCTTTCTAATGTAATTATTACATCACTACCAGTGTCTAACATAAAGTGTTTAACTGAGTGGCGAGCACATTCCCTCAGGCATGAGGATTGCCCACTGAAATCCAGAAGGAGACATGTGAGAGATGTCAGTCAAACCCAATACTGCTTCTACAGAAAACGCGATTCTTCCCTCAGACGAAAACGCCCTGGAAGTGGTATCAAACCCAAACCTTGTTTCTTCAATGCGTTTCAAGGGCACATCCCTTCATTCCATATCCAAATACATTTCCCTCGTTTAACAGTTGCACATTATGATAGGAATCTGTGACAAAGGAAACAACTAGAGCATTAGATCACATAGTCAGGCTTCTACAACAGCACGGACTATGAGCTTCTCTTAAAGACCCCTCTCTCAAAGCCTGTAATTTTTTGGCTGTTATACACACCCTGAAACACCCAACCTGATCAGCAGACCAGAAATCCTCCTTTGGAATTTGTTCTTAACAATTTACCTACCAACGCAAAGTTACATGTTTGAATGCACCATAACTCTGCCCTGCACTTGGTTTCTCATTTCACCTTTTTCCAGAAGACTGGAAAAGCCTTACTTCCCTTTCCTCCTTCCCTGCACAAAGGTGTTTTCACCTCATTCTCAGTCACCTTATGAGATAAACAACCTTCCAGTCTCTTGCCATAAGACACCCAATTCAGTTACAAGAAAGGGCTGTCGCCCTTTTCTGCACCACCTCCGATATTCACCATTTCCTTTTAGAACAAAGGCATCAGAACAGCCCGAATTATCCGAGAGGCATCACCAGCAAGTACACAGAGGTAAAATCACTTTCTTAATCTGGCTAGTCCTCCCCTCTCCTGACCTCTTCTCTGCTCTCTGGCCAGTTTTCAATTCGCGCGTGGCTCCGGAGCTGATCGAATGTAGCCATCTTCCCGCCCCGCGCTGGACAACCCTCTCGCTGGCTGTGGGGGGAAGCAAGCCCACCGGGGCCACCTACGCAGCCGCTGCCCAACGGCTGTTTCGCACTGGAGAGGTAGATCTCGCTTCCTCTGCTTTACTTCGTGTTTGGTTAAACACAAAGACCTCTTGTCTCTTATGCGGGCCCTGCGCACCAAGCGATCCTGGCTGCTCTGTCCAGCAGCCTCGGCTTTGTTTACTGCTCTGCCAATATTTGTCCCGTGCAGAAGTTTTATCTCCAGCAATTTGATGCCTGCTGACATATCAGATGCAAACACTGAATAACTTTTGACCTGCAACTGATCTTGGCAGAACAATTCTGGGAAGTCCTCCCTTGATAGCTAGTTTTGTCATCTGCTATTTAGCTACACTATCGTTCATCCCACACGTTGCTCATCCACACTTCCTTGGGATATTCCTTTCAACACTATGTGTCATGAAATCAAATGTTTTCTAAAAATCTATTATATCTAGGCAGCTACATTTAATCAACCAAACTTCTAATTACCAAGAATAAAACTGGTTTTACAAGAGCACTGTCAAATAGCATCTTCTACGCTCCGATCCTTTAATTATGTACCAGGTGAATCAAGTTCCTATTGTTTCGACCAGGTCTGATGTCAGGCCCACCAGCCCATCATTACCTGCACCCTCACTCTTCTCTTTTTGAACTACTGGTATGAGCCCATAGATTCGGCATTTCCGACTCATACGCGCTTGGTTAACGTTTTGAGACTCCGGGGAGCAAGTCAACATGGCTTCCGCGAGATGGAAGTTCTGCTCCCTGTACTTCCCATCCAGAAACTTTAGAGGATTCGAGAAGCGCTGCTTCTGGAGAGGTTTGGGGTGAAAGACATGGAACTGGCACCAGTCTGCAGCGCTGCAAACGGAGGCTCATCTCCCTTGCCCTCCTACTAACCACGCTTCCCAGATGCATTCTGGCTCAGCTACTCACCAGGCAGGCAGGCAACTCCGCTCCTGAGCACTTCTGGGTTCACATCCTTGACTATGGTAGGTGCAGACCGGCCACCCCAGGCACTCCCAGGAGCTGGGGACGTCGGGGGAGTAACAACTGTTGACGTTTCCTCCAGGGCACTGACTTTACTCACTGTTTTCAACACATCTGTGCCAGTTGCTTCTTTTCTCGTCTCTGCCCCTTCTGACACCATCCCTGTAAGACAAGCAGCAGTGAGAAGCTCGAGCAGAGCTCCACCCAGAAGATCCCAGGTAAGTACCAGATGGGAGAGGGACGTGCCCCCAGCCCCAGCGCTCTGCAGCTCCTCCGCTCCTCGTGCCAGCGGCACGCATGTTCCAAAACTGGTTATAACATTAATACTACTGTAATTCTAAAAAAACAAACCAGTTTATTGTGAAGTTTGCAAGTTACAAAAACTCGATTCAGATCAGGATTACTGTAGTCAGAGTCATTTTTAAAGGTAACGTATCGAGCAGCGCATGTCTGCTCACAGCCTGAGAGTCTGGCGCGGTGCAAGTCCCTGGCCAAGCTCCAGCAGCTTGAGCACACTGAAGTGATAAACCAGCTCCTGACAGGGAGAGCTGCTCCGTCAGAGCAGAATGACTCCCCCAACACCACTTTCGGATTAGTCCCTGAAAATGTGAAGTCAACTTGAGGCTGACAAATCAGCTGGAAATTAGCCAAGGAGACCTTGTTCTGCTCGTCCAGACTTTTTTAATTAACAGTTAATGGGAAAGTCAGAAACCTATTTTAAAACCCTGAAGAACAGGATGATTACACCAATCAGCTCTGTTTGAGAACTGGAGAACACGCTTCCTTTGCCTGACACCTCAGCTCTACAGTACAAGTTATTAGAATCAGTTAAGTCCAAAATTAAATATCTTAGTGACTACATGGAAACTATTGCTAGTTTTATCAAGTTTCAATTTTCACGTAAAAGTAGCTGGAGAGACAAAAAAAAAATATACCTACTGTATAAGAAGTATTATTCCCCATTTCCCAACATTATAAGAATTAGAAGCCAACTATATGTCTTCAACAATACGTCTTTGGCATCCTAAGCACACAGCTAGGCTATCCCACTGTATGGCAGAAAGATATACTAAAGCAAAGGCTATACTTCGCTGCAAATCCTGATACTTCGATATCTACCAACAAAAAATCAACCTCTCTTTAGGAAAATAAGAGAGCGGAGTATTTATTTGCTTGCTATGAAGTCAGACGTTTTAATTGCTATTTAAAATTGACTTCAAGCATCCTACCTTCCTGCTGCATCAACAATGCTGACACTTGACTCAGTTTATTTACTAACAGATTCCAATACTTCATTAAAGAGCAGGACCGGGAACAAAGCAGTCCTTGAAGTGGCTTTCAATACAAGTTTTAGCAGTGAAGGAGACTTACAGGTTGAGGCTCAGCCCAAACTGCTTTCAAAATTGCTAAAGTGGGTGAGAGAAGCGCCCTGAGCAGCATGGCTCACTGCGCAAAATTATCCGACAGCGGGGGGAAACTAGGAGGGGCTCCAGAGCTCTGCCCCATCGAGGCCAGGATGGAGTAGCTGCTCATTGCTCTTTGGTAACACCCCTCTCGAGGCAGCATCCCTGAGACCCAGCTCGGCACCTGCTGCGTTTGACCACGTAAGCTGCTGCGATGGCTTCAGGGCTCTGCACAGTTCTGGGACGCATCAGAGCTCAGTTCTGTTCCTAGTACTACCTCAGCCTCCACTTTCCAGCGACGCAAGAGGTCATTCACTTTGCACAACACTGCTAGATCTTCCTGAAGCAGCATTTTAGAGGGGCACTGATCTCCCGTAGATGGGGTATCTTGAAGATCAGAGTCATGCAAGTCGTGCGCCAAAGTTCTGATAGACCTTCTAGGAGAACATAGAATCAGAGAATCATCTTCTCAAGGAGCTGTAAGGCCTGGCAATAAGCAGAACCACACAGTCTGGAGTAAAGGAATCTGCGTTAAATGAAGAAAGCCTGCAAAGAGGACCAAAAGGTGGCATTTAAAGAAGATGAGAAAGGGAACATAGCTATAACGAAGGTACCATACCAGAGCAAGAGAAAGACATAAATGTACATGGCAGCCCTGCCTTGGATATCTCTTAGGAATGAAGCAGCAGCTCCCAAAAGCTAGAAGAGAAAAGGATTTTGCTCAGCCCACCAGACACAGTCCTGGTACTTTTCAGCCCCAGGGAAACCTCACTGGAGTTGTGCAGCCTCTAGACCACGTACATCTTGCCCAAACCAACCTCTTCCCCAAGCTGCTCGGGCTCAGTTCAGACCGGCAGACCCCACCTCCCCCCGAGCAGGCCCAAGCACACTGTTTGTTATTTGCAATCTGGGGCGGAGGCACTTACTGAAGCGGAAATTGTAGAATGCGGAGGATTACATCAAAAAGCAAATTGAGAACTGGGACATCTGAATTTGCCGTGTTTGCAGGTTCCACCTTTCCCCGAGGTTAAGGAAGTGGTAGAGGAGGATTTGCTTGTGTGCATTTCAAAGAGACATTAGCATTTTTCCTGCAAACTGCCCCGGCACCAGTATCATCTATGCTAACATCACGTAGTAACAGGGAGCGGGAACGGAACGCCCTAACAGGTGCTGCTGAATATGCCCCAGTGTGGCTTTTCAACCAATTTCTTGAATATGAAGATACTTTCCACCCCCAAAATATAGGGATGCTTTCCAGAGCTGCAAAGTTTCAAAACGCACTTTCACTTAAAGTTAGTCATCAGGGAAAAACAGCAGTCACATTATCTGTGAATGGAACCAGTGTAAATTTTAAGCCACCAACTCAAACCAGCTCACATTTGACTCGAAATCTAAGTTAGATATATTCATGCAGAAAATAAGCTCACTGGGAGTGGGAGGAAGGGGAGAGAGTTAAGGGACAAGGAAAAATCTGCAGACCCAGCAAAAACTCAGATGCCCCAGTTCTGAATGAGTATTTTGACATCATCTCCAACGGCTGCCGTAACAAGCAAGCTCCTCCACCTCACAGAGCAAATCGTGTGTCTGCCCACTACTACTGAGGTGTGAATTGCAGATCTGAATTGACCCAGTAAAGCTTAAGCTTTGTTGTTATTTATAGCTTAGGCAAGATACTCACAGTTTCCAATCATGGTAGCAAAATGACCCCAACAAGACACAGTTACAGAGAATTTAACTCACCTACAGACTGACAGGCTGGAAGAGAAAAGTCCATTTGTAGGACATCTGCTTCACGTTGTAATTTTATCTCTGAATTATCTTATTATTATATCTCTGAGGGTTTAATGGGGCTAGATAAAGGGATGGCTTGTTTGGATCTCAAAGCAATCAAATGTAATTGAACGGATTAAGCTTATTATAGTTCCAGCTATCGTGTTTAAGAAATACTCCCGGCATTCACAGATGTTTGAGCTACCCTGTGCCTTAAAGAGTCTGGTTGGTTGGTTTGGGGGGTTTTCCTGGTGATTTCTGTTGTTTCTTTCGCTTTACGAACTCTGAGATAACAGGAGGGGGTTTAACTGCAATGCCAAAGTTTAACATCATCAGAATTGGGCCACGAATGTCAGTTATTTCAGCCAAATCCCCAGAAACATTTAAATTGTCTTTCATTAAAAACAAACTCCACACGTACCCCAGAGGGGTCCATCATTGCTGAAATCCGCAGCAGCGGCCAAGACTCGTCCTGCGGAGCAGCGAGAACATCACACTTATTATCTCACACGGGAGCCGGACCTGGCTAATTTTAGACAGAGGGGATGGGAACACTGAGCAAGCAGCCACTCGAGCCATGAGGAAAGTGCACACCCAGCACTCAACACCGCCTAGGCTCTCCGAGGTCCCGTCCTGTGCAAACACGAAGTCAAGCCCGGTTCAGCTTGGTCAGGGGAATGGATACCCATGGCGCGGTTATTTACATGTATTACATACATCCCCCAAGAGCTACAGACAGGCAGACGGTGATCTCCTTTTTTTCTGCTCATGGTGGTAGATGCTCAGAGACACGCACACTTCAAACAAACTTTTGAGCTGAGCCCTCCATTTCACAGAAGAGAAATGCTTGTCACTCCAAAAGTATCAGAAATGCCTGGCAACCGTGGGCTTGCCTAATTACAGAATTAAAATATTTTGGTGCAGGTGTTAATGAAATTTCATTTTAATCAATGGAGACTTTAGGTCCATTAGGAGGTCACACTAAAGCATCGGGTAAAACGTGACTTTTGGACACTCGAGAAAGGAGCCAAACAGGGTAGTGCTGCAGCGGTGACGTGGGCTCTTACGCACACAGTTCGGGACCAGCGCGAGCATTACACTGGCAGCCCGGCCCAAGACCAGCTCTCGGTCTGTTCCTCTGCAGGGTCAGACACGCTCTAGCAACGTGGGTCTGTACCTCTGATCCTTTCAAGCGTCCCCACTCTAATGTTTCAAGCCGGGTAATTTTCCTAGCCAGGGGTCTCAGGGAGCGAGAGCTGTTGAACTGGAATGGCACGTTTCACCCGCCCCCGCCACACACACGCTGCTCGATGGGATCTGCATATCTAGCTACAGCTTTCCAGACTCAGCAGAGCCTGGCAAAGGCAGCATCGTGTCCACGCGGTTACACACTGCCTGCCTGCAGTCTGGTGCAAAAGGCAGCGAGACCTGGATTGCCTGTTCAATTCCTTCTGAAGGGGCACGGCTCCAGCACAGCAACTCTGGCATCAAGAAGCCTGGGCAATACCTGCTTGAACGTATCGTTTGAGTCGAAGTTAGATGCTTAACTTCTCTGTGCCCTCCCACTCAACTTAAACTTGAAACATAACCAAGCCGAAGAAAGCATGCCGGAGGGGAAAGGAGGGAAGGGGGGGAATCCCTCAACTCTGCAGTTTGCTTCTTAAACCAGTTACCAGCACACACATTTGTTGATCTTCAGGTCATGTTACACAGCTAGTATTTTACTGGGGCATTCGCTGCTGCTTCCTCCTGCCACAACTATCTTCCTAAAGCCAGCTTTCAACTATGCAAGACCTGTACAGTTAGACATTCTCTTCTCACGCATTCCTATTGCACACATCCATAATGCGCACACGATGAATGTAACGGGTGGAGGTCACCAGCAATCAGATTAACTGAAATTAAAAGTCTCTTACGCTGGAACTTTGTTCTGTACCGATGTAAATTGGCAAAGTACTATTAAACAAAATACCTACAATAAACTCACCTGTGAAGAGAAAGCTAATTTCAAGCCACAAAAATGAGAACGTAATCTCTTGCCTGTAGTTTGTGCTATTACCCCAACGCTGCCCAGCAGACGTACTTGTCAGCACTACCTCTTGAGGACTTGGCTTTCGATCCACGTTATCAAACCGATAAACACACAGACAACCAGTTGCTGTACCTTTAGGAGACGATGCCCCAGACGCTGCCTCTCGGTGGGAGTGCAGAGTGGCAGGCTCTGTGTGCTCCTCAGCCGGTCCCGAGGACAGTGGTCCAACCTCCAGTTCCTCTTCAATGGATTCCAGTGTTTTCAAGGCTATAGTCTTTGACTTCTCCCCGTAAGAAAAGCTTCCCCGGTTCTCCTCCCCTCCCTGCAAGTCCTGTACTACCACACGCTCTGGGTTCAGCACAGAGTTCTCTTCACTTTTACAGCCCTGGTTTTCTGCCCGTCTTTGTGGTTCCTCACACCCCTCTCCAGAACTCTGCGTTCTGAATTGACTCGAGCCTTCTACTTGTGCATCAGGGCCCATCGAAGAGTCACTGTTACTCAATTGTTCTGCTGTCTGATCACCCTCTGCTGACAGAGCAGTTTGGAGCACTATGGCTTCTTCAGCTTCCTTATGCTCACAGGCAGAGACCTCTTGCTCTTCACCATCTGACAAGAGTCCATCCGTAGGAGCTTTGACAGAACAGTGACTAGTCTGATTCTCATTCACAGGCAATATTTGTTCAATCTCTTTGACTTCCTCAGGGCTGTCCCTTCTTCCCAGCTCAAATTCATCTACTTCTCCTTGGTTCTGTTCTGGAGGATTTAATGGAGGACTACGAGTTGCTTCCTGATCACTGCAGCAAGCGCCGCCTGCTCCTACATCTGCCACGTTCCCTGAAGGAGAGCCTCTCTCCACACCTACGTCAGAACTCTCAGGCGTGACAGGCAACGTAGCGGCCTGGACTGGCGCAACACCTTCACTGGCACTCTGGCAAGAAACATCAGAACCCTCCTTCAGCGTGCAACATGGTCCCGAAGGCCCTAGGACACACACGGAAGAAGCATCCATCTGTGCCACCTCATTTTGACCCTCAGTCGGTGGTTCTCCACGTACTCTCACCTCCTCTTTAGCAGCAGTAGCATCTAGAATTGTTTCTGGGCTCTGCTCCGATGTTTCAAGACCAGGATTTCCACCAGAACCATCGCTTTCTCCTTCCACGCTTCCAGGAGCACCAGGCATTTGTGCTTTGCAGTTGATACCATCTCCAGCACACACGTCGCTGTAGCTGCACAGTGCATATCGCCAGTCGATTGAGTGTTCGCTGCGGGTCTCCTGCTCTGCAGATGAATCTTCTGTGCTGCAGGCAGGAGACTCAGCCCCAGGAAAGCTATTCCCCATGTTTCCAGGGCCACCTGATATCAGCTGACCTTCTGGAGACGGTTCTCCATGTGCCATCATTTTGTTGCTTTCCAACGGAATTACATTTTTGAGAACTTCTGTAGAAGAAGTCCTCAGAGTGTCCATTTGACAGTGCTCCTTCTGCATAAGTGCTGACTGAATTAAGTTCTTGGAGTAGGTACTGTCTTGAATGACAATAAACTTGTGCTTGCCTTTAGACGCATTCACTCGTGTTCTGGGCTGAGTTAGATAATTTAAAGCTAGCGATTGGGTTAAAGAGCCTGTTTGTGGCCCAAACCTGGGCAGTGAAACTTCTGTCAGCTCAACGTACTCCCCTTCAAGGTCACTTTTCAAGTCCTCTTGTGGCACAGGACTTGTACAGACACCATTGACAAGAGTTTCACTTAACTGCGGAGCTGCGCTGCTAACGACCAGGTTATCTCGATTTGGACTTCGTTCCTGTAGACACTGAGATCCTAGGTCTGGTGAACTGCACTCAGTATGGTCCATGGAGAGGCACAAAATTGAACGTTCCTCTGTTATTTCTGGAGAGATGATATCGTTTTCAATTATTTTTGGTTTATTTATAAATTCAGGATTAACCACTTTATCCCAGGGGACACGAAATATTTTATCATCAGTGGTTAGTAAACAATTTTCCAGTGCTATACCCATCCGCTCTCCATTGAAAGTACTCAACCATTCCAGCGTAAAAATAGAGGTATAGGAAACTTCTGGAATCACCACTTCCTCTACATTATGCTTGTCTTTCGCCAAACATTTCAATACAATTCGTGGAGACTTCTTCAGATAGGGGACCACCTGCAGGTAGAAGTCGCCAGGCTTCAAGATTCGCCAGTCAATGGAAGCCAGCTGGACTACAATCTTCTCGTGAATACACAGGGGCCAGCCCTCATGGCGAAACAGCAAGCCACAGTACTGAACCTACGGAGAAAAGAGAGAGTGTTTTCAGCATCAGGAACAGATCTCAGCTCAAGCTTTTGCACAAGAGAGTTCAACGCTTCTCTTTCACAGCTGTAGCAACAGAACAGTTGAACTTAGGGGCTTTGGTTCTTAGTGTAGGGGAGTTTTCCATCCTGAGGTCTTCTCTTTAAAAAGCAGAAACAAGACAAGCTACCAACACAAGTCACCAGCATCTCAGAATGCGAATACGAGCCAACGAGGTGCCAGAAGTCTCAGGCCTGTTTTAAAGCCGGGTCAGCATGGACAAGGCAGAGGTCTGAGCCCCAGCATAGTGAAATCAGTTCTCACCTCCCAGTGCTCAAGCCAGGAGATCCTGTCTCTACCTCATTTCTGACTCATTAGGACCAACTGGACTAAGAAAGTGAAGATTCAGACCATGCAGCATCCCTGACCAAGTGCCATTAGAGAAATGCAGGCAGACAGCAGTCTGCTTACACGCACGGACAAAACCCACTGTCCTCAACTAAAGACCATTCACAGCCTTAACAGAGAAGGTGGCAAATAACATGCGTCATTTCCAGAGCATCCACGGTGAGCTGGAGGTTGTACCATGCAGAAACCTCATTGCACAGGATGCCGCTGGTCAGCCTGGCACCGCAAAACGTCTTTCCTCTGGTGAAGCAGTGCTGGGTCTTGAGACTGAGTGGAAGGGAGGTAACGAAAAGCTTTGCTGATGAGAGAAGGCAGAATGAAAGCGCCAAGGTCTGTCTGAGGACTCGTTTTTATTCCCTAATGTGCTCTGCTGGAGTATGCAGCATGTTCCACCTAATTCTGGTTAAGCCAAATTGAAGAGCACGGAGCCGGGTAAAAAGCATCACTCCTGTAGGCTCTTGATAGCGCCAGATAAGACAGGTGGAGACAAGGCACAGGGGAGCAGCAGCAAGGGACGGCTGCAACCACCAGCGAACAGAAGGAGACACTGCGGAGACAAAGCACGAGAAAGGAGGCAGCAAACGAGGAAAGCATTGCAGAACCACCGAGAAAGAAGGCAGCAAGTCCCATCAGCACGCTGTGAGGAACTACACTTAGCATACCAGGGATTTCCTCGTTCCCAAAATGTAGCGGCACTCAGGACAAGTCTCAGACAAATCTCAATCAAGTAAGAGAACTGAAGTTTCATGGCTTAACTGACATGACTCAATTATTTACAGCTTTATTACAACTTCAAAAATAAAAACCACTGCTTTGAACTTGATTCAGTTTGGGTAACGTAAGATTTAAATTGAGCCATGACATAAGCCATCAGTTTCATGATTAATTTCATCTTTCTCTGTCACGACAAGGGTTTAGAGAGATTTCACCTGTATCAGATGCAACACTTAAATTAGAAAGCTGTCATCTGGAAGCCCAAAGACTTTAGTACCAGCAGCATTAGACTTCAGACATTTTATCTTCTGTTACATGGTCACACGGAAGTCTTGACAGAGAGAGCAATTCATAAAAATGCTGTACTCTGCAGGCCAGACAGATGAAATAAAAAATACTTTAAATTCTAATATTTTGCCACATAGCAGAGAAACCACAGAACTGGAAGGAACCTCCTGGATCCTCACACACCTTGAAACAACAGGTAATGGCATCAAGTAATTTTTTTCCTGTGTTCATCAAGCTTTACCTTCAGCTCAGCCAGGTTTCTTATCCTCACTGCACCTGACGCAAAGTTGCTCAGAGGCTTGAAAGCCCAAATCATCCTTCAGATTCAGTAATTCCTCCTCCTCAGCCCTGGAGCTTATTCTCTGGATGTGTTACCATTGCTTAAAATTATTAAGCCATGTCACATCACCTTAGCACGTCTCCCTTGATCACCTCTTAGGCCTGCCTGAAACGTCTCCTTGGTGATGCCTTTTTTTTTTGTTCCACATTTTCATCAGGCAAAGCATTGCAAAACACTGCGTATAACGGCACCAACACTTCCCAACTGTACTAGAAGCATCTCTTAAAGCTAAGATCACACTTGTCTTCCAGTCACGCCCCTACGGTAACCCAGCCACCTGCTAGTTTTTCTTGCCAAACTGATGAACCCCAGTTCACAACAGAAATTCTGCCTGTTACTTTGTGGAGACACGTGCTTGCCCTCCCAGTCTACCGTTACAAAAACTTAAGTACAAAGTTTTAGAGCTCATCTTGTGTAATACATTTATCACCCTCCTCCTCCTCCTTTAGGTTATTGCTCATGTCTCCCAGACCGGTTTCATCACAAATATCTGTCATATGCATACTCTTACTTTTTATGCCAAGGTCACGGATGAGAAGTAATGCGTGTCTCATGACTCCTGCCTCCAACTCGGTCTTCGCTGCAGTACACACACCCTCCCTTTCACCGGCTTGTTACCCATCTTGCAATACTTGCATAAACCTCCATCCCTTTGACACAGTAATTAATTTTCCATATGACTCCATAGTAAATCCTTTACAGAAGAGATTAGACAACAAATTTTTTCTCTCTAGAGAGCACTGGTTTATGAAAAGGGCTGGTCTTACACTACCTGCCATGGAGGAAACCACATGAAAAAACGTTATCCAGTTTTTAATGGGTCAGTTAATTCAGTCTGTGCTCAGTGCATGTTGTTGTACACTCAGCTTGTTCTCTCTGTTTTGTTACTCGCCCTGACTTAACGGATTCAATAAAAATCGCTGTTATCAGACATTTGGCATCACACGGTAACTTCTTCCATATTCCAGGACGGAGACCAGCCAGTCCCTTTTCTTTGACATACTCAATTCCATACGCATTTCAGTCAAAGCAATTTTATTTCTGTTCACTCAGTGCAGCTGCCTTACTGATGTACCTACACGCTGTATCACTGCTAAACTGAATCTTACTTTGTTTGAAGGATGATATTAATATTACCTTTACAGTCTAACCTTGACCTCAGAGCAGACCCACCTCCCTTTCTTCTCTCTTTCTATTAAGTTAGAGTTAAAAAGCCCTAGAACCTAACACACAGTTGCTTGTACTTCCCTCAAAGGCACGGGGAGCTGAGCTTTGCAGTCTTACGTTCTTACGCTTTCTGATCTCCAAGACACAGACGCCTCTACCAGCTCGTTCCTTTCTTACACAGCACAGTTACATCCGGCAAACCAAGACCTCCTCTTACAGCTACTGGCTTCAGCACATCCCAGGCTGTACGTACCTCACAGGCTTTTCCATCCAGCTCAAGACTCACACAGCACCTCAGTCAATAGAGCTTGTATCTCCTAAAGGAGTGCCCAAGCCAAGTATTTTGTACATAAGGTTTTAAACAAAAACGATTTGCGGTTTTCCAGAAGAGACTATACAATTGCACCCTACACCACACCACACCCACCCCTCTCCTGCCCTCTCCTAGCAGTTACATTAAGCCAACCTGTACCAAGGGCCTTTCAGGGGAAAAAGAGGCAGACAAAAAAAAAAAGATCAGTTCCCAAACTATCAGAAATAGTTTATATGACTGAAAAGGGAGAGAAACAATCAGCAGTAGCATAATCATAAAGCTGAATTCCAGCTGCACCTACGTGACACAGAGCTGCTGTTAAAACATGGATGCAGAGTAACCTATTTGAGGGCCATTCATACATTCAGAAATCCAAAACCCAACCTCACCGCTTAGATGACCTGTCTGCCTACTGACTGACAACTGGAAGAAAACTCAGCAATAAAATCACCAAAACCAAGATACAGAATGCGTTGAAGTTCCTGAAAAACCCTATAAAGACGCAGTCTAAACTGTGGCAAGAGCTAGAGTAACATCCAAGCAGGAATGCAAGTCCTTCAATAGCCCAAGCATTTCAGAGTTTTAGAACTTCAGAAGTGGAGCATCCTCATGCTGCTCCTGCTCCAAAAAGCACCTTCAAAGGGAAGATTAGTGAAGAGGCTTATTTCAGTTGTTTTAACATTTCACTTTGAGGCTCAAGTATTTGCTCTTCTGGTGTCCAATCGCTACCAAGCCAAACCAGGCTCGTCAGAGGAGTGCCAGAACAGACTCTATGCCTGGCGGTCGCAGCCAGGAATAAAGGTGCCTCTGACGAAAGAGCTGGGCACCAATGACAAGGATGGCACGAAGGTGGCAGCTCCTAGAGCTACGGGGATGGCCAGGCTGGAAGAGACCAACAGTCCGCTCAGCTCAGGATGTCATCTCAAGGCCAGGGGCAAACCCTGCTTTCTTACTCTGTGCTAAGCAGAGACAGACCCTTTGGCACACCCCTCCACACACCCTTCTCCAGCCCCTGGGGATCACGCACAGGCTATTGATTTTAATACGCCCAGCTAAAGCCCATGAACTTGTCTCATACTTCAGGAAGCCACTTACGCTTTTGTCACTGCAGAGGCTGACAAAAGATCTAGCTCTCTCAAGATCTCCTACAGTAGCCATTCAGACAGGAGTTACTTCTTTTCCCTCTAGTGTGTTTAGGAAAAGCTCCCACAAACTAAGGAGGAGACATTGCTTTTGTTTAGACTCTCTAAAAGGCAGACAAAACTTTTAAAGAGCAAGTAACAAGAAATAGTCCTGTGATTTCAGTGAGCACAAAAGAAGGGGCACACAGTGGAGGCTTGGGGAAGAGCAGTCCACAACAAACGAAAGAACAAACTTTCAGCAATAAAAATTCAAATAAGCAGACTTCTAAATAAAATATGGAAAGCCTGGGCCCACCTCTAAAGACAGTACAAGGCACCCAGAGCCTCCCTTGATCTCCCTGTATTGCCACTCTGAAAGGGCAAAATCATGAGTCAAGGCCAGAAAGAGTCATAAGCAAGAAGGGAAGGCTCAAGGCTCACAGCTGTGCTCGAGAGGCCTGTGTCTGCCCTCTGCCTCTTGCTACCCACTCTCCCAGACATTTCACACCTCAGCAAAAGCCCCCAACACCTAACGCTGAGCCCTGGGCAGCCCTGACTGGAGGTGGCTGCCCCACCAACCCCACCAGCCCCACACCTTGTGGCTACTGGGCAGGCCAGGGAGTGCCAGGCAGGCCCTGAGCATGGCTCCTGCCCCACCACCATACTGGTCTCCCCATCCAACAGGGCACCTCAGACACCACCAGCCCCCCTTGCCTCCATGTCACCAGGGCCCATGCACCAGGCCAGCATGGGGGGCTGCCAGCACCCTGAGCTCCAGGGCCTACCTCCCTTGCCTCTCCCGCCTCAGAGATCCCCAAGACCCACCACCCTCACACCTCTCCCGCCTCAGGGACCCCCCAAGGCCCACCACCCTCACACCTCTCCTGCCTCAGGGACTCCCCAAGGCCCACCACCCTCACACCTCTCCCACCTCAGGGACTCCCGGGGCCCACCGCCCTCACACCTCTCCTGCCTCAGGGCTCTCCCCACCTCAGCACCTCCTGCTCCGACAGCCCCTGGCTCAGCTAAGGCCACCATGCCCATCAAGGCAGCCCCACACTCCTATTGGCTGCTGCAGCCTCAGCTGTCCTCCCATTGGCTGCCAGGCAGCGCAAGGCCCGCCCTGCCACCACAGCCCTGTCCCCCAGGGGCCTTGGCCGAAGGGCAGCCACGGGCTGCGGTGGGTGCGCGGCCTCACGGCCCCTGCCCGGTCGCCCAGGGAGGGACAGCCCCCCTCACTGCCCAGCACCCCCTCGCTGGCACCCTCCTGCGGGTCGCCCCATCGCTGCCCCGAACACCTCACTGCCCAGCACCCCCTCGCTGGCACCCTCCTGCGGGTTGCCCCGCCACTGCCCCGAACACCTCTCCTTTGGGAGAGCAGCACTGTGGGCCCAGCTCCCCGCGAGCCGTGGGGGGCAGAGGGCCGTGCCGAGTGACGGGCTCCGCTCGCAAGCCAGGCTGCTTTCCGTCCCTCCCCTCCGCCGCCTCACCTGCCCAGGGCACTGCCGGGCGCTCGGAAGCTGCCGAGATCTCAGGGAGTGGGGAAATTGCTACCTTGCCTCCTTCAGCGAGGAGGCGGTTTGGAGAAAGCCGTGAAACGTCTTGCAATAATCACCGCTTCGTACAAACTAAAAGCCTTTTGTTTCTTTAAAGGGGAAAAACACGCCATGCACCATTGAATTAGAAACCACACCTAGATATACCAGTGGAATAACTCCTATTCGAGTGTTCAGGGCAAGAGAGAGCAGCTCCCCAAAATCCTTACGCACAACCTTGGATCTCGCTGGGCTCACAAACACACGGCTGGCACCAAGCTGGAGCCTGGTGACAACGCGGCAGGACAAACACTGCACCAAAACACCTGCGAGGTGAGCAGCTCCCAGGGGTTGTTACGTGGATCCATTGTATGGGATGGGTGTTTCCCCCCAGCATTTCACCTCCTTGAGACAAATGAGTAACTGACTATTTCAGCTTCTATTTAATATTTTTCCTCCTCCCAGAAGTCCCTTGCCCTCCACCACGAGGACTTCTATCGAAAGCCTGGCCACACACCCCCTTCTAGGTTCAGAGACAAAAAAGACTAGAACGAACCTCGTTGTTGGGGTTGGTTGGGCTTTTTTTCATCTTGCAGACTTTGTGCCAAGTTTGTGATGGAGGCATTTGACTCATCGTTTCTAACATTTTAGACTCCCAACAGTAAAGCACATTAATCTTGGACTCGTTCTGGCAGTAAATGTAACGTGACTCCTCGGGGCTACTGAGCCTTGCGACTGTTCCAGCAACCATCAAAGGGGAGCCGGAGTTCTGGGAAAAACACCGACTGGCAGCATTTCGCCCCACACGTCCTCCTGCCAGCGGCGGGAGCCCAACAGCTTCATCCACAGGGCCAGGGAACGGCTGGGGTTAGAAGCCACCCGAGTCAGCCATATCCAGCAAACGCTTCCCTAAACCTCTTCCTCCGAATTCCTTAAGCCTTCTGTTCGGTGTTCCTGGTTATGGAAGGCGAGGGCACTGCTCCACATCTGATCTCCGCACTGTTAAACTTCAATAACAATTTCTCAACTGTTTCCTAATTGTCTGCCTGCCCTCCCACCTAGGCTGCCGTACGCATGCAAGCACTTTTTGCCAGCCGTTTTACATACGAGAGCAGAAAGCAAGCTCTCCAAGAAAGCCTTCGCAGGCCTTAGAGAGCATGATGTACTCACACAGGCATCCTGCTGAACGCACTGCAGGATGTGCTTGGCTGGAATCAGGAAGTCTATGAGGTAGCGCAGTCCATCCCCACGGTACGTCTTCTCCACCACATCAAAAACTTGGCACAGAACAGTGGCTGCGGTAGCCTCAAACGGAGGGTAGAGTGCTGATAACGTACTCTGAATGCAACCGTCCAGCGACTCCGAGTCCTGCCAAGAGAGAAAGCGTTAGCGGTACCACGGCACGATACACCCCGGTGCCCCGACGAGCCCTACGCCCAGGAGCGCAGCCATCTCCAAACGCAGGAGGAGAGAAGATCAAAGGAGCATACTGCTGTCCCTTCTAGCTTCTTTTGGCACCCGCGAGTCCAGGTAAACACAAAAAAGCTCTCCCAAAACGCGAGGGGAGTGCTCGCAGAGCGCTGTGCACAGCGGCAAGATTTCCCAGCTTTTGCTTACGCAGCAAGTCCTTCTCCTGCCTGCGCTGGGTGGGGCTCCTATTAAACCATTACCGCAGCACGTGAGTGCGTGCGAGCGAGCGAGACTATCATGGGGTGGACGGATCGGCAGGCCCCGTGTTTCGGATACCCAGGGCTGGAGATGCCGGCCCGCGCTCGGCTACGTTAAAGCCCAGCGTTACGCTCCTCAGCGGGCTAAGGGGAGTTGCAGGAGCAACAGTTGCACTGAAGCTCCTCAGCCTGCCGCGCTCTGACGTCCCCGTGCAGGATAAGCTGCCGGAGCTGTTTGGTGCCAGGGAAAGCTGCTCACCAGTGCAATTCCTCATTTTTCAAAGTTGTTTGCCGCTCACGAAAGGCTCACTCCAGGAGCCAGGAATTTTCTGGAGCGAGAGATGCCTCACGACAGGATCTGCAGACTGCGTGTGAAAAGGGTTGCCTTTGGTGCCTGGGCACACACATCGGTACGTAGGATGGCCATTTCCCGCCCAGGGATGAGAGGCGGTGGCTTCCCTACTTCCACCTTCATTCGGGAAAGCCTGCCAGCCAGAGCCTGCCCACGGTGTCAGGACCAATTCCAGTGCTAGAGGCCAAATTCTGATCTATTGCATGGGTGTAAATCAAGAGAGCTTGCCAAAAAAATAGTGATAAAAAATAAATCTGTACACATCTGCAGAGAGGATCAGGATCCCTCCTTTCCTTTCTCTTTTAGAGGGCACCCCTCTGGCTAACTTAAAGCCAGTGGGAGCGAGTTTTGCTACAAAACCAAATGAAAGTTTACTCAGGTGTCTGGCCAGATCCTCATCTGATCTAAATCCACCTCCTTTCTCTACAGACAAGGAAAGCATTTGAGCCGCTGGCCCAGAAGCCCTACAGCCTCCTGCAGAACAGGAACAGCTGCATGGACATGCCTGAAAGCATACCTCAGTCCCACAGCAAGCTTGGGAGAGAAAGTTAAACAAAGCAGTGCCACAACAGCTTACGCCGCCACTGGGGAACAGCAGGATGAAGGGAAGAGGAGAAAGCAACCCGTTTCGCTTCTCCCGCTCCAAGGGAGCGCATGTTCGTCGCTCCAGACACCTCCACTGGCTTGAGAACATGCAACAGTCCCAGAGCAAGCCTGAGCCGACCTGCAGCCAGCGCAGAGATGATGCTCCTCACACAAGCCTTCCCATCTCTCGCAGCTCAACGATCCTTAAATTCCTCCTTTAGAGGGCTGGGTGTTTTAAGCATAATATAAACTCCCTGCTCTGTTGTAAAGCCTTCCTGTGGGACAGCCTGCGGGACTGCACAGGAGAGGTGAGGACGCCCAGGCAATGCCTCCACAATCCCTGCCTGCACCGAGCTGGCAGAACGCGGGTGACGGGCAAACCACACACTGCCCGTGGCACGGCACTGCTCCACTACTTTTTCTGCTGGTTCTCCTGATGTCAGCAACAAGCAAGGCTAAATGGCAGCAGGCTCCTGAAGCGTTTGCAAGTCTTCTGAGAGACCAGCTGCCTCCTTGCAATACCCCTCAAGGTCAACGCAACCAGATAAACAGAGGTTAAGGAGCTATTTTTCATATTCTTAACCCAAGGACTCAAAAAGCAGGAGGCCTATGTGCACGCTTCCAAGTGTTGAATGCCAGGACCAAGCGTTTAACCCTAATCCTACATGGGCTGTTTTAAACAAACTTCTTTCCACCCAGAAAAGAATGACATAAACCCCCAACTTTTATTCTATTAATTAAAATGGAAAGCCTGGGAATTCCCAGGCACTTCCTTCTCTGCAGGAACAGGTCTTCAGAGAAGAGCTTCCACTAGAGATTGTGGACGTCAAGAGAAAACTGCCAAGAGCTGACAGCCTGCAGCTCTCCGCACAGTTCTGGTCAAGACCACCCCCACGCAGGGTGCAAAGGGAGGACTCGGCAGAGATCAGGATATACAAGAAGAGAAAGCGGACCGATAGGAGCTGCGGGATGAGTTGTACAGACCCAAGAGGACAGCCTAAATAAGAAGCGTTCCCTTTACGTCGTATCCTGGACCTGCTAAAAAAGGCACGGAGGGGCCTGTAGGGTAGGGAAACGGGTGCCAAGCCCACCATGAAGCTTCTCCCAATTGGACATATTACTAATATTGCTAAATATTGATACAAGACACTGAACATTGCACGTCGTTCCTCTCCCGTGCTCTTGCGAAGGGACAGAGAGAGGCCGAGCGCAGCCAGCTGCAGGCAAGCGCAGCTCCGTAACCCCTGTTGACACCAGCCTGTCCCAGCAAGCGTCTGCGCCCTTGCCCGACAAACTGGCCTTCACACAGGCGCGCTCCCACCCGGCACCAGCCACCGCAGAGAGCCCGGCCGAGTGCTTGGGCACTACCACAGCGCGTTACTGCTGGCAGCGTCTGCAAACAACGTCCATCTGAGCCTCCATAGGTTCAAAATCTCACTCAAAACCAGCTGGGGTTGGTTCTGTGACATCTTCTGCCCCCGTACCTCTTCCCCTGCTTGAGCAAAATTCTTTCAGATACCAGTCCCTCCCCAAATGAAATTGGTTAAGTTTACTATTGCAAACAAAACAAAGAAGTCAAAATATTTGCACATGAGTCAGTGCATCGCTCTAAGGTTCTCACACCATTCCTGCTGCCTTAGCAAAGCCTTCACAAGACAATTATTAACGTTGGCACCGAATCAAAAATCCTTTAGATGGTTAAAATAAACCAAGTTGTACATTATCCTTCCTTTAGTAAAATACAGAATAACCCTAGCCTGTAGCTATTGCAGAGTTCGGCGCTAACAGTGCACTCCTTAGCAGAGGCTTTATCTCTCGCTGGCGAGATTATACCACAGAGCTTTGAAGGGACAGAGAAAAGCTTTCAACCCCTACCATTTGGTAGAAAGAGGAGACATTTTCACCAATCTCTGCTAATTCCACGTGATAAGCCCCAAACAGGGAGCAGATTCCCACATCCCATCGTGCTGCACGTGACTGCAGCACCAGCGTCCTTGGGCAGCTATGGAACGAGGATGGACGCAGCCTTCCTAGCCCTCCGTGTGCCACAGGTTAACAGGGAGGCAACACCACTTTTCATGCTCCCACCCACCGGTCTCCCAGGGATGGGTCCTGCCCGGATGGAAGGCGAAGCACAGCAGAGCCTCAGGGGCTTAGAAGCCACCTTGAAATGTGGAGGGGTGAAGCATGGCAGAGCTTGGAGCCTGGAACAGCAGCAGATTCACCTCCGATCATGGACTCATTAAAGCAACTCACAATCCTAGGGATAGGGTGGCTTATTTGTACTTAATTAACTTCTCAGATTGCAGAGGGGCCTGAGGAAAGGGCCTCAGCAAGGGCTGCAAGAGGCTGCGTTGTCCTGCCATGTAATGCTGGAGTGCAGAGGGCCAGCCTCACACATCGAGCCTGCGGGCAGCGCCTGCTGCCACACGCGTGGAAGAGCCGTGGTTTGGGGGTCTCACACGAACCAGCTCGAGACAGCAAGAGAAGCGGATAGCATCCTGCGCTCCAGAGACCGATAAACCCGAAGTCTAGAGCCCATCCTACCTACAAACCACAACCCTTATCTCAAGCAGGTGATGCAACCCCCAGCAGGCACGAGGAGAAACCTCTGCGACCCAGGATGAGGGGACGGTGTCTGGAGACAAGGAGAACAAGCTAAATCCAGCAAGGATCCAAGGAGGGGGCACTCCTGCCCCAGCACACTTCCACTTCAGCCCACACCTGCCTGCGCAGCCAGCCCACGGCAGCCCCCAAGAGCTGGCAGAGCCTAGCACAGAAGCCTCCTGGAGAAAGCAGCCCCCTCCAGGGAATGCAAGTCTCAGGCTTCCCGGCCTCCAACAGTATTGCCACATCTCCCTCCCGGGAAAGGCCCTGGACACTTGCTCCTTTTCAGCCACCCAGCGCAAAGGCAAACAGGAGCGCTTTCCAACCAAGCCAGAGAGCATCTCCCCAAGCAAAATGTGTCTTGGGACTCAAATGCTTCTTTGTCAATAGCACGGGAGGACCTGTGAACTCCAGCTCACTGCCACCACTCTGCCACGCGCTCACCACACCTCCCAAAAGAGAAACACGCTTTTAAAATAACTCCTCTATAAATCAAGGCGCTAAATAAAGCCCAGGTTAAGGTCACGTCCGGCCATACCGGCTTTCACTGCTCCTCAGCTGGGAGCCGGCTGCCAGCGCAGGGGCTGGAGCACAGCGAGGGAAGAGGAAAGCAGCACGTGGGGACGGGATGGGCTCCGTGGGCAGAGCCGTGTGATGGAAACAACCCAGTGTGGTCCCACCCGGGAGGGCAGGGGAGCAGGGAGAGCCCAGGAGAGCTTCACAACTGGCAGAGAGCTCAGGTCTGACCAGGGGCAGAAATGAGCGGGGTGGGGTGGGCTGCCCTCCCTCCCCTGCATATAACGGGAGCCCCAGAGCTGTGAAACGAAGAGGGATAAAGACTGTTGTGGCAAAGCTCTGCTGCTCAGCCCTAAGAGCCCTTCTCCCCACTACGAACTGCGGCAAGAACCAGGAGTCAGGGGAGAGGTGAGGTTACGAGTGCCCGGGCAAAGCCCCAAGCCAGGACTACCAAGCAGGCAGCAGGAAGAGGAGCCCGGGATCAGTTACAGCCCTGCTCAAGGGACACAGCTGCCTCTCCTGGTGCAAGCAGCCGGTGCAGGGTGGGAGAGGAGCCTGCCAAGAGGCATCTGGAGTAACCAGGAGCTTCTTGGGCTTTTCTGTGGGCACAAATTGAATTTTCTGCCTACCTTTGAGAGAGCGCTACGTAGCAGCTCCAGCCACTGGGAACTCCTGTCATGCTACATTTCTTTCTGACTCAGGACTCAGCTTCTTCCTCTTTGGGACCTGCTGCTCACCAATTAAGTCTGAACCCTGGAGAGCCTCCTACGGGTTTGGAGAACAAGAAGTCAGCCTGCCCGGGGCACAGAGAGAAGATCCCCAGGGCTACACACCTTGTGCAGCATCAGAATACCTGCGCTCTCCCAGCAAGTGCCTGGGACAGCAACCCAAGCGGCTCAGGACAACGCAAATCCGTGCGGGGCAGAGCTGCAGCGCTGCTGGGCCCACAAAGCCTTCGCAGCGTTTTCCCTACAGCTCACCCAAGCACCTTGCTAAGAAGTCAGTGTCTTGCTCAAGAATTTTGTCTGCAAAACGCTGAGTCTTGGTCAAGGAGAACATGAAGAGGCACAGATCTTCCCTGCTGACAGCCCAGATGCTGTCTGAAGACTCCTAAAAACCATCAGTACGGTGAGGCCAGACTAACTGTTTGACTAACTCACGACTTATGGCAGACAACGCTCCTTCCTAGCGGGCTGGACTGGCCCATGTAACACGCTGAGGATTCATCTTGCGGCAGGAATTTAGCTAAAGGATCCGCAGCTCTGCTCCGAGAAACCTAGACCCCCATCTGAGCAGCCAAAGAATGAAACTACATATCCCGACATGCCCCGGTTAAATCCAGCGCTTGCCGTGGCTTGGCAGAGCGAGGAGCGTAGCTGGGCAGCGGAGCAGAGCCCGGAGAGGCTGCGAGCACAGCGAGCGGTGCCCGTGGTACGCCCAGCTCTGAGTCACCGAGCGTCTCGGCTCCCGCTCAGCGGGGAGGCCTTGCCAGGAGCTCCCGCAACTTTGCCCTCCTTCTGCCGGCTGCCCGGGGCCTGGCCACGTCCTGCACGCACCCGTTTTCTCCCATCTTGCCCAGGTACCGATGGACAATGTGAAGGCAGGACAGAGGAGACCAGGGCCCGCAAAGGGGAGGGGAGGGGAGGAGAGACAACCCAACCCTCCCACACCCCAGAACTGGAAAGTAGAAAGAACAGCGAAACTGGGAAGGGGCAGAGCTCCAAGCATCGCAGCGCAGCGCCTGCCCGTGGCCCCCAGCCAGCTTTGGGACTGGGGGAAAAGGAGCACACAGCAGGCGCTGAGCAGGGCCGGGTTAGCTGGTCCCTCCGCCAGCAAAGGCTGCCGTGCTGCGCCGCTTGGCTGGGGCTGCTCAGCTCTCAGCTGACACGAGAAACCTCATTTCCAGTAAAAACAGACCTCTGGGCTTTCCACGAAGCCTTTCCACTTTCTGACACCAAGCCGAAAGCCAGGCTGCTTTGCCTTTAAAAATGAGACATTTCTGCGTTCAAAAAGGTCCTTGGCTAAAAACAAGGCTTGTTTTTCTGACAAAATTTGAGATTTCCCACTCTGTTTCTGCAGGGAGGAGAACCCTCCCAGCCCCATTTCCTGAGCCGCTCTAATCACAGCGGCAATGAGTTCAAGAGAGAAAAATCTTCCCAGAGCAAGTGCCAGCTCCCCCCTCTGCTGCTCGCTCCGCGGCTCAGGGGGAGGCTGGGAGGAGGGCGCCTGCCTTCAGCACCCTGCCTGCCTCTGGGTGTTTTCGCTAAAATAATGTACTATTAAGTGGTGCAGCTACAGAGGTAGGCATTCACGCTGCTGTAATTACACCACCTTCCTGTGAGATAACCAGGAATGGCTCTACCTGCTCTTTGGGCTATTGTTTCAGGCTTTTCAGGGAGAAAAGCACAGCACCCAGTTCCACTTGGGAGGAAAGCGTTCGCAGTCTCACCCAGGCTCACGGGCTGTACCTCCACAAGCGAGCTGCCTTCTGCAGGCCACCATATGCCAAGGCTGTAGCCCGGCTCGGTTCCCGTGCCACTGGGGCAGGCAGGAGGGCTCCGCAGCCTGCGGACAGACCCGCTCCTACAGCCTTGCAGGGAGTGGTGCTCCGCAGACGGAGCTCGGAGAATCATTTCCAGATGCCTCCCTCTGTTCCCCCGGCCCTTCTCCGGGTTGAGGCGGCTGCAGCAGCCAAAGCAGCTCCTACTGGGCAGCGTGCGGGATTATCATTCCAGGCACTACAGCAAAACAACCGCTTGGAAGTGATTAACTCATGATCTCTCATTTAATTAAACAAAGGGAAAAATGATGTATTTGCTTTTCAGCTCTGAGGTCCCGCTTCCGCGCATGCTGTAGGTCTGGGCATGCTCAGCTGGGGAAAGGCAGGCCCGAAGCTGGGCGATCACCCCGCCAGCCCGGGGCTGGTTTGTTTTCACTCGAGGGGGACATCCTAGATTGCTTTGGAAGCGAAGCGTGACCTCCTGCGAGCCTTGAGCTTTGGAGCTAGCGCACAGCTACACCCGTGCTGTCCTTGTGCTGGAGCGGAAGGCAGGGAATAGCAGAGAGCAGAGGCACCCCGGTACAGGTACGTCCCTGGCTCCGTACCACGCTTCAGGTGCCCAAACGCAGACATTAGCATATGGCAACACGACCAGCACCCGGGTCTGCTCCCCTGCCCGAGAGCCCTGCAGCCCAACAGGACGTTTACGTGGGTCTGATACAGCAGCACGAGAAGCAAACCTGCTCTCAACGTACCCAACCCTCAATATTCATCCTTGCCAAAGACACCTCCTGGTGCAGTCCTTTGGGGAGGAAAGCCTGGGCACCTGGAGAAGCAGGGTCTCCACCAGCCCTCCGCTTACACGAGCCCCCAGGGGAAGCCAGACGCACGCGGCAGCTTGCACAGCCAGCTCTCTGCTCTTCGACCATCGCTGACCAAACACTGCTCCCCGAAGGAAACGGCATCGTGTGCATTCATGAGTCCGGCACCTCTTCCCACCAGAGCTCTATATTCACCTTACTTCTCTCTACCTTTTCTTTTAGGTTTTCATACTCCAGGTTTTACGGAGCAGGGCCTGTGGCTTTCTCCTTTATCCGCACAACACCCAACACATCAGAAAAGCTGCTGACAACTGCTGAACAGATTAGAGAGGCCAAACTAGGGATGAAACACTGACCCACAATCCAAGAAAGTTGTTTTATAGCCAGAGAGGAGCAGAACTGGGAAACGGAGATAAGCCTTTCCTCGCAGGGATGCATCCCGCTCGTAACTGAGCTCTCAATGAACTGAGAAGGTAGGTCCTACCCAGAGCAAGGAACGAGCCTTGCTGCCAAAGGCCTGGTACTTTCTATTAGCAATAGATCAGGCAGATGATATAGGTGTTTAAAGGGCATGTGAGAGAACAGACCAAAGCCCTGTCCTTAAACAGACATCTTCCAGCCGAAACGAGGGCCTGCAAGTGTACGAGAAGAGCTGTGTAGAGACCACCATCCTACAGCTGGACACCAGCTTATTTTGGTTTAGTTTAATCAAGGGATTAAGCCCTTAATCTGAAATAACTGTCTAAGCACAGATTTTTTTAAATATCACTGGCATAGATCTAACCATGTGATTAATTAACAAAGCTGTACTCGGTGTGATGCAAAGCTTTGCGTACCTTTAAAACGCCCTTCCCAGCAACAGACGCGCGCTGGAAGAGCGTGGGCACGTGGTGTCTGTGGTTTCATTGCCCAGCATTAGCCACATACACCTCCCAGCCTCCTTGAGACCCCCCCAGGGCAGAGCTGCGCCCCTCTTTGCTCCCACCGCCGGATTGCCCTGGCTCATGCACCAACAGCCTGGCCACGGCGCCGTTTGCCATGGCCCAGTCAGGGATCTCCATGCTCAAAGCGTCATGTTCCTACAACAGGCCTGGACGAGGCTTGCTAACTCCCATCAGGTATCACAGACGGAGCCAAGAACTTCCCAGGCCACTTCTACACAAGACAAGTCCTGGGACATTCCGGCCTACTCCCTTTCTTTACAGGGCTCTTCTAGGAAACACACTAAAAATCTTTCTCTCTGCTACCCAAGAGAATTGCTTGAGCTCATTCATCTTATTATTCGTTACAGTATTTGCTCCATGCTCAACTTCAGGCATTGGCATCCATCTGGCAAACCAACCCGAGCAGTAGCATCTTGTCCCCTTTACCGTTTGTGCCTGACACCTACCAAATAACAGGGCACTCTAGGCAGGTGAGAGATTTGTTTATACCAGCCAGCTATAAAACACCCCGGGTAAGTTCTCAGCCAAACAGGTCAGCTCATTTTAACACCTTTTAGTCAGAGGCACGAGGCCACAGCCAACACCTTGTGTTCAGACACCCATCTGGGGGCATCTTAGAACAGATGGGCAGCCTCCTGTGCTCAAAGAGAAAATGATAATCCTTCAGCAGGACAGCTGACGAGTGCCAGAAACGATCTTCACAGGGTCAGCGTTTAGATTATTACTTAGGGGCCAGCTTTGCGTGTGTTCTAAGCTCCAGGCTGTGGCTGGATCACGTTCAGATCCCACCCCTTCCTCTGCAAGGTGCAGGAGCGGCCGGACAGACCCCCCGAGGGGACTGGTGCCTTCACTATCTCTTGCAACCTCCATAATTCAGGGTGGATGCTGCTAAGAAGACATCATGTTTTAGTTAAAAAAGATCTCCCAGAGCTAACTAACACTCTGTGGTCCCAGTATCCCGTAACAGATGAGCCATAGTTCCTTTTGGCCTTAAACACTCTGCATTACCGTGTGCTCATGAAATACAAGTCCTGCTACAACACCAGGGAACAGAAAACGCTCCGAAGCCACATAGCAGTTCCACGAGGGGCTGGCTGATCGCGTGAGAAGGGGCGCATCCCCGCACACCTTTGGTATGAGAAAGCAGCTGGCAGCAGCGATCAGACACCACCTCTGAGGAAGAGGCTGTGAGGAAGGATCAGCCAGAAGGACAGAGCAGGTAGCCCAAAGATGGCCACGGCTACGCCAGCTCAGCCCTGGGCCACCGCCAGCAGCATCAGTCTGTGCCCGGCAGGGAAAAGTGCTCCTGGTCAGAGGGACCCAGATTTGCTCCAAGACTCTCTGAGCTCGCTGGGGAACAGACACACTTGTGCTCAAGCTCTCCCGCCGCTGAGCAGCCAAGCTTGGGACCTGCACTCGGATGAAAACGTTTCCCCTGTGTTCAGATACAGCTCTAAACGCACGCCTCCCGGAAAGCTGAGCAAATCAGTCATAAATTCAGTGCGTTGCTTTTACTAAACTCCTGAGTTAGAAAGGAGTAAACACAGGCTTTTAAAGCTACTCCCTTTATAGCTTTTTTTTCAAACAGAAAACAGTCTCACATGCCCCATTATTTCCATACATATCAAAGGAGGGTGGAGATTTAACTAGCGATTTCTAAAAGACATCTTTGTGCACAGAAGGGATGTATGCCAAAACGTGGGTGGTTATAAGCCCAAACACAAAGGAGAATACATCCACAGGCATTTTTCCCCTTGATCCATTAACGGGTCTGCATACCAGCCTCCCGAGCGTATGAGAAGGACCTTGTTCAAAAGGTAAGTGTATTCAGGAGGATGACAACAGACAGCAAGTAATCCACATCCTTTAACCATGTTGGAGACTCAGCAGCGCTAGGTTTTTGTTGGGAGTCACTGAGATTTGACAGGCAGCCTCAGGGAAGGTATCCTCCCAATGGAACCTGCTCAGGAAGCCTCGCAACTGGGTCTCCTGCCAACACCGCCACACCTAACGCAGCCTGCAAAGCTCAAGGTGGACACCTAGCTCAGATCACCAGAACTCCTACAGCTTTTCTGCCCTGCACCACGCAAACCACCAGCCAGCCACAGCATCGCATCCCTTTGGGGGTGACCATAAGGTCCCATGGAGCCTCCCCCCTCTACCACATCCACTGACATCCAGGAGGAGCACATGCAAGTCTTTGGCTGGTCCCCATCGCTCTTCAGCTGAGCCATTCGATTCCATTCAAATCAGGAGCTGGTTGCACCAGCTGGAGCAAGGGTTCATCCTGGGCATCCCAGCCTGATGGCAGGATGGTAAATTTGAGCAGACAGAGAGACTTTCAGATTCATTCTGTGCTGCTTTGACCTTGGAAGTTTCAACTTGGTGTCCAGCGATGCAAAAAATGGGATACGTATGAAACTAGCCAGGAGCACTTATCACAAGAAAGGCCCCATTTTTTTGTTCATTTTTTAATGAAAGACTAGGCCAGCCAACAGAGATGAGGCACTCTACGCGGCAGAGAGGTATTAGCACGGTCAAACCTTCAGAGTCAACAAGGGCACATCCATTCACTTCTCCAAGTTGCAAGCCAGGCATCACGAGTGGTGTAGAAAGCACGGCACCGAGGATCCCACCACCAGAAGCAGGCAGCTTACCCTAGCAGGCTGTCCTTGCTTTTTATTGCTCTTCAGTCACCAACACGTCCGATCCTGGTGCTACTATTCGCTTTTTCAGACCTTGGCTACATTGAGCTCTTCAGGACAGGAACAGGGGGGTCTCGCATGGGCAGAGAGCCAGGAATAGGAACAAAAGGTGCTCTGATATTGAGTGCCCACAGGTGGGCTGAGTTTATAGCTTCTGCAGAAGACACCTTGACTGTTTTAACAGAGATTTTCCAGCACTTTAGTACTAAAGGGGCCTGTAGCCCCTGTGTCTGCGACTTTCACCCACACTCAGCACCAATGCTCAGGTTTAGGCTGTGCCCACAGTCCGTAGAACGGTTCGGTTTTGCACAGCTCGGTCACAGACAGGGTTATGCTTGAGGTGAAACTAGAAAATTAGGCTCTGGGAGCTGAGAGGCCATGACTGCGCTCTAGCATTTAGAGGCAGACGTGCCGGCTGGCTATCTTTTCTGAAGCGACCAGCAGGAAGATGCTCACGAGGCTCCGACGTTGTGATTTCTTCTGCCAACTTCCCAGCAAGGAGCAGGGTGCACTGAGCAAGGCGTGCCGCAGGGCTGACTGCGCACGCGGGTAGATGGCCAGCGACATGGCCAGCGGTGGTCATGCTACGGGATGCCCATTTTCAGCAAATAAGCGCTGACACTCAGCGTACATTCGTCCTTGGACACCTGCAGTGTCTCACCATGAACACGTGCTGTCCTGCATTCCCACCTGGTACTAAGAACACATTAGGTGGTTGCTGGGCAGAGACATATGGATGCAGCTGGCCTGGCACCTGCATTTAGCCATTATTTTCATTGCTACAACGAACAGCACATTCACCTGCCCAGCGTTTTTGGAAAAAAGCAGGGCATTGAGCACAAATTGTCATCCTTGTTACCCCAGAGAAGATGCTTTCAAGCCAATTCCATGTGCTCAGGATTACGTCTCTGGGCTTTGTCTGTGTTCCAACATCTTCCTCATGGCTTTGGCACAGACATAAAGAAAGAAGATCCCCAATGCTTAAAGCTCTTTGTGATTCCCAGACTCATTTCCTCCCACCCCGGGAGAAGACATAACCGGAGGATAAAAGACAGACTGTATTTTCTGCTGAAGCCCATCCTCTCTCCCAACAGCATAGAGGTGCCACCTGAACTTCTCTGCAGGAAGACACGAGTGTTTGCACATCTTGCGATACACACAGGCCCTGCTCTCCATGTCTGCGTGATGACTGGAGACTTGGAGCATGCCACCATAAGAGAGGAGTAGCCCAGGCAAGACCAAGGCGCACAGTTGCGGGAGCCTTGCTGAGCTCATGTGCTGGGTCCACAGTGCCTCAGCTACCACTGAAGAGCAGCAGCAACCGCCCTAGCAAGGGTGGAAAAGCAGCCCTGGGCTCCCCGGCCAGCCGCTGCAGCTTGAGTGAGTTCCTGGAGAAGCAGCTGTCCCTCACAACCTGGGGACAGAGGCTGGGAACCAGACCCCCGCACGGTGCGGTGGAGGAGCGGGGCTGTTGCTCGCTTTGCCTCCAGCCAACCCACCCAGGAGCCCAGGGTTTTGCACCCGCTTGGGTGGAAACTGTTCCTCAAGTGGAACGCGCTGTGGTCCAGCCGTACGCCCTGACCATCTCCTGTGCCCCATCCAGCAACGGGCACCAGGCAAGGTGAAGCCCGCTCCCTCTCCCACGGGGGAGAAATCCCTACCGGGGAAGAAGGGCAGATCCCCAGCCACGAAAGCCACGATGGGATGAGCAGGGTAGAGGGAGCCCAGCCAGGCTCCCGCCTTGCTTGCGCCATGGGGTTTTCACAGCTGCAAAAGCCAGTTCTAGTGGAAGTGGGCTACTTTGGCCTAAGGTGTCTTACACATTTGGTGCTTTAGGCATCCCCCAGCTGCAACAACTCTATGTACCCATACACACAGCACATCATCCATAACGCTGAAGCATGACAGACACCCCGTGAAGAGGGATCCCCTGCCTCACACAGGATAGGGCAGCCAGCAAATGCACCGCGCCAGCCTCCCATCAGGACCCAAGCCTCCAAGAGTCCTGCAGACTGCCAGAGGCCACGGGGAAGTCTCATGCAGGCCAACACTGACCCACCTTCACTTACATCCACATCTTTTGCCTGCAGGGTTTGGTTGATTCACCAGGACACCAAAAACTCAAGTCAAACAGAACAGCTTGGAGCTACAGTCACAGCTCGGCCGCTCACAGATCACACCTCCCGAACTGCAGACTAGTCTACCGTGGCGTTGAGAACGGACACCTGCCACGGAGCACAGGTGACCACGGTGTGGCCAGCACCCACTGACGGGTCTGTGGCAGCTTGGCCTCTGGGTCCTGCTCCTTGCAGCTGCTGAGCCTGCCCTCAGCACCCAAAAGGCACACGATCCCTCCTCTGCATCGCTGCACAGTCCCTGCACGCCCACGACCCACCGTGGCACCGGGACTGGCCAGGGCACTGCTCTGCACAAATGCCCCTGCTTCCGACAGCTTTTGCATCACGCATTAGAACAAGGTGAAGGACCTGAACTGGGGACGAAGCACTTGGGAATCAGAAAGTCACCTCCAGTTTGCAGGAGCAGAGTAGCAGCGGCCGGTCTCCGCCTCAGGCCTCCCGGAGCAGAGCTTCACAAGGCCTGCTCCAGCACCCATGGGACTGCAAGGGATGGCACCCACCCTGCACAGCCCCAAAGAGTGCTCTCCTTTGACTCCAGCTTCATACAATAACCAGCACAGACCAAAAATTGCCAGGAACACACTAGGCATGGGGTGAGGGAAAGAGCTCTCCTGACTGGGGTGGGGAAGCGGAGGAAGCGAGGTGCCTGCAGGCCCCCACAGCAGGATGGGAGAGGAGAGCACACTGCGGCTCTGACGTAGCCACGCGAGCGTACAGAGAGCCACGGGGTCCTCAGCAGAGGAGCCGGAGGGTGGCAAAGGGAAGCGACATAGGTCCATGAGCTTAGCTCAGGTTGCAGAAGCCCAAAGTTGGGCAACTCTTCCTTTAATGAAAGCCAAGCTTCTCCAAGCCCAGAAGCTGAACTTTTAAGAAAAAGCAAGTCACTGCTGGGCACAGCAGCAATGCCAGCTGCTTGTCCCCCTCACGGACTTTGTTCCTTCTGCTGTGGAGAAGCAGCCCGTGACACAGCAGGACACATTCAGGAGATTTAGGGCTGCTGGGCACCTGGATCCCAGCCTGAGCCTGGGAACAAACCATCAGAAGCCAGACTGGTGCTCAGCGGGATCTTGCCACAGGGCTAGCGATCCCTCCAGCCTCTGCTGCCCCCGGGCTGGGCACCGCAGGGCAGGGCAGGGCCAGTGTGGCTGGGCAGGGGACTGCCCTGCAGCCGCTCCCAGGGAGACGGGGTGCTCTGCTGCCCGGCTGGGCTCGCCAGTCTCTCCCCTCCCAAAATAAGGAACCCCACATGCAGAACTTGACACTGAAAGGGAGGGATCCTTGCCCGGCTCCGGGGGTTTCTCTGAACCCCCGGCTGCCCACCTTGGGTAGGAGAGGAGCAGCAGACGCTCTCCCTTTCCCCGGGCTCTGCAAGGTGGCAGTGCCCCCAGCCCCGGAGCAGGGCTGGCAAAGAGCGAGGGCAGGAAGAGAGCCCAGCATCCAGGCAGCCCGAAAGACAGGGCCCTGCCCCGTCCCAGCCCCGTGCTCCAGGGCTGTGCACCCCTGATAGGCACCCCGTGGGGGACCAGTGCCACAAGAGCCCCGCGTCCCTGCAGCCACCGTGCGGGGCTGGCACCCCAGGGTGCAGCGTGCCATCCGAGTAACGGGAAGTGCCAGAAGAGCCGTTTCCCACTCCCGGCATTAGCGCCGTGCGCTGGCTCCAGGCAGGCTGCCCCGATAGCAGCTCCATCCTGCGCACCCCTGCTCGTGCCCAGGGCAAAAGCCCTTCGCAGAGATTTCCTTACCATGTTCCTGGCCTCCTTTATTCCCCCTCAATTCCAAAGGCAGCGTTTTTTCTCTTTTTCCTCCATGTGTGCGACGGGGCGTCTCCTCTCCCCTCCGACGTGAACCACCAAAGCACTTTGAGTTCTGGACTGTAATCCAAGCCCTCACCGCCCCCAGCACAGCTCCAACTAATCTAACTCATGACACTACCGGGGCTGAGCAGGGGACCTCGAAGGTTTCTCTGACAGCCAACTCCAGTGCTAGACGGCGGAGGGGCATAGCGAGCGCAGGGTGCCGCGTTCCCCGGCCCTGCGGGGACCTTACGGACGCAAGCAGAGTCAGCAACGCTCGCAGGCTGCTTGTTACGGCATCGCTGCTATCTGCGTCCCTCGGCGCGCGCCTGGCCCTCCACACAGACCTGCTTAATGCAGATGCTCCGTGGCAGGGAGCTGCTTTCGCCCGGGAAGATCTGAATAGCTGCTAGAGGAGAACGAGCCCACGGCAGGCATCCCGAGAAGGTCTCCAGCTTCCCAAAGAGGTTTCCAGCAAAATCCTTCCCCCGCCTCCTCTTGGCTTGCTTTTCTCTAAGTCCAGAGAAGTTTCTGCGCTCCGCGAGCTCCTGAGGCAGCGCCGCAGGTTAAGCAAAAGGACGAGAAATACAAAAAGGGTGCTCTGAAATACTGTTTTTCTAACTTCTAGAAGGAAAACAGAGAGGCAGTGACCGCTTCAGGCAACAGCAACAAACTGCATTGGTATTGGGGAGAGATGTGGAGACCTCACCCCCTCCCAAAGGAGGAAGTAATTTAACATGGCAAGTTTCTCCACCCCTCCATTAATTGTTTAAAATGGCCAGGGGCCAAAACACTGCCCGAGCAGTGGGAGCAGCGGGGAAGGTCACCAAACAGGCAGCAGCAGCCTCCAGAAGTGACAACGGGAAAGGGCAGAGCCACAGAGGCAGAGAGGGAGGGGAGAGGCAGGTGCCGCGGGGCATCCCAGGATCTGCTGACACACAGAGGCTTTGTGTAACGGGAAGCGGGGCGGGAAGTGACACACAGGCGAAGCCCCGGAGCCCTGGACATGAGGCGCAGGGCTTGGCAGAAGGACTTTGGACCCCGAGTTGCCTCCCCAGCCTTGGCCGAGCGGCACGTGGTCTCGGCAGCCTCTGCAGGGACTGACCCTCCATCAAGGGGGCCACGGTGCTGGTACCTGGCTGTCCCCGCTTCTGGAAGAGGTCACGCAAACCAACCCATCCCAAGAGGAAGGGTGACTCAGGCAGGACACGAGGACCTACAGCAGGAGGGAAGACGTCCCCCGCATGGACAAGCCCAGTAGAGGAGCACAGGGTACTTGCCTGCTGAAGCTGGGGTGACTGCTACCAGAGCTCTGCCGCCTCAGCTCAAGGGGCAGGCCCCCCCAGCCTTCCCAAGCCCCGCTCCGCAGGGCCCGCAGCAGGGCCCACGCAGGCTGGTCCAGCTCCAGAACTCCTTCGGGTACTCCTCTCCCAGGGAGGACTACCCACTGTTGGCCCCAAAACCCATTGCACGTGGTGGCCTCATGGCACGTTTTCAGACCTAACCAGCGAACAAGGGTTCAAGCAGTCCCAAAGCCGATGGTTCAGCACGCCAGCTGCCTGACGTGCTGTCGTGTTTCCTATGGGCAGCAACGATGGACGACAGTCCCTGCAAGGATGCAGTTCGCTTTCCTTAAGCAGAAAGAGATGTCCTCCTAAAAGGGGACGCAACACCAACAGTGGACCAGAGCTGTTCAGCTCTTGCCTTTCAGGCAGTCCGTGCTTGCAGAGGCTTCCCCACAGCCTCTAACACCTAGTCGCCTTCTCCCTGCAGCGGCAGGGCACGGCCTGCAGCGCACCACAGCAGTGAGGACCTCCAGCCCACGTCAGGCGAGATCAGTCGCTAATCCCAAGACAGGTGAAGGAGACCATCCCTGCCAATGCAAAGGGAGCCTGGCATACTTCCCCAGCACAGCTTCCGACTACAGATTTCACCTTCTGCACAAGGCTACGTTTGCAAAGTAGCTTTGCCCTTCATCTATTCCCCAAACACATCACCCAGCCCGCAAACGCGAACACCTTTGCAACATCCTCCTGCGGTTGCAGGGAGTCTCCCTGCGGACTGCTCGCCTTCCCAGAAAGGGAGCACAGAAAGCGACGTCCCTCCAGCGCCCGCATGGCACGCAGCTGGCTGCACCAAGCCTCGTGCTATCAGAGGTGCTGAGCTATTTCTGTTGGAGACACGGCCCCTGCCACGGAGTAAAAGGAGTTAGAAGAGATCCACCACGCCTCTCACGCCCAGATGTTTTATGGAAATCTCCTTGCTGTTTCTGCAACTGCAGCAATACGTGCAGGTTTCCTTTCGGGAGGCCACGGCTGCCCAGAGCTAACCCAACTCCTTGCACACAACTATTTTTATCCAGCAAACAGGTCTCTGCAGTTACCCTGGGCTCTGCAGGGGGACCAGCCTCTGAGCAGAGATCTGAAGCCTCCAAGCAGCCTGGCTGCCAGCAGCCTGGGTACCAAGACTGGGCTCTTCAGGGCTGCTCCAGCAGCGGGCCAAAGCCCCAACCAGTTGCAGACAGCCTGTTTGAAAGCCTGCTGTGGGGCTGAAAGGAGCCCCACAGGCTCCTGCACGAGGGCTACCGCGCAAGCCAGGAGCTACCTCACTTTTTGAGACAGAAACGTGTGCTCCCCAGGCACGACGGGCAACGCAGACCGAGGTGGGGCTGGCGCAACTCAAGAGCCCATGGGGACGAAGGGGACAGAGCCGAGAACCTGCTCCCACGCTGTTACTGAACCGGTCAGGTCTCCTGCACCCAGACCTCTGGCAGCAGCTCCAGGGCGAGAGCAGCTTTGAGCTCTCCTCACCCCTTCAGTTGGCTCGCGCAGGTCTGGGAGCACCAGGTTGCCTTCTCCTTTAGCTCTGAGTTAGCAGGTAAGACACTGTCAAGCCACCCAATTCCAGCTCTTTGAGGGCCAGAAAGAGAAAAGCGGCACTTTCAGGAGCTGGTGTAGGAGTTTGCAGCATCCCCGTAAACAGATGCGGAGGGCATGCACAGCCCAGAGCTGGTTCCTATCCCATTTTCCACCTCTGTGACCAGGGACAGAGCCAGGTGCTCCCCAGACCACACAGCCAACACTCACTATCCAGGTCCCACTCAAGCTATATAACCATTAGCACGCACTTTTTGCAGTGCGGCAGCTGGCTTGGTTGTGGACACAACAACTGAAAGCTCTCCGCACGTTCCCAAGCCAACACCGCACAGGACGATGCAGGAAAGCCAGTGGCTGCAGGTATTTATTTATAGAAGCAGAGGGGGAATGGGTTGTCTAACGCGAGAGCAGCTTAGAGCCCAACCTCCCTTTTCTACGCTGCGCTCCAAGCTCAGGAGCGCCTTCCCCCCTCGAGGATTTCCAGGCTGAAGAGCCCCAGTTCAGCTCGCTCCCAGCCCAGCCGGAGGCAGTGACGTGATTTCCTGCGCCGTGGCACCGCGCTAAGGGGAACGTCGCGCTGCTGTTTACTCGTGGCTGGATCCTAATATAGCTTTTTTTTTTTTTGAATGCAAAGTGGCCTTTCCCTCCTCTCCTGCATTGTAGATCCATTTCCCCGCACAAGCACATGGGAGACAGCTGTAGCCAGCACTTCAGTGGGTGTTAAAAAGCCCCTCTCGACTGAGGCTGACAACAATGCTGCGCTTGTTCCCCGACACAGTCTCGCACTGTCTCCTCGCAGTAGCGGCTCCTCACTCTTGCGCGAGGCCTGCGCTTTCCGCGGGGTTGGTCTAATTGCTGAAGCCAGTGCAAAAGGCTGCTGTCATCCAGCTCTGCCGGCAGAGATCGGGGTGCTCCAGCTCCCCATCCAGCAGACCCAGGTCCTTTCCATGGACCGATGGGCAATTTTACCCTCAGGGAACCGCTCCGGTACCCGCCTGCGGCGGCAGCCGAGCACTGCCAAGCACAACCTCTCCCAGAGGTGAAATACGGCAAAAGGCAGCAAATGCTGACACCGGGAAGGATGAGGAGCCAACCTTTGAAGGCTGCGGGGCCTCCCCAGAGCTGAAAGAGGATGGGGCGGGAGAGGGGTCAGTACACCAACTGTTCTGAAACTTCAGGGGTCGTAACTTCAGACTCACGCCTCTTCCCCCCCGTCACCGTCCCCTTTGCTGGATCTGGTTTCTGGAGCCGCAGTATTTCTCAAGTGCCCGCTGAAGCAGTACCACAACCTGGAGCGCCGTGAGAGCTGGGAGAGAGCGCAGGCAGAGGTAGGAGGAGGCAAGGGACCTCTGCCTTTGAGTCACCACGGGCAGAGTTCTGCTTATTTTCAGTTGTGCAAATCAGGGAAAGCTCGATACTTTTACCGATAGGACTCAGCTGTGCTGGAAGAGACGCAGGACGGATGTTTTAGATGCCAGATAAGGACATCTTCTGAGCTAGGGGAAGTTGTGCAACATGCACGCTAGCTAGACGATTGCACTTCAGCGGCCGACAGCACAGCACAGCACAGCACAGGGAATTTCCTACATCCATAGGGACTTTTGAGGGAAAGGAGAGCCCGGGAGCAGGCTGTGGCAGAGCAGTACTCCAGCACCTCCAGCCCCTGCTAACCCACTGATCAGTGGATGCCTCTGAATCTACTTCCAGGCATCTCCTCATCACCAGACCAGGGCTCTCCGCCAGCTCCCGTGTCCACACACATGGCTACGCAGATGCCCCGTGGATTAAGCTGTGCCGTGAAAACACAGGTTCAAGAAAGGTACATTACGATCCCACCAAGCTACCCACTGTGAAGCCCATTCCCCTTGCACTCAGCAGCCTGTAGAAGCCACCAAGAAGCAGCGTTAGACCCCACTCAGCACAAACAGATGCCTTAAGACCAGTCATAGATGTTTGCTTGAAACAGGTTTCATCAAATAAAAGCAACAATTAGAGCTGCAAGCAGCCCTTTGTCCCAACAACAATGTTTCAGGAAAGAACTAGTTCTCTCCCCATTAGGGAGACAAGAGGGGGCTGTATGCGGTTTAATAATATTTAAACCTTTATTTCAGATCACAAGTAAAGCAGGCCTTGGCTTCACAAAAGCACATCTTGGTTTAACTAATTAATTTGATAATCCCCTATTTGCAATCCTCAGGAGACATTCAGCTTCTAAAGCAAGTAATTACCACTAAGTGGCAACCTCATTGTGAGGCCCAGTCTGATTAGGGAAAAAAAATTCTTAAGCCAGAAATATAATCGTGGTGTGATTTCCCAGCAGGACTGGAGGAGAGACTACATAACAACAGCTGGTCACGCTCACCATTTGAAGGAACAGGAGCAACTCAATTACTAGGTCTCCAGCTACCCTTCAAGATGTTGTTCAGCGCCACGTGCAAACCTGGTGTGCAGTTAACCATCAGGAAGCTTTACAGGAGACGTTTTATAGGTACAGAAGTCAGGAAGGTCCCACTTTGGACTCTCAAATACCCACGTGTGCCACGGGGTGGGGGGAAATAAAAAAAATATTTTAAAAAGAATATTAAAAAAAAACCAAACCCACACATCAGGCCTGCTGCAGCACATGTGCAAGCTCACAGTGCACAGTCCCGCAGGGAAGGAATCCAAGCGGGGGAATGCCAGCCTTACAGCCTCTCTGGGCGGATAGGAAGGCACACCTTGATGACACAGTGTCTTCCCCAGACAAGCCAGCTGGACTCAATACACACGGAGCACTTGCTAGTCTAATGCCCGCTCCAGGCATCCCCAAGTGCCCAGGGTCCCGGCTCAGCGACAGCCCAGTGTGAGCACGGATCTCTGCCAGAGCCCACAGGACAAAGTCCTGCTTCTGCATGTGCCCAAGACACCTGTCTCAGGCTGAGCAGCTTTGGGCTTCTTTAACTTTGGGCAGTTCTCGTGGGGGGACACGGGTGGCCCCCAGGCCTTGCAAAATGGCCATGCTGCATGCCGCTCTTGGGTTAACGCCTCTGCAACGGCATCCTCCAGAGAATTCTCCTTATGCGAGGATCATGAGCGCACCCGGTGCGGGTAGGAGCAAGGCTTGGATAGAAACCAGGCCTCCCGCCCCGATCAGGCACCGTCCCAATAGGCACGTTCTCTCTACAGCACACACACCCCGAGGTGTTTCCCCACTGGGGTGGGCTCCCCTGTTTGGGTGCTGGGTCTCAGCATCCCAGTGCTCTGACCGCTAGGCAGGTGCACTGGTTGGCAGGACGCAACCGCCCTGGAGAGAAGACCCCAGTCCCCCCCAAGCGCCTGGAACGGAGACCTGTAGGACACAGAGCCTGGCAGGGGCACACCTCTGTGGACACAGACCCAGTTAGGAGAGCTTAAATCCTTTAAGAGGAGCTGCTTGTTTGTCTCCCTGGAGTTCAGGCACTGCCTGCCTTTCCTGAGGACAAAGTGCTCTTGGCTTAGAAATCCATCTGTGGTTTCAAGACTGCTGCTTCAAAACTCACCACCGTCTCTGGTTAGAGAAGGACAGATTGGCTTTCTCTGAAGAGCAGCCTAAAACTGACCCGTCTCTCTCCAGATCCCACATATTTAATGGCATAAGACAGTCATCTGTTTACCTTCCCTGCTGGCAGTGATGTTGCATGCTATTTAGTCCCCGCAGCACATGTTTACTGTACTCTCCAAGACAGCACGCTCACCTCTGAGCTAGACATGCCAGCGGGCACCTACGCCCTTCCTGCCCCAGCCCGGCGGCCACCTCCCCAGCCCCTCTCCCACAGACACGGGAGACGTGGAGCACAGGGTCTCACAGCTACTGCAAATGCCGGCCTCAGTCGCAGCTGCCAGGGCCGGCTCCTCTTTCCAGGCCTGCTTGACAGAGTGAGGCTTGCAAGGACAGACAGACACCCCCCCCCTCCATGTCTCTGCATCACCAGGAGCCCCACACTTGGGTCCCTGCTCAGCTCATATCTGAGCAACCAGCACCCAGGAGATACCTGCCCAGCCCACCCCAGGAGAAGCAGCTACAGCCCTCAGCAGACACCCCAAGTAGGTACTAAGCACCAACCGTTACCAGACAAGGGCTGGGACACACTTCTGGGCTGGAGACCCATCCCTTCTCTTCCCAAAACCAACCTAGATCCAACTATGCCCTGCTAGGAGGGAGGGAGGGATGCCAGCTCTAACCACACTGCTCCAGGGGGGCAGGGACCCCCCTCTGCCCACTGCCTGCAGTCTCTGCCCCACAGTTTGTGGAGCCAGGGCCAGCACCCAGGTCCTACCTGGGGTAGCAGCCAGGGACCGCAGCACCTCCTTCACTCTGCTCCAGGAGCTCTGCCCCCAGGACTGCTATTCCCCCCGGGTGCACGTTCTGCCAAGCCCCCATCCACCCCCCCGGCCCCTCACAAACCCCACACTTACAGCCAGCACTTGCAGAGCCTGCGCCCAGCAGATCCCAGCAGATCCTGCAAACCATTCTCCCATGGCAGAGCCTCTCCAGAGAGAAGGAAAGCTCTCACCTGCCTGCAGTTCACTCCTCCAGATCAGGCAGAGCAGAGAAGCAGCTGGGTTAGCTCAGCGCTCTCTGGGGCAGAGCAATAGCCCCGAGGTGCAGCTCCAGCTGTGGGCATGCAATCAGGGCTTTAAACAGCCGCATGGGCGTTCCCTGGGACCAGCTCTCATGTTGCCTGTAGCAGCTGGGCTGTGTTGCCCACTGAACTCCAGCAGTCCCACTGTGGGTCCTCCAGGTGCTTCTCAAAGTACTCTTAATCCTGCTGGTGTTTCCAACAGGGGAATGGCAACCTGCTCAGCGCTGAGCGACGGTCTCCCCTGGTACAGGAGAGACCTGCTTCGCGCCCCTCCAGCCTTGCCCAGCTGGTAGCAAAGGGGAAAGATCTGGTTCCTCCACCTCAGTCTCAACAGAGCAGCTCCGCAAGGCTCCAGGCTGAGGTTCGAGTCACTGTGCGGCGGGCAAACAGCAGTTTGGGGTCAGGGTCTTCTCCTCAGGGGAGTCTGGAGCTAACTCTGCTGACTGCAGATCCAGAGCACAGGAGGTGATGGGAAGGCTCCTCAGATGCCACTGGGAAGGGCTGGTTTGACGGGGATAGGAGCAGTCTGTCATGGGATATTCGTAGCTGGCAATTAGAGGAGTGAGCCTCGGGGAATGCCTACGGCAGGGATGCCAGGCAGGATGGCAGAGCAGGCGGGATGCGGAGCATGGCAGGTTCCCAGAGGAGGTGGTGTGATGGGAATCCTACACCAGGGACCCTTGGTTCCCAGCATGGGTCTGAGGGAGAGGACCCTGTGCCAGGCAGCAGTACGTGATGGCGTGCTGTCGGCATGGCACCAGGGCTGGAGAGCAGGAAAGTTAGTGGATTTATGCCTGTCAGCAGCAATAACAGTGTGTCTCCCAAAGGAGATGAGCAGCTTCCCCTTCAGACAGGCGAAGGCCGAGGGCTCGTGCCTCCTGTCATCGGTCTCTTCTGCTTTCCTCTCACTCGCCCTCCTTCCAGCGCCGCTGCCAGATCGAGATGGGGTAAGGCCAGCTACGGAGCAGCCAGGGGAAGGGACCAGGAGGCTTAGACCCCTCCAGCATTCGTATGGGGCCCATGCTGGCCCTGGTGTGAGGCTGGGGCCGCACGCTGCCAGAGGAGCCCAGCAGTAAGGGGAGACGAGCAGGTGGGATTGATATCCCTGGAATATCCTCTCCAGGCACCCTACTCCAGATATTCCTGGAGTATTCCTTGGACTTGGGGTCGTACTTTGCCCCTGGCCGGACAGCCCCTGCCTGCGTTTGCCGCTGGGAGAGATGAAGGCGTCTGAGGAAGAGCGCAAGCTCACGGAGAGCACCGGCCACCCGCGACTGCGCGGCGGGCTCAGCACAGAGCGGGCCTTCCAACAGGCAGGGGCAGGCAGCTGCCCGCGCCTCACAAGCAACCCTCGGGAGGGCAGCGGGATGCTAAAGGGAGCAGCTCGCCCCGCGCGCAGCTCATCCCCTGGCACGCCGAAAGAGACCCGAAACTACCACGTAGAGCTTATTCTTTCCCCTTAAGACCACCCTTCCGCGGCACCGCCAGGCCTTTGGCACTTCTCGCTGAGCTCAGCCCACCAGCCCCCCCCGGAGCGGCCGGCAGCGGCGCGGGAGGCCCCTGTGGGGAGCGCGGCCGCCATCTTAGCGGCGGCCGGGCCGGGCCGGGGCGAGGCCTCGGCGCGGGGCGACACCTGGCGGCCGCGCTGGGCAGCGCGGGGCGGCCCCCCCGGCCCCCCCCGCCCCGCTCCCTCAGCGCCCGGCGGGGCCCGGCCCGCCCCGGCCCGCCCCGGCCCGGCCCGGCCGGGGGTGACGGGCGCCCTGCGGGGGCTCCTCCGGCACGGCCGGGCGCCGGCCCCGTCCGCCCTCGGTGTGTCACCCGCGTGCTCCCCGCACGCCCCCGCCTCCAGGCCTCTGGCTGCCGAGGGGGGACGGGTCCCCCCATTTCTCCCGCTTTCGGGGCAGCCGGGTTGCCTTGGGTCAGGCGAGACCCCGCGTGGAGCTGGGCTGACAGACAAACCCACGCACGGCGGGGTAGCCGCCAGGCTTTCTTCGCTCCTTACTGCACTCTCTGTAATTTCCTGTTTGCTTCAAAAAGCTATTTTTGCTAAGGGGGGGGAGAAAAAATATCAAACGTTTACGACAATTCTGTCCGTTCCTCGGTGCTCCTTCGCCGGCCACCTCCATCAGCCAGCCCCGTACCACAGCACGGAAAACACAGTAGCTCTGGGCCTTCGTAGCGGTTTTCTTTATTTTTTTCACCTTTCTGGGGTACCTTTCTGAAGCTTTTGCCAGCTTTCTGCATAAATAGGAGAGGGTAGGGATGGCTACTGAAAATATGTGTATCTACATGCACGTATGCGGCAGACAAGAGACTATCCTGGCCAGGGGAGGTGAGGCTTTCGGCGAAAGCAGGCAGGACCCTAAGCGCCCAGGAGAAATCTGGGGGGGGGGTGACCCCTGCGTGAGTGATGCTCGCAGGGTCCCAGCGCCAGCCGTGCCTAGAGGAGGGCTCTCGGGGCAGCTCTGAGCCCGCGCTTCGTCCGGCCGCCTGCGAGAGCCTCAGAGCCCCAAAACCGCCGGGCACCCGCACACGGTGAGGCCCCAGGTGCGTGCACAGCCCAGACGCCGGCTGCCCCCCAGCCAGCCAAGGAGCCAAAGCAAAGCTTTAACTGGCTCTCCGACTTTAACACCATGGGCTTCACGGGGCTCCGGGAGGCAAAGCTTGTGCACGGGCAGGGATTGCCCCGCGTCGCTGCGAGAGAGGAAAGCGCAAATACAGCAGACCTGCCGCAGAGTCCGGTCTCCACCCGGCCCCCACGGCCTTTCCAAGCCCTTCTTCACGGGCTGCCCGCAGGCTTGGGGCAACCGGTGGTCTGATGTAGACCAGACCAACTGGGCTGGTGGCCGCCTCCCCAGGGCGTCCTCAGCACCCTCCCTCTCCAACTAACCCGCCACGGGTTTCATTTACCTTCGGGGCAGCCTGGCTGCGCGGCACTAGATGCCAGGAGAAGGCGAGGTGAGAGGAGCTCAGGTGGCTTCTTCAGGGATCTTTGCCTTCCCCGCGGCCGCGCGGAACAGCTCTGTCCCGCTGTCACAACTCTAGGATCTGGGGTGCTCGTAAAATCAAAGCCCTCGCCGTGCTGGCATCCATCCTGGCTGTTGTGCGAGAGTCCCCGGGAGCAGCAGCCTGGCCACGCAGTCCTCCAGGGCAGGGAGTCCCACAGCCACGTTTGCTCCTCCAGGCGAAAGCGGGGAAATCTGAACCACGAAGGTGGGTGTGGATCACCCCACCCAGCTCCTGCTGACCTAAAGATCCCACTGATCTCGTCTGTCCTCAGCCAGTCCGCGCCGCAGCTTGTTCCCTCGCGCAGCCGGGGTGCGGGGAAAGCCTCCTGGCCGGCCCTGCAGCCTGCGGGGTGGCACAGCCGCTGGAGAGGGTCCCCAGCTCTGCGGGGAGCCCGGGGACGCTCACTGCCGGCGGCCGGCAAGGAGGCACGGGCGAGCCGAGGGGCTGGCTCGACAGGCGCCGGAGGGGTGCAGCACGAAGCACAAAGGCTCTCCCATCCTGGCCGCTCTGCCCTGGAACGTAGCATGGGAACCGCTGCCCAGCACAAATCTGTTCCTCATTATCCGCCCCGGCTGCCGACTGATCCCGGCTCTGTCACCAGCTGCTCGCCGCGCGGCCCCGGCCGGCTCGCGTCCCGTCAGCCGAGCAACTTCTGCACGGCTTCACCAGCCAGCGCAGCGGGGCAGAGCGGGGCCAGGGCTGGCATCCACCCCTCCGGAGGTAAATTCCAGAGTGAAAAATGAATCGTTCCCTCCACCAAGAGGCAGAGGAGGCTTCCAGTGAAAGCAGGGATGGCTGCTTCACGTGCGAAGAGCGGGAAGGCAAACACGGGAGAATTCAGGAGAGGTGTTCGGTCTGATCGTATCCAGGTGAGACGGATGCCTGGACAGATGGACAGGAGCAGGAAGGAGCAAAGAATGGACTGATGTGTCTCTAAAACGTGCGTACCAGATACGATCAGACTGAACACCTCTCCTCAATTCTCCTGCGTTTGCCTTCCCGCTGTTCTCCGTGAAAACGTGAGCGTGACCAAAGCCTCTGCCACGCTTTGTGCTGGCTGGGGCCAAGTGGGAGGTGAGAAGCTGGGCTCCCATTCACTAGCTTCCCCCCGCTTGTGCCTGTGTAGGCCATCGTGAAAACATCACACGAGGGCGTCAGAAGTGCTCCAGAAATAGAGCAGAATGAAAAATCACACAAGGTTGCCCGTGAGTCAACAGTACCCTTGCTGCAGCGGAGAACCTGGAGCTGGCAGGTTTAAGGAAATGATTATTCCTCTTGACTTGGTACCTCTGAGACGCAGCTGGGTACTAGCTCCAGGCTGGGGCTCCCCAGAACAAGATATATGTATATAGATATAGATATATAGCAGAGACAACCAGCTTTAGGAAGACAAGGCACAAAGAGGGGAGCTACCTACAAGGGGACACAGAGAAACCAGAGCCCAACTCTTCCTGGAGACACGCCTGGAAGGACGAGAGGCAGCAGTAACTGAATTTTCCCTGCACCAGGGGAAATTCTTGCTGGGCATAGGGAGAAAATCATTCTGCGCAAGAGTGGTGCAGCCGTGGTGCGGCTCTGGGACGGGGAGGTGGTGACACCTCCATCCTCGGGGACCTTCCAAACCCGACTAGACAAGGCTCTGAGCTACCTGCTGTAGCCCCGCGTGGAGCCAGGGTTGGACCGCAGACCTCCTGAGCCCCTTCCAGCCTAAAATGTACCCGATGCTCCAACGTGCATTGTGCAATGGGCAAGACGGTGATTTTAAGACGACGCTAAGCGCAACGCCGCTGTTTGGCTGACTTGGGAGATGGCCAACACCAATCCGTCGCCCGCAGCTTGGCTCTTCCATCCAGCTGATGCCCCTGTTCCCAGAGCTGCCTCACATCCCCTGCTGACTTCACAAGTTCTCGTACCACGGAGAAACTGGAGGAGCTGAGCATCGGAGAAAGTAAATCACTGTGGAAAAAATGTGCGGATTTAATGGCAGGCTCTACGGAGAAGCCTGCGTGCAAAATGACGGGATAGTCAGGCAGCTCCAGGATGGGGTTGCTTATAATAACAGTCAGAGGGTTGTATGTTCTGGGTTACAGTCTGACAAGCAGCTCCTTTGGTTATGCCTTACTCTGTCCTGGAGAAGCCGAGGTTTGGGCACATGTGTTCGTGGTTTGGCCCGGTTCTTGTGTTTTTCCACTGAAGCGCTTTAGTATTTTTAGGCTGAAAGAGACGGCTCTGTGCTATGCTGGAAGGATCAGAGCAGCCCTGTGCAGGAAGGCCGCTGCCTGCTCTCTCTCCCTGTAAAAAGTGAAGTATGAGAATAAAAAGTGCTAAAACCCTGTGGGGAAGGGTGTAGGAGGAGCCGCCATCCCTGGTCACGACATGGCTGGGGTCGAGGGTGGGAGAGGGGGCTCCAAGCTGCCGGCTGGTGGCATGGAGAGCCTGCACGCACTTTAGGCTCAGATATCCACGTGAGACAGCAGCAACCAGCCCCAGCGTTTCCCAAAGCTGAGACGTCTGCTTCTCCTCCTCTGAGGACCTGAATGCCGCAGACCCACCGCTTCCAGGAACACAACCTGGCCCGCACAACCCGCTTCGCTGCCAAGGCCATCGTGTCTGCAGGGAACGCTGGCTCCGAGGTGCGGCACGCAGAGCACGGCTCGGCCAGCATCGCTGGTCGGCGGGATGCGAGGCAGATGGGAAGCGTTGGGAGGAGCAAGAGCTTCCAGAGGGACCAGTGCAAAGCTCTCGGGGCTAGGAGCTGTAGAGGGACCCTGCCAAAAAGGAGCTGGGCGTGACGGGAGACGCCAGGTTGAACACAAGCCAAGCATCGATCTTGTGAATCAAATAAACCACATGTACTCTCTTTTAGGAGAAGCGGAGCCAGCAGGTCGAGGGAAGAGCAAAGCCAGCGCACACCGATGCAGCGAGGTTCCTGTGATCCAGAATACCCTGAAGCAGACCCATTTGAACCGTGGTTTTGGCAAAGAGAGAGGAAGCGCGGGCAGGGGAAGACCTGGGCTCCCGGCGCTCTGCTGCTGCGCCGGCAGCCACGAGGCCGGGCAGCAGGGCTTGCTGGCTGCTCCCCGAGGCACGGCCTAACGACGGCTGCAGGCGAGCTTCCCTTCGGAAAGAATTTCACATTTTCCGCAAACGTTATCGAAACTAGGAAATCCCGTTAGGCACCTCGAGCCTGAGAGGGGGGCTGTGGCCTCGGGTGGAGAAGAGCCGAGAGGCACAGGGACGCGGTGCCTGCGAGGGAGAACCGAACCAGGAGCTGCGGGAACCAGGATGCGCAGAGGTCCCAGACGGCAGAGACCAGACCGCGACGCCTGCTCCGACTCCGATTTATTGAACATTACAAAATACTCTGCATATATTTTCACATTAAAACAATATTCTTGCAAATAAGATATTAAGTCTTGAGTCGTTTGTGCTGCCCATGGCTACAGAAAACACTGACCCAGCTAGAGATTTAGTATGGCCCAATATCAGAAACCAAAACCAGGATAAGGCATACCAGAAATGCAAAACTATATAAAAACCTTTTAAAAACCTCATGCTCATCTGGTGGGGCAGGTACAGAGCAGAACGGCCTTTGCTGAGCCTTGCTAACAGTACCGGGGGGTACCACCAGCTCGCTTGCCCCATGTTGGGCTCGCTCTCCCGGTGCACCCACACGTCCCCTTGACACTGGCTGTCTCAGCACGCCCACGCAGCTGGAGCAGACAGTTATTCACCTGCTTGGGGGCATTGGCAGCCCCAGTCCCCATTCTTCCCTCAGAGGAGCATCCCCAACCCTCCCACGTTGCCGGCGCCCAGCTGCCGTGCTGAGCTTTTGCACGCTGAGCAGTTCTTGGGGGGCAATTCTTGGCCCTTGGGGGTCACACCAGGAATAATTCAGTGTGGGCCGTTGCCACCGGGTCCCACCACCCTCTCGGGAGGGACCAGGGGTGGCTGGGAGGCAGGTGGCGGGGACAGACCTTTGAAGACGCACTCAGCTCTCGCCCATCACCCCTGTTCCCGATGTACATCCATACCTCCTGCTCGCTCCGCTCCTCGCACCGCGACCAGCCCTCCCAGCTGATGGGCCCCAGGCAACCGGAGGGACTGGGATGTGGGCAGGATGAATGCCAAGGGTGCTGGGCAGGGCAGCTGCCTCCTAGCAAAGCCAGAAAGCTGAACACTGCGGCTATTGGGAACACATCCAGACAACAGGCATGAGGCTGGCACAGCAGGTTGGCTGCCGGAGGAGTCCCTGTGCGTACAGGTTCACTAGTCCGGCTCCTGGTGGAGCCAAACCCCAGGAGCGCTGCTCCCAGTCCTGAGAAGGTCACGGCCTCACCTCTGCGGTACCTCCGTAACGCGGGGAACGCAGAGCTGCCATGGCGAGGAGCACATCTGGCTGAGCTCCATGCACGCTGTGAGGAACCGGCACTGTGGCCACCTTGCAGTCAACGGCTCGGTCGCTGGGTGCGGGTGGGCTCTCCTGCGCCAGCCACCACTCCCAGCCCTCTCCCCAGAGGTCTTCTTCTCACGGCCAGGCTGGAGATCAGCTCGTGCTCCCACACCCACGAGCAGCCACGGCCCGTTAGCCAGCACCCCCACACCTCAGGGCAGCACAGCCACGACGGGATCGGCTCCGGTTGGGATCCCAGCCCCGGGAGGAACACCTCTGGCCTCCCAGCTGCGGAGATGTGTAGAGACCAGAGCGGAAGAATGAGATTTGGGGTCTGTGCCTCCCTGGGTGGACGGGGCTGGTACCTGCTGTTGCAGCACAAAGCCCAATTATCGACCAGTTTTGCATCGGTAGGCGCGTGGGCAAAGCCCACCTCGGAGCGCAGCTCCGGGAGGAGTACCGGGTTCTCCTGCCACTCCCGGAGTTTATGGAGACACACACAAGCTTTACAACGCAAGACAGCAGAGCGGTCAGCGGGTCGCAGCCCGTCGGCAGCCCCCGGCCCCCTCCCCGTCCACAGCGTGGCTCAGAGGTGGCCCGCTCTGTTGAACATCAGCCACCTGGGCTCCGCGGCGGGCAGCATCCTGCCCTGCTCCTCCGTGGCCATCAAAGGCTGCAGCTCCGGCTGCTCAGCGCCCTCCGGGCTGCTGTCACTCTGCGACCGGCCGCTCTTAGGGATGTGGCTGGGGAACTGGAAGCAGGAGCTCTGCTCTGGCACCGCCTGGCGCGCAGACTGGGGCTGCTCCTCCAGCACAGGGCAGGCGAATCTCCTGTGCTGAGGTCCGCTCTCGATGCCTGGGGGGGAAGCGATGCTCTCCAGGGAGGAGATGCTTTGGTTCCACGCCTTCTGCATATCCACTGGCACGATTTTGGTGGTCTCCGAGGAGACGTAAACAGCCAGATCAGCCTGGTCTCCTTTCCACGGCAGCTCCTTCTCTGCCAAGGTGGGCGACGGTGGGATGATGCAGGGGCTGGGGCAGACGTCCAGGCTGCCTGGGGATGCAGAAGGAGGGATGGTAAGAGGGATCTTGCACAGCTCTTGCTCTCTCCCTGAGCCCTGCAAACATTCCAGAACCGGCCACTACCGAACGCCCAGCCGGCCCAGGGACGCAGGAGCCTCCAGGGAGGCTCTGCCGTGCCTCCAGAGCCACAGAGATTCTCCCACTCGTGCTCTGCTGACTCTGGGTTTGCCCAGGCCAGGTGGAGGAAGGACAATCTACCCAACGGCAGCTGCCCTGGCGTGGGAGCATCGGTGCCTACCAGGAGTTGTCTTTCCCTGCAGGACCTCATCAGTGGCTCGAGCGATGAACACAATCCCTTCGTCGTCCTCTCTCTCCGTCTCCGAGCTATCACTCTCCTCCTCCTCTGAGCTGACCATCACCAGGACAGGAGCTGCAGCCAGATGGAGGGAGGTGGTTTGGAGGATGGGGCACCCTGCGGGGGAAGGACTGCACCCACGGGAGAAGGACTTGGTGCTAGCACAACCCTGGGTGCTGTTGTGCCACCGAGCTGGCCGCGGGCAGGCGCGGCGGGCTGCTCCCCTCCCACCCCACCAGGTCCCCTTGCCAGGACCTGCAGACCTCGCCTGCCGCCGGCCTTACCCGCCTCCTGCCAGGGCACGTTTCTGGGCGTCTTCCCGTTGGGCGCCTCGCCGGTCAGAGAGATGTTCTTCTGCGAAGGAAGAGGGACCGGCTGGGACCTGCCCCGGGCAAACCCCGAACCCAGGAGGCCCTGCAAGTCAGGGTAACCCCGGGGCTGCAGATTCCCACCCCGGCTAGCTGGCAGCTGGCAGTCAGTGGTTCCTAGTCCTTAGGCATTGCGTCTTCATGGCCCTACAACAAACAGCTCAGCTGCAATGGCTTCAAAAGCCTCCGAATGAGAGGAGACACCTAAGGCTCAACTTAAGGCGCAGTGCCACACTTCTGAGCCTGGATCTGCACCGACGTTCAGGCTCCTTTATGCTTGGAAAACAAACGTGGGGCTCCTCCAGGCCTCGGGACCGCTTTGCCCAGGGCAGAGCCACCCCACGGCAGCACTGGCATGGGGGGGACACACGAACACGCGACACGCGCGTGCTCACACGCAGCACACGCAGGACTGAGATGAGATGAGCTGCTTTCCCCGCTGGCTCTGGAGCTGCCGATGCCCTGCAGCACCTCCCCTACACCCCAAAGGGCCTCCCTGTCTGCATCCTGGGGGAGGCCAGGTCTCAGGGCTAGGAAAGGAGCAGGAGGTTGGGGACCGCTTGCCTTTTTCCTGCCCTTTTCCTTCAGCCTGGCCTTGCTCTTGGAGGAGCAGACGTTGTGCTTTGTGGACTTGAAGGTTTCCAGCCGCCTCTTCATGTTCTGCCGGAAGATTTCTTTATCTTGGCGTTCTTGTTTATCTGGAGAGATGAAGTGACGGCTGTAGCTGGCCTTGTACTGGCCGAGGGAGAGGCAAAGAGACAGAGGGTGAGCAGCTGGCCCCACCGAGCGTCCTCCATCCCTGCTCCTCTCGCGGGTGCTGCTACCCTCGGGGTCAGCCGCACGCCACGGCCAGGGAGCGCTCACCCGCCGGCGGGGCTTATAGAGGCTCCCTCGCAGCACGTGGTGCATGGCAGCGTCCTCCTTGTCCCGGCGGCTCCGCACCGTGTCGATCACCTGCAGGTCTAGGCACGCGCCGCTCCCGCTCTCCCTCCTGGGGGGGACGGAGATGGAGATGGAGATGGAGATGGAGACGGAGACGGAGATGGAGGGGCTGGGCTCCTTGCCCGCATCCTGCCAGCCCTGGCACAACCCACCCCCAGGGAGGAGGGCATCTGCGAGCGTCCAGCGAGCTCTGCCCAGGGGCTCGGAGGGATGCTTGTACTCACAGGAGGTTTGTGACTGACGACTCCGACATGGACGTGCGGCTGGGCATGGAGGGCAGCGCCAGCTTGGCAGCCGAGAGCACGTGGCCACCCTGGGAGGCAGGAGGGCAGGGCTGGCATCGGGGCAGCGAGGACCCAGCTGGGCTGGGGGGGTCCCCACTGCCTGCCCAGAGGGTACACGTGTGGCCGCAGACGGGGGGGACCCCCACCCCAGGCCAGCCAGCTCCTGTCGGGGCCATCCCGCCACCCGGCCCCCACCGCGTGCCCGACCTGGTCGACGAAGCTGATAGCATCGCGGATGTTCAGCTTGTAGTAAACGTCCCAGATCTCGTCCCGCAGCCTGTAGGCAGATTTCCGCATCAGGAGCTGGCTCAGGTACTTCTTGTCGAACTGTTCCCACCTGCCATGAGATGAAAACACGGGCGGTTTAGCTGCCATGGGGGTACCGCGGCCAGGGACCCCCTGCCCACGCGAGGTTGAGAGCGTCCAAAGCATGGTGAAAGTAGACTGGGCACGCGGGACCTGGCTGTGCCCAGGGACACGCTGCCAGGGTGAGCAGGAGGGGAGGGGACATGCTGACCCGTCGTCCCTGCCCAAGGGGAAGCCAGGGACCGGCGGGTCTGCGGGAGGGGACGGGAGCGGGGCTGGGGCCGGCGCGGCTGCCCCGCCGGAGCGCTTCCCCTCCAGGAAAAGGGCTTTTCGCATCCTTTTCCTGTCGCCGTGCTGCGGATAAACACTGCCCAGGCTTCAGCAGGGCTGTTCCCTCCGCGGCGCCCAGCGCAGCTCCATCCGCAGGGAGGCACAGGGCCATCGCCACCGCCACGGACACTCCATGGCCCCCCGGCAGCTCCGGCACGGGCAAGCAATGCCAGCTCTCGCAGCACCCCCAACCGCACCTTCCCGACCTCTCTCTGGGATGCTTTTGGGACCTCGGTCTGCTGCACAACAGCAGCCAGATGGTCCCCTTCCAGACGGACTGACGGACAGCCATACAGCCTTCCTGGTCCTGCTGCCCTGCCTACAGCAGGGGTGTCCTCCAGCGGGGACCCTGCGATGTCCCCGTGGCTGGCACGTGTCCCCCATCCACCTGATGGCCAGCAGGGGATCCTGGCTACGACACTCACTTGTCCCGCCAGTAATGGTAGCCGTGGTGCCCCACGATGTCCTCCACCGCTGCCAAGATGTGGTCAAAGGCCTTGAGCGAGGAGAAGAGGGTGAGAGCGGTGGCAAGGCTGCGGGTGCCCCGGGGGTGCCGAGGCCGTGCATTGCCCTCGCCCGGCCCCGGCACTGCGGGGAGCCGGGCAGCCTCGGGCGCCAGCACCTACGTGCTCATGCAGCTCCTCGTTCAGCGTGGGCTTGTGGTGGTCGCTGCGCTTCACCTTCAGCCACGTCACCAGGGGTTTGATGGTGAGGCCCTGGAACGGCAGGAGAAGGCAAGGGAAAGACTGGGAGGGTGAGAGGGTGCGTGGCTGGGGCACGGGGAGCAGAAGCAGCATGACGTGACCGGGGACGGCAGCTGTGCCGGCCGCGCATGCCCCTACCAACCCGACCCCCTGCGCCTGGGACCTGGGCGATGGGCCTGTGTCCCGGCGGGCAGTGACCATGTTGTACCCTCCCAGTCCCCCTTCCCCTTGGCTGGCATCCGTCCGCCGTGCGGCTCCCCTTCCCGGGGCGCAGGAGCCCCAGAGCCGGGGGCCACCAGCAGCTTTGTAAAGAGAACAGCCTGGCCAGGCACACGCCGTTGCTGCCCTTGGAGCCAGCCCCAGAACAAGAGGTCAATGGGGAAACAACGTGGGCCATGGCCCCACCATCGCGACAGTCGCCGTGGCGGTCCTGCACGCCAGCCTGGTGATGGACGGAACGCCAGGAGGCACCGAGGACTGAAGGTGACTTGAAAAGAGGTACTTGCCCCAAGCACACGTCCCCAGGCACCCGCCTGGCCCCCCCAGGCCAGCTCTGGGGCAAGAGGGCAGCACTGGAGGAGGGCACGGTGCCCATCCTCACCTGCACAATGACAGTGAAGAACACCACCACGATGGTCGTTGCCACAAAGTAGTCCTTGGCTTTCACTTTTGCCCCGTCCAGCAGGATGACCAGGGCGAAGGCCACGGCCCCGCGGAGGCCACCGTATGACATGACCACCTGGTCGATCCTGTCCAGGGGGATGAGGCGGAAGCGGTTGAGCACGCAGGTCTGGAGGACAACACCTAGGGAAGAAGGAGAAGGAGAGCCTGGGATGGCAGCAGACCCCTGCCTGCTCCTGGAGATGGGGCAAAACCCCAGCCAGGAGCCGTGGCTGGCCTCAGGCCCCAGCTTTCTTGGGGGACACCACTTTTTGGCATGAAAAGGGCTGGGTGCTACCAGCCAGAAGCACAGCGGGGCAGACTGACCCACAGCTCTGAAGAGCAGGATAAAGAACAGGGTGCCCAGCACCAGTGCTGTGTCCCATGCCCACTTGGAGGTGTCCACAGCCGAGATGCCCAGAAACATGAAGATGATGGTCTCTGAGCTGCTTGCCAGCGTCTTCATGGTGTACTTGACCGTGGTGCGGGATTTCTGGGAGATGTTGGCTTCCACGTACTTCTTGCAGCAGATCCCACAGAAGGTGACTCTGCAGAGGGGCAGAAGGAGCTGGCATGACCCTACGGCGGGATGAGGGGTGGGTCTGCTCGCCGCCTCTTGCTGCTCAGCACTGCACCCCCGATTTCCTGGGCCCGCCCCGGGGACGCCCCGGTACTCACGCCAGGATGGAGGAGAGCGAGACCATCTCGGCGGCAAGGTACGCGACGTAGGCCAGGAGGAAGACGAAGAGCGGCTCGATGATGCGCACGCGCTTGGTGAACCGCGTGATGAGGGCCAGGAGGAAGGCGAAGAGCAGCCCCACGGCCGTGCCCCCCAGGCTCACCAGGAAGAAGGAGGCTGGTGGGGGGAGAAGACTCATTTGCCCCATAAGCAAGCGAGCCCAGCTCCTGTGCCCCACGGCCATACCACGCTGGGCTGGCCAAGCCCCGTGCTCCCACCGGGGTCCCCACCAAAGCATCCCATGATGATGGCCGGCACGTGACGACTGGGACGGAGATGACAGAGCTGTGGTGCTCAGTGCCCACCCCACGGTACGACAGCACCCGTGCTTGCTCCCCCCACTTCCACGCCGGAGGAAGAGGCAGAGGGGCTGGTGGGGCACATACTCACCTACCCCCTTCACGTAGTCCGTGGCGTGGATGTTCTCCGGGCCCAGCTCCACAAAAGAGTTGAAGACCTTGTACAGCACCTGCGGGCAAGGCAAATCCCTTGGGGAAGGCAGGGTACTGCCCTGCCTTGAGAGGGGCAGCGCCTGCGGGCAGGATGGACCCTGCCGAAGGGGCATCGCCTGCCCCAGGTCTGCCAGGCGACACAGCTCGTCTCGGCAGGCAGAGTCCCCCAGGGCCAGGAGAGAGGAAAGACCAAGAGAGCATGGCATGGGTCTGCCCCCAACTTGGGGACGTCACCACCTGCATCCTCTGCCCATCCCGGGGGACTCCAGCGCCCTGGCCCACGTCGGGCTCCACGTTGGGGTCCCCCAAGCTCCAACTCACCACGGTGACAGCATCATTCAGGAGAGACTCGCCAAACACGATGATGAAGAGGGTCTCATTTACATGGACCTCTTCGAAGACGGCCAGCACTGCCACGGGGTCCACAGCTGAGATGAGGCTGCCGAAGAGCAGGAAATCCATCAGCCCAGCTTCGACGCCTGGATCTGCCAGGACAGAAGGACCAAGCTCAGGCAGACCATCTGCCCCAGAGCCCCTCTCGCCAGGCTGAAACAAGCCTGTCCCTCATCTGCTCTCGGTGACTTGGCCGCAGCATCCCAACTTGGAGGGCAGTGGGCTGAGCCCGGGAGCGCTCCCGGAGCTCCGGGGTCCCCCAGGCGAAGCGGGGCTCAGCACGTCCTTGCTGCAACACGAGGGGAGCAGGTCTTGGGTGTCCCCCTTGGCACCCAGGGGCATCGCTGCCCCTCCGGCAGGTCTGCACCGAAGGAGGCTCAGCAGCCCCACGTCAGGTCCAGGCATCAAGCGGTTCCTCGGGGCTCAGGAGAGCTCCAAACACAGCCCAGGCCAGCCAGGGCCAGTGCCTCCAGCCGAGGACAGGGAACACGGCAGCGAGCCAGCAAAGCTAGCCAAGGTCGGCGACAAAAATAGCAAAGCCATGAGTCAGCCCAGTGCCGAGCAGGGCCCGTTTGTCCTGCTCACTTGGCGGTCCTGCCAGAGCACCGTTCCCAGGATGCCAGGACCCCCCTCCTGCTGGAATTCCTGGGAATCCACGGCAGGGCCGGGCAGTGGGCTCTGAACTTGGGGGTGCTTTGCACCTCCAACCCATTTTTGGGGGATGTGGCCCAAGCTGGGCAGCCCGGTGCACCCACCCATGAGCCCGGCTCGGTGCAGCCCCCAGAGCGCAGCGCCGGTGGTGAAGGAGTTCCAGAGCGTGCCCACCACCGCGTAGGTGAGGATGGCGCCGATGTTGTCGAAGAACAGCCGGCTGGGCATGAAGTAGCCCGAGTCTAGGACGATGGGGGGCAGAAGGAAGAGGAAGAACATGTTGGGCTCCAGCTGGTACTCGGCTTTCTTCGCCACGGCCAACACGATGCCCCCCAGGCCCAGCCCCAGGAGGATGAGGAGGCAGCTCTCTGGGACGATGGACGTCACCTTCCTTGACAGGTGGAAAACTAGAAGGAAAGGAAGAATGTACGCATCAGTGAAATGGGCACGTGGACAGGGCATCCCGGATCCAGGGGCTCCACGGAGAGGTTGGCTGAGGCATGACGGACCCCAGGGTGGACAGGGGAGGACCTAAGGCTGCTTCATGGCCATGTGTGTGCAGAAATCCTTCCAGCAAACTCCCAGGTCGGGATTTGAGGTCCCCAACTCTTTGCGCTCTCCCTCTCCTCCCCAGCCACTGTCTAAGAAGCCGAGCAGCAGCGCATTTTGGTTTGTACGGCCTCTGGTATCTGTGCGTAAAAGAAAACGGCAGCCAGCGAGCGCGTTCGCAGCGTCGCAAGCAATGCCGGCTGCTGTTGGAGCGAAGGCATCCTGCTTCACCGGGACACGATACCCCACTCAGACACGAGGACGCGCAGCCCTGGCGATGAGGTGACCTTGTTTGCAGCCGTCTGAGCAAGCAGACGGAGCAGCATGCAAACCACTGCAGCACAAGCCGGTCGCTCGGTCTCTGTGCCAGCGCACAACGTTCCTCAGCACCGGCTAACCTACCTGCATGCAAAAACCAGGGCGCAGGAGCTGCAGATTTAGAGATGTTTTGCATAATCAATTTATTCCATGCGAGGTTTGGACCAAATCTTAAACTGCCGTGGAACAGGATATATTTTTTAAAGCAAGCAGAGCATGCCCTGGTAGTCATCCATCAGCAACGTGGCAGTGAGCCCGCAGCTCGGGCGCAAGCCAGCGGGACGTCGCGCCAGCCAGCGCAGGGGACTCGCTCCTCCGGGCAGCCTTGGCCCCAAGGCCAGGGCGTCCTGTGTAATCCCAAATCGTTCCAGCTTCCAGGTGGGCAGCTCTCCATCCCTGCGGATTTCTCCTCCCTAGCGGAGAGTGCTGTATTTCTGCTGCCCCCCAAAGGGCTGTGCTTGGGGAAAGGCTGTCGAGGGTCACAGCGGGTTTGCCCCCCCATCACTCAGTTCTGCTGTCGCTTGCAGCATCCAGGCCAGCTCTGTAGCATGACTTGGCCATCAGACGAAGAAACCTTCTCCTGGGGAGTGGGTTCCTCCAGGCACTGCCAGAGCCACCTCTGTCCTTGAGCACCCAGCAGGTACAAGGGACATGGGGGCAGCCTCTGAGCCCAGCCCTGCTGCCAGCCCAAACCCCAGTCCCTAAAGCCCTTTAGCTGGATTAAAGGTGCCCATTGCTTGTGCCGAGTCATCCCACCAGAAGGAAAGCTGCGCTGTGGTCACCCAGCAACCCTGGGTCACTTGGCTTCTTCCCTCCTTAGGAACCCCCACGGACAGACCATAAGGTCTGCCTAGCCCAGGGTTCTGTCTCCAGCGGCGTAGACCTGGAGAGGAGCCCACGAGCAGGCAGTGCTTCATCAGTAGGTTTCCGTGTCTCTATGCCCTTGTCATTCTCCTCTGAACCTGTCCCAGTCCTTCTCTGTCCTTTCTGGGACTGGTCCCAGTGTCCCTGAGATGCGCACACCCCGGGAACTGAGGTCGTGGCCTCCTGATGTTCTTCCTCTCCCCTTTCCTAACCCCTCTTAGCTGATTTGCTTTCCTTCGCTGCAGCTGAGCACTGAATTAGAAGAGATAATTCAACGTCAAAGATCTGGTTCCTAACCAGAGACAGCATCTTTGAGCCCACCACCGAACGTGCAGGCTAAGGGCCAATTTTCCTCTCGTTGAGACCTTCACAGCGACCTGTGCTGCTCCCTGGCACGTAAGTCCTGTCCGTGCCATCCCGGCGAGCCCCGGCAGCGCTCCCCTGCCATAACGTGCCGGGAACGCTGCCGCAGATGGCAAGGGCGAAGCGGGTGGCCTGATCTGCAGCTCCATCACCGGCCACCTCAAGGGGAAAGAGCCGCAGAGCACCCAGAGCCAAGCGCGGAGCCCGGGGCATCCACCCTCGCCCCCAGCTGCCTCCGCTCGCTGCCCGGGGCTGCGATCCAGCCACGGAGGCGGTGGCCGTACGGACACTGCAGCCCTCCAAGCAAACCCACAGCCCGGAGGAGGGCTGGCTGAGCTCCAGCCCAGCGGAATTCCTGCTAAATGACCGCACGAGCCGCGGCGGAGCCCTGTTCACCCCACACGAGGCCGGCGAAGGCAGCGCCGGTGGGCGAACGGCGCTCGCTCAGCGCCTGCGGCAGGCTGCGAAACCACTTCCCGCCCACGGGAACAAAGCTCTGAAGTTTTCAAGAAGGGAACGAGGCGTCCAGCCCCTTTCTGCTGCTCTCGGGAGCACTGCCAAGATCCCCGCTCCCCGCTCCGGCAACCCATCTGCACTCCCCGGGCTGCGGAGATATGCCCTGGCTGGCTGGAGAGACCCAGGAGAGCCCGCAGAGATGCTGTGGGGACACGGGGACGCGGCTGCTGGCTGTCACCTGTCATTCTTTCCCCCGAGCCAAAAACTTGGGCAAAGAAGGGAGAAAGATCGATGGGAAAGACCCCGCTTATCCAAAAATCCCCTGGCCGAGGGGGGATGCTGCCACCCTCCCGAGCAAACGGCAGCACACGAGCTCCTCTGCGCCGCGAGGAGCAGCCAGCGGGGACGGGTGGAACGAGCTCTAATTTACACGCGCTAGTCAAGGATTTCGGCATTAAAGGTTCCCACAGCAACAGTAACTTAGCCACATGTGAATTAACTTCAGAGCCATAATCCGCACTCGGGCATCCATAATACAGGATTTGCCATTGGGAAAACTCGGGGCCAAAACCTGCTCCGCTCCTCCGGTGCTTGGGAAACGGCGAAACGCCGAAACCAAGACACGGGCAGCTGGGGACAGAGGTGACGGTGCAAGGAGAGGGGGTTGCGACCCGCGGGGATGCTGCTGGGTGGAAAACCGCCCGCCTGCTGGCAACCCCCCGCACAGGGGGCAGCCGTGGGTGAGGAGCGTGTTTGGGGCAATGCTCGTCACTTCCCCCTTCCCCCCGTCCTGCTCAAGCAGCTCTGCGCTCTGACCAAGTACGGAAAAGGCAGCAGAGCCCGGACGATGCCTCGCTGTGCAGGAAGGCAACACCCAGGCCAGTTTTTCCCCGCCTCGGGTGTTTGCTGGCTCGCGGCACCCCGGCATCGTGAGAACAGAGCCCGCAGTGTCACTTCCCCATCACCGAGGCGTGGGGCCGCTTCCGCCCCTGCAGTCACAGGGCTGTGAGCTGGCAGCCCAGCGCCGCAACCGCAACGGCTCCTCTGCGCCAGCCTACGCCGGGCATCCACGGCCGCCGCAGCCGGCGCTGCCCCCTCCGCTCCCCAACATCCTCCGCCCCCGGCTCCGGCTCCTCCGTGGGCTCCCGTGTGCCCTGGGGACCGTGCGTGGAGTCTAGGGCCACCTCTGGGGACACCCCTGCCGGGGACACCTGCAGCCCTGCCTCCGGGTCTGGGTGTCGCTCCTGGCTCCGGGCTCTGAGTGTCCATCGGATGCGCTGAGCCGGGCAGCCTGGAGCTGCCCACCACCGGGGTTGTGTCTCCCAGATGGAGAGGGAGAGTGGCCATCAGCTCGCCTCAGGCCTGGAAGAGCGTGGCGGGGCTGGGAGCTCGGGAATGACCCTGGCTCGGGCCCCCTCGCACCCACCAGCGCTGCCAGGGCAAAGGGGGGTGCATCAAGGGAAACCCGCACAGGGAGCAGCTCCGGGGAGACATTTGAGAGCAGCAAATAAGAGCCAGGGAAGGGGATTGTCTCTCTGATCTTCTGCAGGTAGGAGGGACGCGCTCGGCAGCTGGAGGTGGCACAGCTGCAGACACAGGGTTGTATTTTAAGCTCACGACGCCCGTTAATTCATTCCTCGCGATGCTTTCGTCTCCCTTGTGAGAAGGCAAGGAAGGAGAGGAGCGCGAGGCCCGGGGCAGGGGGTTCCATGACGCTTGGGACGGGCAGAGGCCAGCTGGTGGTCGCAGCTGTAGCCGGCCCCTGCGTACCGAGCGCTGCCGCTGGTCCCCGGCTGCTCGGAGACCCCCCCGCCTAACTCCGAACCCGCATTTCCTGAGCCGGCTCCAAACTAGGAGGGTGCCCGCACCCCTGCCACGGGAGCTGCGCCCACAGTGCGGCCCCCAAGGAGCGGACCTGCCTCAAGGTCACAGTCTTGTCCCCTGGGCCCAGCACAGCAGGCAGTGGCCCTGGGGGGGACCAGCCTCCTGGGGACCCTGCTCAGCACCCACACGCGGGCATCCCCTCCCCAGCACCCAGGGTGCTCCGGGGGCACAGCCCTGCGGCAGCTCGCACGCATCCTCCTCGCACCTTCCCACGCAGCCTCTCGCGGCGGAGCCTCCCCCGGCTGCGTGGCCCTGTGCCGGGGAGCACGAGAGCCCGAGGCCGTGCGGATCCGGAGTGACCCAGCGGAGGGGACCGCAGGGACGGACCCGTCCCCAGGCTGCCGGGGACAGGTTGGCCAACACTGGCACCACCGAGCCCTTCCCGGGGCTGGGGGGATCAAACGGCCTCCAGCCCTGCCGCCGGCATGTGCTGTGCCAGCCGTGGGGCAAGGGACGTCCTTTTGGGCATCTCTGCTCAGCTCCTCTTCCCCTCCCGAGCCCTCCCTCCTCCGCGCCCACCCGTCCCTCGCTCGCAGGGAGAAGGGGACCAGGCCCCCGCATTGTCCCTCGGGCTCTACCTTCACCTCGTCACCGCTTGCCATCCCAGGGCAGGGGATGGAGGATGTGGCACGGGGTCGTGCCAGGCCACCGCAGCCCGGCTGAGGACGGTGACCGGCCGGGCTCTGGCCGCTTGTCCCCGTGACCCGTGTCCTGGCGTGCGGTGGCACCCCTCGCCCCGGCTGCCCCCGCGCCCACCGGGGATGCCGCATCCCACCCTGCCTGCCCCGGGGGTGGGCCCGGCCGCTCCCGGAGCCCCGGGGGACCGGAGCCGGGCCGGGGAGGGGGGCGGGGGGGGACACTCACCGATCTTGGCCAGGCTGGCCACCAGGATCCAGGCGGCCACCAGGCAGGGCGCCTGCACCTCCCGCCACTGCCACCGCAGCAGCTCGGCGCCCGCCGCGACGGCGGGGCCGGGGGAGGCCGCCGGGGGCTGCATGGCCCCGCGCCGCTCCCCGCCGCTCCCCGCCGCTCCGCCGCGCTCCCGGCCCCCGCCCGCGTCACGCGCACGTGGGGCCGCGCCGGGCCGGCCCCCCTCGCCCCACGCCACGGGCTCCGCCCGCCGCTCCCCGCCCCGCCCGGGTCGGGCCCGCCTCGGCCCCCCCCCGGTACTGCCCCGGCCCCCCGGTACTGCCCGGGCCCCCCTGCACCTGCCCCGGTACCCGGCACCGTCCTGCTCACCCCGCGCATCACCCTCCACCCCGGCTCACCTGCACCGGCCCGGTGCCCCCTGCCCCGCCTCGGTCCCCCTGCGCCTGCCCCGGTCCCCCCGGCATCACCCTGGTGCCCCTGCCCGGGTGCCCCCTGCCCCACGCCAGACCCCTGCGCCTGCTCCAGTCCCCCTGGCATCACCCTGGTGCCCCTGGCTCGGTGCCCGCTGCCCCACACCAGTCCCCCTGCCCCTGCAACCATCCCAGTGCCACCTGCATCGCCCTGGGGCCCCTGCACCTGCCCCAGTGCCCCTTGACCCATGCCACTCCGCCTGCCCCTGCCCTGGTCCTCCCTGCCCCTGCCCTGGTGCCCCCTGCCCCACAGCGGTCCCCTTGCCCTTGCCCTGGTGCCCCCTGCCCCACACCAGTCCCCTGGCTCCTGCCTGGTGCCCCCTGCATCACCCTGGTCCCCCCACCCCTCCCCTGGTGCCCCTGCTCTGCCCGAGTCCCCTCACCCTGGCTCAGTCCTCCTGCACCCACCAGATTCCCAATCTCCCCACCCCACCCAATCCCCCTCCCAGCCCAGCCCCTTCTGCTCCCAGCCGAGAGCACCCATCCCTGCCCCAGCCGCTGCCTGAGCACCAGCCTGGGAGCACCCCAGGGGGGGCCCCCCTGCTTTCTGGGTCCCCCTCACCTCCCCAGCCCCTCTCAAACACCCCTAAAAGCTCCCTCTTGCCCACCGACCCTGGGCCATCCCCCCTGCTCCAGGACGTGCCCCATCTCCCACAGCCCGTCCCTGTGGCTCCCAGACCCAGCGTCCCCCATCCTGGGCGGGCAGCGAGGGATGCCCGGGCAGCCCCGGGAGCGGGGGTGCCGCCTGGCAGGGGGCAGGAAGGGACGCTGGCAGAGTGCTTCGTGGGGAGCCAGCTCTGAGCTGTGTCCCCGTGTCCCCAGAGGGAGGACGCCTCGGCCGGGCCGAGCCCTCTGGCTGGTACTGCCTATGGCACGGGCACCCTCGGACGCGGGGTGGGACAGGGGGGAGCGGGCTGCAGGACGCCTCCCTGGCAGCCTCGCCGGCGGCGCCTCTTCCCACCTCTGACCCGGCACAAATGTGCTGCAAACGTTTGCCAGCGGAAGAAAACGGCTGGGGAAAGGAGCCTGCTGCTGCCACCCCCTGCCAGCCGGCTCCTGCCAGGAAAGGCAGCGCGGGAACGGCCTCGCGAGGGCTGCCGCGGCGAAGAACCTGCCTCCCGCTCCCCTTTTGAGCTGTCGAAGGCGCCATTAAATCCCCGCTTTGCTTTGCCTCCCCCAGGCTGGTCGTGCCCTGCCGCCCCGGCCTCTCGGGCCCGGCCTGTCCCTGCTGAGCTCCCTCCTCGCTCCTACCCGGAGCCCGGGCTGGAGCCAGGAGCGAGGGGAAGGCTCCCTGCCCACCGCTCCGTTGCGTCGGGCCACCGTCACTGCCCAGGAAATCAGTCAAAAAGGAAGGAAAATCGCCTCTGCAATCGCTGGGTTGTGCCCAGCGTCCCCAGCGACGCTTCGTGCCGAGTCCAAGAGTGATGAGACCCTCCCGTGTCCCCAGGCCTGTCCCCGGTGCAGCCACAGTGCCCCCGGGTCCTCCCAGGGGTCCCAGCTCTCCTCTGCGTGCTCCGTTCCATAGCCACTGTGTGATCCATCTTGGACGCCCTCGTTAGCATCACCTTGAATGTGTAATGCCCTCGTTAGCATCACCTTGGATGCATAACACCCTCGTTAGCATCAACACCGGCCTCGGAGGCTGCCCCGCTGCCCGGGTGGCACCGCTGCACGGGCTGCCCGCGGCAGGGCAGCTCATCCCTCCGCCGCTTTCCCCCCTGCCCCAGAACGGGGGGTTTCAGCCCACCCGTGCTCCAGTTCACCCGGGGCGAGCAGCCCCACCGGGCACCCCGGGGCAGCCCGGAGCCTCCCTGGGCCTGGAGCATCCCTGACGCCGGAGCATCCCGCCGGAGCATCCCGGCGGGGCGGGAGGCAGCTGCGGGCGGGGACAGCCCCCGCTGCGCCGCCGGGACGCCCGCGGGAGGGCGCGCCGAGCCGCGAGCGGCCGGTACCGGGGCGGGCGGGCCCGGGGGAGGCGGGGCCGAGGGGCGGGGCGGGGCCGAGGGGGGCGGAGCGAGGCCCGAGGGGGCGTGGTGGGGCGGGGCGGGGCCCGAGGGGCGAGGCGGGCCGAGGGGCGGGGCCGAGGGGGCGGGGCGAGGCCCGAGGGGGCGTGGTGGGGCGGGGCAGGCCGAGGGGCGTGGTGGGGCGGGGCAGGCCGGGGGCGTGACCGGCCGCCCCGCCCTCCCGGCGCGGCAGCGGCGCGGCGGCGGCGGCGCTGCCATGGCGGAGGCGGCCGTGCCCTGCCGGGTGCAGTACCTGGAGGACGCGGATCCCTTCGGCTGCGGCAGCTTCCCGGAGCCGCGGCGAGCCCCGGTTTTCTGCGTGACGGAGGCGTTGGCCCTGGGGGCGCAGCTGCCCGCGCTGCACCGCCTGCTCGGGGCCCCGCTGCCGGTGAGGGGGAGCCGGGGGCGGGCGGGGGAGGCACCGGGCAGGCACCGGGCAAGGAGCGGGGATCGTCGGCTGGAAGGAGCGGGGAGGCGAGGGACGGGGCGGTGTGTCGCCGCCGGAGCCCGGGCAGCGGTCCCGGTGTGAGTCAGGGCGGAATCCGTGAGCCCCCGCGGGAGATGCCAGCGCTCGGCCGGCCCCGGATGAGTCGGCGGGGAGGAAGAGGATGTGTTCGCTCAGAGCAGGCAGGAACCCGGGCAGGGGGAAGCAGGCCAGGGGCCGGCGCCCATCCCCGTGCCGTCGGGGCTGAGCCGGGCAGCACGCTCCCACCCCAGCACCCCCCTTCCACACCGGCTACCGGGAGCGGAGCCGAGCCTCGGCGGGAACACGCCGGCTCCCCAACGCCGGGGCCCCGGCTGCGGCGCGCGGGCCTTGGGGAGGTGACAGCGGGGCCACCAGCCCCTCGCCCCTCGGGGTCGGCGGCAGCTTTGCCGCCGGAGAGCGGCGCGGAAATTCGTGCGGAGCCATTTCCTCCGGCGAGGCGGGGAGCGGAGGGCCTGCGCCCCACGTGCACCCCTCAGCGCTGCAGGAAGGAGCCGGGGCTGGCCGGGAGGAAGGCAGGAGGCTGCAGCGAGGCGTCATGTCCTGCTTGCTTCGTCGTGTCCTCCTCAGGCCTGACCCCGGCTGGGAGAGCCGGGGAACCCTTCCCTTTGGGTGCCCGCTGTTGGCGAGATGCTTGCGGAGCATCCTTCCCGGCGTGGGGACGGGCTTGTTTTGCGCCGTACGAGCGTGGGACCCAGCGGAGCTGTGGCAGTGGCTGAGCATCTCTGCCTCGCAGCACCGCGGGAGCGCAGGCAAGGGAGGCAGGGACGCAGGCAGGCAGGGGGGGGTGTGCCCTGCCCGGAGCCGGACGGGAGAGATGGAGGCAGCAGGAGGGGGACATGGGCTCGGTGTGCCTCACACGGAGCTCGCTGGCCTGCCGGGGGAGAGGGGATCGCTGTGAGACCTTTGCCTGCGCCAAAAAACCTCCCTTCTATCACCCTTTTCATTTGTCTTGGAGCAAAGCAGCAGCCTCTCATGTCGTCGCCGTCATGGGATTTTTAGGCGGTGACTAAACAGAGTTTGTTTGGGAACAAGCAGCCCTGAGACATGACGAATGGAGCAAACTCAAATTTCAGGCATGTGCTCTCCTCCCCGGGCAGGAGCTGGCTGTAACGGGATCGCCAGCCCGGGGTGCGGCCGTGGTGGCACGGGGGGCTGGACGCGGCGTTCCCGAGGGCAGGAGCGTTGCAAGGAGGTCCCATGCCCGGCGGAGGTGTGTTAATCCTGGGATTTCAGGCTCTGTTCCCTGCCTAAGCCAAGCTCCGGATGTTTTTTGCTGTAGTTTCCCTGCATCGCCCCACGGCAAAATCACGGGTGAGCGGCTAGGACCCTGCGCTGGGCCTATAAGCCAGATTCCTGGTTTATATAGGTTATATAGGTTATATAGATTATAAACCATGCTGCCTTCGTTACGCGGAGCTCCGTCCCGGCCTGACAAGCTGGGATGCTGGCTGGGTGTGCACGAGCTGGTGTCTCCGTCGGGAGCCTCCTGCGGCGGGATTACACCCTACGGAGCGAGGTCGGTCTCCCGAACCGCACGGTTCAGTCCAAATTCGGAGCTGGCACCCCGGAGCCACGCAGCCGTCGTTACCCTGGCACAGCCAGCCGAAACCTCCCTCGGTGCCAGGTAGCGCTCAGCTCCATTACTCGCCGCCCTAAAATTAGTAAATGAACAGTCGGATTTTTCCCAAGGAACTGGCTGTAAAAATATTCAGCTGGGGATGCCCGGTGCCAGGCTCGTCCCAAGGTGACATGCGCTGGGCAGCGTGCCCGGAGCTGCAAAGCACCGGGAGGAGGATGCAACGGCCGGGAGGGAGGTGGCCTGGGGGTCCCCGCATCGTCAGAGGAGGACCGAACCTCACCGTAGGCACCCGGGGGTGAGCTGCCGTGGGGACCCAGCCGGGTCCTGGCCTCCCTGGGCGCAGCAGAGCTGCTCCCCGAGCTGGGAACAGCCTAGAGATGATGAGCAGGAGGTTTCTCGTGCCGGCGTCGCTGCCTCGAACAGCCTGTCCTGCCCCGTGACACCCTCGGCGCTTCCTCTCCCCGAGCGCGACCCGCCGCTGATGACTTTTTCATGCGCTCCGGAAAGCGTGTTTGTGCTTGAAAATACCTTCCCGCTTTGTTTGCCGCCGCCGCATTGTTCAGCTCCAGGCCGATACTATCTTCTCCTGCTTTCCAGCATTTTTCTAGTACCCTTGGGTGATGCTCGCGCTGGGCGTGGGGGTTTGCTGAGCCTCCGCAGCCAGGTTTTGACAGGGCAGATTTTTTTGGCTGTCCCCAAAGGCCACTGCACTCCCTTGCCCCCGCACTATCTCACCTCTGAATCTGGGGATTTTTCCAAACAATTGCAAAACGCAACGGGCTGGAGCTTTGCTTTCCCTTTCCCTCCCCCGGAAACCTGGGGAAGAGCAAACAGCTCGTCGACCTCGGTGCCGCAAGCTCGCTGCGAGCTCTCGGGCTTGACAGGGGCGACCTCGCTGCGCGCGTGAAGTGCGCGAGCCCCGTCCCACCAGCCCTGGTGCCCCCTGTTTCCTAACCGGCTCGAGGGGGGCTTCGCCGAGGGGCTTTGCCCCACGAAAGCGGTGAGATGGGGTCGTCAGCAGCGCTGCCGTCCCCCCGCCTTAACCGCTTTGAGACTCTGCCGTCTGCTTCTTGCCTCCGGCGCTCCCCGGCTCCCGGCACCGTCCTTGCATGGATCCCGGGGCGGGAGCTGCAGCCGGGCATTCGCGCCGTGGCTTTGCCCGGACACCAGCTTCTCACCGGGACCGGGGTCCTCCCGGTCTGTTGATGAGAACCGAGGGATCCGTTAATGAGTAACAAGCCTGGCTGGAAGAGCTTTGAGAGGGATGCGTGCGAGCGAGTGCGCAGTGCTGGGCCGACTCTGGGTGACCTCCAGAGATCCCTCCTGGCCTGGGTATTCCCCCCCCCCCGTGAAAAGGCCATGGCAGCGCTCCCGTCCACTTGCAGCCGTCCGTCAGGCAGGAGCGGGCAGGAGGCAGCGACCGAGCGCCCTGGCAGTAAACACCCCCCTGAGCCCTGAAACCGAATCGCGGTGAAGGCGCTCGGTCGCGGGCTGGGGTTGCGCCTGTGGCGTGGTTCTATAAACCGTCGGTCCCCGTGTACTTTGGGAGGGCGGGCAGAGGCTTGCGATGCCGGGCGGTGCTGACCCGCCGTGCCTTGCCTTTGTCTGCTGCCTCGAGCTCTGCCTCAGCTGGAGCAAATAATGTATTTTTTTCTGTAATTTCTCCGTGGCCGCCTTAGAAGCGTCGCAGCGATGTTGGGAAATTGTGATTACCACAAAAGAAAGTATTAGAGAGCAGAGAACAGTGTTTCCTCTGCTGGCAGATAAAGAGGGTATTCACTGCCCGGCCTCGGAGCATCCTCCCGCGTGGGGATGCCGTGATAGGGGCGAGCAGGAAGACGTGATGCCGTGGTGGGTGGCGTGAGCTCAGCTGTGGGTAGAGGACGGCTCCATCTGGGAGGTGGAGATGTCTCCATCACACCCCCACGGTTCGGGGGGGACAGTCCCGCTCCGGGGGGAAGCCGGCTTTTCCCTGGAGACTTGCTTGCCTGGCACGTGTGTCCTCGCTGAGCTTCGAAGCCGGTCAGGGCTGCTGGGCGTTGGTAGGATCAGGGCGATCCGTGAGTTTCCACCTTCCCCGTGTCTCGGGTTTGAGGCTTGAGGGTGGGTGGAGGACGCCGGCGCCGCTGCGGCGCTCCCGGGAGCCACGGGCTGGAGGCGTGAGCGTGGGACGCTCTCCTCCTTCCCCAGCTCCGCTTTGCCCGCAAGTCCCCGTGACCCTCAAAGCCCAGATCATTTTGAAATAGCTTTACAGCAGGAGACGGATGGATTGCAGCCGCCCAGCGCCGGGAGCCGTCGGTACCCCCTGGCCCCACCGTGCCGTCCCCAGCAGCATGACCGCGAGGTCCCGGCTCACATCCTGCATGGTCCAAAACCTCATCCGAGGGCGCGGGATTAACCCCGGCGCTGGGGCAGTCGGTGCTCCCTGGCGCGGAAGTGCCGCCCCGGGATTTTTGGCAGGGCAGCGCGAGCCTGGGACAGCCCATCTCCATCCCGGGGGGCTGGTGCTCGCCCGGGGGGGTCGCGGCCAAACCCAGGGCCCGGCGCTCGGAGCTTCCCTCGTGGGGAGCGCTGCCAAGCTCGCATGGGAAACGCGCGGGGGTCGCGTCCCAGGGGCTTGGCCTCCCCCGCCAGCTGGGCCATGTCACCAGCCCCGGTAGGAGCTGGGGATGTTAACTCCGGCTTGCCGGGGCTCTGGCAGCCCGGAGAAGGCAAAACTTTTGCGCTGAAGCTCTGAGTTGCTCTTCACTGTGTTTGAGTGCCCGGCGGGGGATGCAGGAGGGGTCCCCCGTGCCCAGGGGGGTGCAGGGATGCCTGAGGGGATGCAGGAGGGGTCCCCCGTGCCCAGGGATGCCTGAGGGGATGCAGGAGGGGTCCCCCATGCCCAGGGGGGTGCAGGGATGCCTGAGGGATGCAGGAGGGGTCTCCCGTGCCCAGGGGGGGTGCAGGGATGCCTGAGGGGATGCAGGAGGGGTCTCCCGTGCCCAGGGGGGTGCAGGGATGCCTGAGGGGGATGCAGGAGGGGTCTCCCGTGCCCAGGGGGGTGCAGGGATGCCTGGGCAGATGCAGGAAGGGTCGGTCTCCCATGTCCACAAGGATGCAGGGATGCCTGAGGGGATGCAGGAGGGGTCGGTTTCCTGTGTCCAGGGGGATGCAGGGATGCCTGAGGGGATGCAGGAGGGGTCTCCCATGCCCAGGGGGTGCAGGGATGCCTGAGGGGATGCAGGAGGGGTCCCCGGTGCCCAGGGGGTGCAGGGATGCCTGAGGGGATGCAGGAGGGGTCCCCGGTGCCCAGGGGGGTGCAGGGATGCCTGAGGGGATGCAGGAAGGGTCTCCCGTGCCCAGGAGCACGCAGGGATGCCTGGGTGGATACAGGAATGCCCAGGAGAGCCCCGTCTCCGTGCAGGAATTGAAGCTTTCCCCAGCAAGCAAACCCTGCGTGGGGTCAGCGTTAGCCCTGGAGGCAGAGGTGGTGGCCAGCAGCGCTTGCCCGGTGCCAGCAGCCTGTGTTTGGTGCTCCTTGCCATGGCCGGCTGGCGTGTCCAGCAACCGCGAGAGGTGGAGCAAGGACACCAGTGACCCAACAACCGCGTCCGACCCAACAACCGCATCCGACCCAACAACCGCGCCCTGCCAAATTGCCCGTTATCCCAAGGCTTAGTCAGGGTCATTAATTATTTTAACACACATGGCATTTTTTCCTTTGCCCTCTGGTTTTAATGTCACGCTCACGGTGAAGTCATATGCGTGAGCTCTTGCGCGATCTCGTGCCTCGAGGAGACGGGGCTTTCATGGAAAGCAGCCCCGGTGGGACGCAGGAGCCGTACCCAGCGTTGCTGTGGGTCGCCAGCCTGCCCGAGGGTGGCCAGGGCAGGGTTTTATCTCAAACTCAATAACGGGGTTTTATCCCCGGTCCTCGGCTCCCCAGGGGGTCACCCAGCGCTGCTGCGCAGATTTGGCGAGGAGGATCGGTTCCTCGGAGGTGGGGCGGGCTAGGAGAGGGGTGGCAGGGGTGCTGGCGAGGCCGGGCGGGCGCTGCCCTCCCCCTGCCTTCACTCGCGCCTGGAGGACAAACTGCCCCGTCCCACGGGCAGCTCGCCCGGGAGACCCGCCTGGGCGCCGTGGGGTGCCGCTGGGCCCCCGGTGCTCGGGGGCTTCATGGGTGCCATGCCGGGGGCACCTCTGGGTGCCCTTCCCGGCGGCTGGGGTGCACCGTGGGTGCTGTACGTGGGCTTTTGGGGGAGACGTCCTCGCCCCAGCCTCGGGCTGTGCTTTTCCCCGTCCCGCTGGAAGATGCCACGTGGCTGCGGGCTGAGCCGGAGGCTGCCTCAAGCCAGGGGACACCCCTGGGGGATTTGCCGCGGTTTGGGGTGTCCCTGGGCGGGCTGGGTGCCTTGGCAGTTCCCGCGGGCGGGATGATTCACCTGCCCGGGTGAAGGCACCAGCCCTGGGAGGAGACGGATCCTGGGTCCGCCCAAGGGATTGCCGAGGAGCCCGCGGCAGCGGGGCCGCCCTCGCTCTGCCTTTTCCCAGCCTGCGGCTCCGTGTTTCTCCCTCGATCTGCCGCGGGGCTGGGGCGGAGGGGGCCGGGGCATCTCCCCGCGGGGCCAGCGCTCGGGGACAGGGTGGGATGTCGTGGTTTAACCCCAGCTGGTAACAAAACACCACGTGGCCACTCACTCACTCCCCTCTCCCCGCTGGGGTGGGGAGGAGAGTCGGGGAGAAAGGAAAACTTGTGGGTTGAGATAAAAGCAGCTCACCAGGACAGCAAAGGAAAAATACAAAAATACATTAATAATGATAATCATAATATATAAGGATACTAGAATATATAAAAGGAACAATGCACAATTTCTCACCACCCAACGACCGATACAGCCCATCCCGAGCAGCAGGCAGGGAGCAGGGGTATCCCCCCCAGCTATCCCAGAACAGCCAGTTCCAGAGAGAGCAGGCGAGGGAACCAACAGCCGAACGAACGGAAAAAAAAAGGAAAAACAGGGAAACCACAAGCAACCCGAAGGGAGGCTTAAGGATTAAGGCAAGTTAAGGGTCTAAAGGCCAGCGGCCACCGGCCGACCCTCACTGATCCCGGCCATGCCGTCTCTGGTAGGGAACACTCTCTCTGGCCAGTTGGGATCAACTGTTCTGGCTCTGCCCCTCCCAAGTTTTTGCACCTGCACATCAGCAAAACCTGGGAAACTGCAAAATGTCCTGGGTCATTCAGCAGCACCGAGCACCATCAGTGTCCTATCCCCATCCTTCACACACTGAATCCAAAACCTGGGAGCTGCTGGAGACAAAACCAGCTCCGTCCTGGCCAAACCCAGGACATGGGACCTGCCCGCCCGCTCCGGGATGCGGCTGCCGGGTGGGTTCGGCGTGGGCGGCGGGGTGACGGGGGGATGCTGTGCCCCCCGGGAGCCGGGAGGGCTGCGGTGGGCAGGGGGCTCAGCCGGGCTCTCTGTGTCCCCAGCTGGAGGACTGCACGCTGCAGGTCTCGCCCTCCGGCCACTACCTGGACCTCGACTTGTCCCTGCTGGAGCAGAAGGATGACCTGGAGGGTTTCTACGAGGAGGTCAGGTGAGGCACGCGGTGCGGCCGAGCCCTCCGAGGATGGCACGTGGGGACCCCACGTGCGTGTGAGAGCCGGGGGTGGGGGGCTGGGGGCTGCAGTGGTCCCGCTGCAGGTGCTCACGTTGGCGTTTCCCCCACCATAGGAAGGGGAGGCGGCCGACTCTGATCCTGCGCACGCAGCTCTCCGTCCGAGTCCACGCCATCATCGGTGAGTCCAGGATGCTCCTTTCTCCGGGCTGGTGCGGGTCCGGCAGCTCGGCCCCCCCAGACAGTGGGGGTTTGGTCTCCGCAGCGAGTTTTGGCCAGACTTTTTGTGATGGAGAGAGGGGAATGATACAGCCCAGGGCTGCTCCCGCCCCGTAACCCGCCCCAGAGACGCAGGGGACGTGGTCCCCACGGGGCTCGTGGGGACCTGCTGGGTTAATCCCCTCTGTCCTCAGCGATCGGGACTTGTGCCTCTGCGGCTGGGAGCCCACCGCCCGCTGCAGATATTCGGGTCATCCAGGCAAGCTCTAAATATAGCTTTGCAGGGTACGAGCAAACAGCTCTTGCGCAGCAGCAAGCGCTGCTGCGGATTTGGGCAAGCCCCGCTCGGCGGTCCCGCAAAACACTCGGGACTCTCAAGCCTTTTTTCTCCTTAGCAGGGGGGGAAACAAGCGCTGAGCAGAGCAAACGCCGGCCAGGCATCGGCCTCCCGAGCGGCGCGGGAAGGGGCACAGCACGGAGCCCTCTCCCTGCAGGAAGGGCCGGGGTCGGGGTCGCGCTCTTTGCCAGCGGTTCCCAGGCTCCGGCCGAGCCCCGCGCTGCTCTGCTTTCCCTCTCGGCGGCTCTGACAAGCCGCTAAGCGAGCGGAGGAGGCTGCTGGGACCTCGTGTTTTACAGAGCCCTCATCGGCCCGTCTGGAGGGCTCCTTGGACAGCTTGGGTTTGGCTTGGACAGCTCTAAAGCCGGACCCAAATAACTCGGGATGCTCGGATACCTCAATTTTTGGATGTGGGAAGCGCTGGCTCCCAATGCCTTTGGTCTCCATTAGTTTAAGCGGGGCTTTCCAGCTCCCCATTGCCCTGGCTGCTCCATGCCGGCTCCTGCCCGCAGGCACCGTCCCCATGAGCACGTAGTCTCCGTCCAGCCTCCAGCCTGGTGACCGTCCTATTGTCCCCGAGCAGCCGGTGTCACGCCGTCGTCCTTCCTGTCCCCGTCCTGCGGCTCTTCCCAAGCCGTGGGCTGCTGGGGACTCCGGGAACGTGCCAGGGCTGTGCCTGGGGAGGGACGGCTAAAAGTAGCTCTGCCTCCTGTCCGTGTTCCTGTTTCGGTTCTGCGCAGGAAACCAGAGGGGATATTTGTGTCATTGCTGGGCAGAAAAAAAAAAGCAAAAGAAGGAAATGGGAAGGTGGCAGGGGCTGAATAAATAGTTGTGGCGTTGCAGCTGCTTCCACCCTGTGTGTCCCACACCGGGGCAACGCCGGCATCCTGGGTGACGGCACAGGGGCTGAGCCGGGATGCGGGGCTTTCCCGGGCAGCCGGGAGCATTTCGGAGCCCCGGTTCAGCAGCGAGCCCCTGCGGGTCAGGGCCGTCGCACCATGTCTCTTTTTAAGAGAATCATGGAATCGTTCAGGTTGGAAGAGACCTCCAAGATCATCGAGCCCAACCGTTACCCAGCACTGCCAAGGCCACCACTAACCCATGTCCCCAAGCGCCACATCTACACAGCTTTTCAATTCCCCCAGGGATGGGGACTCCACCACTGCCCTGGGCAGCCTGTGCCAGGGCCTGACAGCCCTTTCGGGGAAGAAATGGTTCCCAAGATCCAACCTAAACCTCCCCTGGCGCAACTTGAGGCCTGTTTCCCCTTGTCCTGTCGCCTGTTCCTTGGGAGAAGAGACCGACCCCCCCTGGCTCCAACCTCCTGTCAGGGAGTTGCAGAGAGCGAGAAGGTCTCCCCTCAGCCTCCTTTCTCTCCAGGCCAAACCCCCCCAGGTCCCTCAGCCGCTCCTCACAGCACTTGTGCTCCAGCCCCTTCCCCAGCTCCGTTGCCCCGTCTCTGGACACGCTCCAGCCCTCAGTGTCTGTCTTGGAGTGAGGGGCCCAGAACTGAACCCAGCACTCGAGGGGCGGCCTCGCCAGGGCCGAGCACAGGGGGACGATCCCTGCCCTGGTCCTGCTGGCCACGCTAGTGCCGAGCCAATTCTTCTGATACGCTATTTCCTTCCAGAGAAGCTGTACAACTCGCAGGGGCCAGAGCTGCGGCGATCCCTCTTCTCCCTCAAGCAGCTCTTCAGGTACGGTGCTGCCGGCGCGGCGGGGGGGTCCGGGGGGCTCCCCCGGGGCTGGCAGCCCACCCTGCCTTCGCCCGCAGGAGGACAAGGACCTGGTGCCGGAGTTCGTGAGCCTGGATGGGCTGACGTGCCTGATCAAAGTTGGGACAGAGGCCGACCAGAACTACCAGAATTACATCCTCCGGGGTTGGTGTTTGGGTACAGGGCACCTCTCACCCCCCAGGGAGGAAGGCTGGCGCTCAGGGAGGGGGCTGCCTTGCGGGCAGCTGCCAGGCCTTGCCCTCGGCATGGCGATGCTGCACGGGGATGGGCAAGCCCTACCCCTGCCTGCTGCAGCCCTGCCCGCCGTGCCGTGACCCGGCCCGCTCTCCGCCTTGCAGCCTTGAGCCAGATCATGCTCTTCGTGGACGGGATGCAGGTGTCATCAACCACAACGAGACCGTCCAGTGGCTGTACACGCTGTCGGGAAGCCCGGTAAGCCCCTGCCGCCCTTGGGGGCTGCTTGTGCCCCCCGCTGCACCCCTGCCTGTGGCTGTCCCCTTGCGCCATCCCTCGGGGCTTTACCCCACCCTACGCCTTCGGCTTGGTGCCCTGGTACCTTTGGGGGTGTTGGGTCCTGCTCCCACCCATCTGGAAGTCACCCAGGTCCCAAGAGCTCCCCCGTCCTCATGCAACCATGTAAGAGGGTCCCACTCCGGTCCCCTCCTGGTGCCGCCTTGGCCATCTCATCACACGCAAGGCGGGTCCCTGGCCCCACGGCAAAGCCCCCAGCCCTGGGCCACGGGCACAGCCACCCCGCAGAGCCCTGGCATCGCGCTGGCAGCCCCCCCCCCGTACAGCTGCTGTCCCCTCCCAGTTTCGCCTGGTGGTGAAGATGGCGCTGAGCTGCTGCTGGGTTCGTGGAGTACACAGAGCCCAACGCCCTGTCCTCATCCACCGCCGTCAACGCCGTGGACCAGGCGAGAGGTGGGTGCAGCCCCAGCCCCCGCGAGGTCCCCGCTGGGGGACGGTGTCCCCACCCCGTCCCGCGTGTCACCTTCGCGTATCGCTCTTCTCAGGCACGTGCCCGTGGTCCAACCTGATGGCCATCCTGGAGCAGCGCAACGGGGCTGACACGGAGCTGCTGGTGTTCGCCATGACGCTGATCAACAAGGTCCGGGGGGGGGTGGCAGGGCGTCCCCGCGATGCCATGCTGGTGGGGCTCGGCGTGGGTCGCGCCGGTCCCAGCAGCGTCCCTCTGGTGCTCAGACGCTGGCAGCCCTCCCGGACCAGGACACCTTCTACGACGTGACAGACTGCCTGGAGGAGCAGGGCATGGAGCGGGTGGTGCAGCAGTACCTGGGCAGCAAGGGCACCGACCTCGACTTGAAGCAGCAGTTCGCGCTCTACGAAGTGAGCGGGGCTCCCGCGGGATCTGGCCACGCCGCGTCCCGTGGCGGGGGGGGTGGGCGCGTGGGGCGGCAGGGGTGTCGTGCCGGTGCCAGTCCCCCCGGCCCCTCCGCAGAGCGCTCTCAAGCTGGAGGACGGGGTGGAGGAGCCGCCCTCGGGGGGACGCAAGGAGCGGAGGAAAAGGGATGAGGGGCGGCGCGGGTGGCGATCCCAGGGCGGCTGCCCGGAGCCCAGCCGATGCCCAACCGCTGCTGGAGTCCCCTGGCACCACGAAGGAGCCCCACCCCCCCACCGAGGACCCGGCTGTCCCCACGCTGAGCAGCCCAGCAGCGTAAGTGCGGCTGGAGGTGGCCCGTGGGGGGATGCTCCTGGGATGGTGAAGATGCTGGGATGCGGCGTGAGCGGCGCTCGGGTCCGTTCCCAGTGCGGGGGGGGAGGGCAGCCCTGTGGGACCTGCTCTCGGTCACTGTCACCTCTTCCCAGACCCTGTCCCAGCAGCGTCTACAACAGCGCGTCCAGCGTGCGGCTGGCCATGGCCTCCCCCTCGGCCGAGAAGGAGCAGCCCCCGGGCCTGGGCGAGCGCAGCGTCTACAAGTAAGCAGCTGGGAGGGGCTGGGTGCACGGGGGGGTCCCCTGGGGCTGCAGGGGGATCCCAGGGGGGAAGCGGGGTCTGGGCAGGCACTGGGGCTGGAGAGAAGCGTGAGAGGGGAGTGTGCATCTGCGAGGGTCCGGCCAGAGATTCCAGGGCATCCTTCGGGCGCACACAGCTCTGCTCCAGCTCCAACTCGCTGCTCCTCTCTGTCCGTGTTGCCCTCTCCTCTGCCACTCTTCTGTCTTCCTTTTGCAGGCTGCACCAAACTGCCCTGTCTGGTAAGTGCCTGGGCTCTGCACGCGCGCGCTCCCTCCCGGCATGACGCTCCGGTGGGAGCGGGCACCCCGCCCCCCTCGCTGCCCCCTGCACCCACCTCGCTGCCCCCGCGCTCGCCTCTCCCCTCCGAGCCCTGCCTGCGGGACCCAGCCCACTCCCCCCATCAGCATCCCCCGTGGGGTGGATCCCCCCCTCCTGGGGTGAGGTGGCCCTGCTGGGGGTGGCACAGCCGCCCGGGGCTGGCATCGCCACCGTGGGGGCAAGCTGGGTGGCTCTGGTGGGGGGGACAGCGCCTCGTCTCGCCAGCACCCAATGCCGTGCGGTGCCCAGGCAGGAGGGCATTCGCAGGGGCTCTCGGCCCCCTCCCCATGAGCCCAAGACCGTGGGGTGACGGCGGGGCGAGGGTCCCATGCTGGAGGCTGCCAGGTGGGTGCGTACAGGAGGCACGAGCCCCGGGGGCTGCTGGCAGCGGGGCTAACCCCTTTTCCCTCAGGCGGGAGGATGCCCCCTCCTTGGTGGGGACAAGCCTATTTGAGGAAGTTTGAGTAAGTAGAGGCATGCGTGTGTCTCCAGGCATGCGCTTCCTCGGGCCAGCCCGGCCGGAGGTGTCTGGGCTCTGGTCACGCAGGGCATGAGGAGCAGGAGGGTCCCACGAGTCTCTGCCTGGGTCCCCTCCTGGGTTTTGCAGATTTTGGAGGAGGGTTGCGGTGAGCACCGGCTCCGTTGGGACCGACGGGTGATGGTGGCACCCGACGGCACGAGCCTTCAGCTCCTGTGGGGCTGTGGCATCCCTGTCCCCGAGCCGTGGTGGCATCACCCGTCTCTCTGCAGGGCTTGGAGGAGGTTGAATCCTCCAGGACCCGATGCGGTGTGGCCAGCACAGGGGGTTTCGGTGCTGCGGGGTGGCTGTGCAGTGCGCATGGCGTGGTGGCCCGTCGTCCCCGTCATCCCCGCCTTGCTCCCAGCCAGTGTCCACCCCTGTCTCGCAGAGCTCGCTTCTTGGAGAACCTGGCCGCAGCCCAGAAGGAGAAGATTTCATCCATGGCCAAGGACGGCTCGATGTCCTCGGCGTGCTGCGTGGAGCATCCCGCTGCTCTCGCATGGGACAGGGACAGTGGCACCCTGGAGCCCGGGACGGAGCCACCCAGCATAAGTAGGTGCTACCAGGGCGCGTGTTCCCGCTCGGCTCATGGGGGTCCCTGGGGTGGGTGTTAGTGGCCCCTCTGCCCCCAGCCCACGCCTGTGATACCCAGAGCCATGGAGGAGCTGGGTGGTGCTCCCCCATCCCGTCCGAATGCCAGCATCCGAGCACACCCACCCGGGAGCGGGACCCAACTCTACGCGCAGCCCAGCGCACCTGCCCCCTCCGAGGGGGGTGTCCCAGCCTCTGCCCCTCTCCCCGCAGGGTCCGCCTGGCTCGGCTGGACACCACCGACTCCTGCAGCACCATCTCCTCCGACACGAAGTTTATGCTGGACATGCTCTATGCCAAGGGCTCCTCGGAGCCGGGAAGGGAGAAGGTCCCGAGGGACCGTCATCCCCCTTGGTCCAGGGTGAGGCGGAGACAGACGCCGAGGGAGGTGGCAGCCGGGAGCAGGAGGGCCCTGGCTCCGTGGCAGGGCTCCAGACGGGCCAGTGGCCAGTGCCCATGCCAAGCTGGCAAGCACCTTGTCCAGCGTAGATGCCGAAGCCACGTGCAGAAGCTGGAGAACACCGGATGATGCCCATCAAGAAGGACGCGGAGCTGACATGGGAGCGCCTGGAGGCCAGTCCCGTGCAGCTGAAGATCAAGGACCTGGACTTCACTGATTTGGGGGAAGAAGATGACTTGACATCCTGGACACGGGCCCATGGCCAATGGCTCCTTCCTCTCCTGGCATCGAAGCAACGAGTGCTGGAGCTCTGGTTCCTCTCCTGGTTGCACCCCTCCACCTCCACCACTGGTTCCCGGCGCCACTCTCACCCTCACCTCCTGCGGTCCCCGGTGCCCACCTCCTCCACCTCCACCTCCTGCAGTCCGGCTGCCCACCCCACAGGGCTTCCAGGCCCCGTGGGACAGACGGCCCTTCCCAGGCCAAGAAAAAGAGGACAGTGAAGCTCTTCTGGAAGGAGCTGAAGCAGCTGGATGGCACTGGGCCGGGCAGGTTTGCCAGGCGACATGTGGGCGTCCCTGCAGAACGTTGAGGTCAACGCTGCCAAACTGGAGCATCTCTTTGAGTCACGGTCAAAGGAAGTGCCAACTTCAAAGGTACCAGCGGGCTGGCACCCATCAGCCAAGGGGACTTGAGGTGGGTGGGAGGAAGGCTGTTAGCTCCTGTGGGCACCCCAGGCATGCACCATCAGCCCTACCCTGTGCTGAGGATGGGTACCTGCAGCCCGGAGGCTTGGTGGGGATGGTGATGGGCAGTGTGGGTTTGGCTCACCACCAGGTCCCTCATCGGCTCCCCGTGTCCATGGTGTTTTCGTGCAGGCAGAGCCCTCTGCTGGCTGTCCCCATCCATCCTGTCCTCTTTGCAGAAGGCCACCGATGGGAAGAAGGTGGTGGTGGTGCTGGACCCCAAGAGGAGCAACGCCACTCAACATTGGCCTCACGGTGCTGCCACCGTGCACATCATCAAGACAGCAGTGCTCAACTTTGACGAGTTTGCAGTCAGTAAGGAAGGGATTGAGGTGAGCACGAGGAAGCTTGGCCCCTCTGAGGTCTTGTGTGGGTCGTTTCCCTGGCCAGGAGGCCTCAGTGCCACGATGTCTGCGCTGCCAGCCCTGGGGTGGCATGGCCACGGTAACACATCTGGAGTCTGACACAACCCTCTTTGCCTGCTCCAGAAAATCCTGACCATGGTCCCGACTGAGGAGGAGAAGCAGAAAATTCAGGAGGCTCAGCTGGCAACCCTGATGTGCCCTTGGGCTCTGCGGAGCAGTTTCTGCTCGCCCTGTCTTCCATCAGCGACCTCACGGCCAGGCTCAGCTCTGGGCCTTCAAGCTGGACTACGAGAGCCTGGAGCAGGTACAGAGCCGTGTACCCCATCTGCCCTCCACCCTCCTGCTGCTGCCAGCTCCAGCAGGGCCGAGTGCCGAGCCAAGCGCGTTCCTGGTGGGGACCAGCCATGTCCAAGTACGGGAGGGGCCGTCCTGGCTGGGGACAGGCTGCAGGTCCCCAGGCGAGGTTGGGCTTGGTTGACCATGAGGTGGTTGTTCTCATGGGCAAGGGGGGAAATGCTGAAGCTCCCAAGGGAGAGGTGGCCAAGGGGTCTCACCTGCATCTCTTCTCACCCAGGAGATTGCAGAGCACTCTTTGATCTGAAGGTGGGCATGGAGCAGCTGGCCTAGAAATCACACCTTCAAGTGCATCCTGGCCAAGCTGTTGGCCATGGGCAACTTCTTGAACGGCTCCCAGGTGAGGAGCAGGGTGCGGAGGGACGTGGCCTGTCTTGAGTGCCGCAAGGACAGGACCAGCCATGGTGTGGGGGTACCCAAGAGGGACCATGGGACGGTGCCTGAGGCTGGGTGGTACTGGTGGGGGCCCAGTGGGTCTGCAGACTGGAGGTCTGCTGAGGAGGGATGGGGAGGGCCCAGCTGAGTCCTTTGGGGTTTCAGAGCAGAGGCTTTGAGCTGGGCTACCTGGAGAGAAGGTCTCGGAAGTGAAGGACACGGTGCACCGGCAGTCCCTGCTCCACATCTCTGCCAGATGGTGGTAGAGAAGTTCCAGAAACCACTGACCTCTACTCAGAGATTGCCTCCATCACCCGCTCAGCCAAGGTGAGGCAAGGCGAGGTGTGGGTCCCATGGCTGCCCAGCTCAGCCAGCACGGCCGAGGGCGACGGCTCGCTCTTCCAGGTTGACTTGATGAGCTGGCCAACAGCCTGGTGCAGCTGGAGCGGAGGTGCAGGGCCTCCTGGGACAACCTGAAGGTGATTGCAAGCCCGAGACCAAGCTGGTGCTGAAGAGCAAGTGACAGACTTCCTCAAGGACAGCACCCAGCGCATTGTCGTCTTGAAGGTGGTGCACAGGCGCGTCCTCAACAGGTCGGTGGCTCGAGGTCCTGGGGACGCGGTGGGAACCCCGCGGTGCCGTTGGTGGCCCGCCGTGACCGACGTCCCCGCAGGTTCCACTCCTTCCTGCTGTACCGGGGTACCCAGCGAGCGTGGCGCGGGACGTGAAGTGACGCCCATCTGCAAGCTGCTGCGGGAGTTCGCCCTGGAGTACCGCACCTGCTGGGAGCGCGTCCTGCAGCAGCAGAAGAACGGGCCGCCCACCGCGAGCGCAACAAGACCCGGGGGACGGCTCATCACCGAGGTACGGGGACGCTCGGCCGGCCACCACCACCAGGTGATGCCCCCACAGGTCCCCAACGCCCGCCTCTCCCCCTGCTGCAGACCGAGAAGTTCTCTGGCATCGCCGAGGCCGCTTCACCACCCGCCGTGGTGTCCAGTGGCCCCGAGGAGCAGATGGAGGCGGGTCACGAGAGCATGAAGACCCTGCTGACCTCCCCACAGACGCCCCTGCCGCCGCAGCCGGGCCAGCCGGGGTAGGAGCGGGGTGGCAGAGGCACTCAAGGCGTGCCCGGCTGGCTGGGCACGGCTGATGCCAGCATCCCCGTTGTCCCCGTGCAGGGACAGGGCACGCCACCCCAGCCCAGGGCTCTCCAGCCCAGGAGGACGTTCCCAGCTCCCCCGACGATGCTTCGGATGAAATCATGGACCAGCTGGTGAAATCGGTGACTCACAACGCCAACCCCCGGCCTTGCGCCAACAAGGAGCGCAGGAGGTCCCGCGGCAATAGGAAGTCCTGTAAGTCCCATCCCCGTCCCCGTGCCCTGTCCCATCTTTGTCCCCATGCTCTGCCCCTGTCCCTGTACTCTGTCCCTTCTCTGTGCTCTTGCCCAGATGCTTTTTCCCATCTCGGTGTCCCTGTCCCCTTGCCCTGTCCCATCTCTGTCTCCATCCCATCTCCGTGTCCCTGGCCCATGCCCTATCCCATCTCTGTGTCTCTGTCCCATCTCCGTGTCCCTGTCCCCTTGCCCTGTCCCATCTCTGTGTCTCTGTCCCTTCTCCATGCCCCTGGCCCCATGCCCTGTCCCATCTCCGTGTCCCTGTCCCCTTGCCCCGTCCTGTCTCTGTCCCATTTCCGTGTCCCTGTCCCCTTGCCCTGTCCCATCTCCATGTCCCTGTCCCTATGCCCTGTCCCATCTCTGTGTCTCTGTCCCATCTCTGTGTCTCTGTCCCATCTCCGTGTCCCTGTCCCCATGCCCTGTCCCCATGCCCTGTCCCATCTCTGTGTCTCTGTCCCTTCTCCGGGTCCCTGTCCCCATGCCCTGTCCCATCTCTGTGTCTCTGTCCCTTCTCCAGGTCCCTGGCCCCATGCCCTGTCCCATCTCTGTGTCTCTGTCCCTTCTCCAGGTCCCTGGCCCCATGCCCTGTCCCATCTCCGTGTCTCTCTCCCCATGCTCTGCCCCGTCCCTGTACTCTGTCCCATCTCAGTGTCCCTGTCCCTGTGCCCTGTCCCACCTCTGTGGCCCTGTTCCCAGGCCCTGTCCCTGTACTCTGTCCTGTCTCCCTGCCCAGATGCTCTTTCCCATCTTTGTGTCCCTGTCCCCATGTCCTGTCCCATCTCTGCGTCTCTTTCCCGCGCTCTGTCCCCATGCCTTGTCCCACCTCCTGTGTCCTTGTCCCCGTGCCCTGCCTGGCTCCTTCCCCACGGGCCACCCCCGACCCCCCACGTTGAGCCCACCAGCCCGCAGCAGGAGGTCCCCTGAGACCAGACCGCTGCACCCCATTCCCCCCTCCACCCCCGCAGCATGCCAGGGCCACCGTGTCCGGGCAGGCCCGCAGCGCGCGGGGACCCGGCAGCCCGCGCTGCTCCGGCTGCCAGTGCCACGCTCTCCTCTTCCCGCAGTGAGGCGGACGCTGAAGAGCGGGCTCAGCGACGACCTGGTGCAGGCGCTGGGCCTGGGCCGCGCGCCGGCATGGAGGTCTGAGGGGGCCGAGGGGGCTCGCGCTGCTCCCCAGGGCGGACGTGGTGGCAGGCTCTACTGCCCCGGGACCGGCACGCTCTGCACCCTTGGTCTCGCCTCGCTTTTCCCTGCTGACCTCCCGCTCCCGGCGGTGTGGGGGGCAGCAGGATGGGAGTGATGCCCCGGAGCTGCTCCGGGGTGGCCGGGATGGAAGATGCTCAGCGCCCGTGCGTGGGTTGTACTTCTCAACAGTATTAGAGGGGTCACGGGGCTGGACCCAGACCCCCTCTGGGCACTGGGTCTGGCCTCTGGCCACTGTGGCAATAAAATGACCCTGAAATGCTGCCAGCGTCCCTTGTCTCTGCACCGGCGTCACCCTGCTGCTGGGCTGCGGTGCTGGAGGCTCTTGGTGCCGCGGGCTGGAGCAGGCAGTGCCGAGGGCGGTGGCAGGAGGGAAGGGGGGATGCTCCTTCCGCATCCCTGGGGAAGCTGGCGCCGTGGTCCTGAGCAGAGCTGGGTGCTGCCGGACATGTCCCCGGGCTGGCCCTGCCTGGGGAGCCCGGTTGTCCCCCACGGAGGCACCAAGCCGGCACCCCTCCTGCTGCATCACAGCCCCCCCGCTGCCCGGGGCGACTCGCGCGCGGCCGCAGCAGCCAGCCCTGTGGCTCGCAGGCACCGCGGCTCTCCCGGGGACAGCGCGATCCCCTCTGTGCCGGGACACCCAGGGACACCCTGCCAGAAGGCGCGAGGACTGCTGCCAGGCCTCAAGGCCGTACACGCTCAAGGGCAGGAGCAGAGCAGCGGCTGGAGCGCGAGGCCACGGCGCAGTTCACATCAGGCGCGTATGCCCTGTCCCACCCCCCCCTCCCCTGGGGGACCTTAGCCAGCCCAGACCTGGGTCCCAGGCAGGGTTGTTCCCCTCCTGGAGCAGGCCCGGGGCACAGCAGCCACGTTGCCCCCCCGCAAACCCGGCCCTGGCCAAGCGGCGAGCCTCAGAAACCTCCCTGTGCTTGGCAGAGACGGGCTGCCTCACGGTGTGAATGCTGCCAGGGCAGCGCCTGCCTGTCCCCGGGGAGCCTGGGAGGTGTCCAGGCAGGAACATGCCACCTCCTGCCATCCCAGGCACAGGTTAAAACCCACGCTGGGTGCTGGCTCCCTGTGGGTGCCAGATGGTGGGTGAGTACCATTTCTGGGCATCCCCCTCTGCCAGCTGCGGTGCTTCGGGCACCGTCACCTGTGGCAGAGGCATTTGGGAACGATGTCACGTCATCCATCACGGCAGCTCCACCTTGGCGCTGCCTCCAGCCCCGAATCCCGCACGGCAGGTCTCTGAGGCTTTCAAGGAATGAAGAAAAACTCCACCGGGCAGGGCAGCTTCTTCCTCCCGGCTACCCTCTGCCCAGGGCTGTCCCTCTCCCGCGAGGCTGGACGCGCCGGTGGCCTCGGAGGAGCTGGGCAGTGCCAGCCCGCCCAGCTTGCGAGGTGCCTGCGATGGTCCCGGGTGGCTTTGGGGACAGTGGGATGCCACGCCAAGAGCTGCAGGTGTCCCAGAGGTGCCCCAAGACGTTGGACTAGTTCTCCTGCCCTGCAGGTGCTTGACTTGGGTCCCCAAAGAGAGGACGAAGAGGTCAGGAAAGGCGACATTGAGCCGCTCAGATGCACAGCAGGAAGGAGAAAGGGGTAGAAAAGCATCTGCCCGACCCCCTGCACCCGCTTCAGGTACCCAAAGTGACGTTATACACGCGACAACCCCAGGGCTGTCACTCCCAAGGGCTCACCGGGGGAAACTGAGGCAGGGTGCCAGTGAATGCCCCCCCTCGAGTAGTTTGGCGGCACTCGGGGTGGCCGTGTCCTCAGCGAAGGCCTCTGCCAACCCATTTATTTTTTTCCAGCTGGGTTTTTTTTTGCAGCCTTGATGTATTTCCAGGATGCCCAGCCTGGCCCTGGACACACGCTGCCCTTGAGCGGCGCCTGAAGTGCTTGGCTGGGCCGCAGCGCAAGCGGCTTACGCCAACAAAACGCCAGGCAGGCGCAGCCCCCCCCGGGAAGGCGGAGGGGGTGGCGGGATCCGGAGATCCTTTGGGAGCGGAGGCAGGTTCGTAGGCTGCCGTACGCGGCTTGGTGGGGGACCTGGGACACGTGTGGCCTCCGGGCAGCATCAGCAGAGCCGGGGTTGGGGTGCTGCACCCCCGGGAGGATGCTCCGGGTGGGATGAGGTGGTCCTGCCTGCACCTCGCGGCACCCGCCACCTCCATCCCTGCCTCCATCCCTGCCTCCATCCCTGCCCGCGCCCGGGCTCAGCCCTGCGTGGCTCCTGCCCACGCCAGCCCCAGGGCCACCAGCTGTGTCCTGCTGCCACGAGGGGGCACGGCGGCCACGCACACGACGAGGCCACCCGAAACGACGCTCCGCGTCCCGCTGCTCTTGGGGCGCTCGCCCGCTGGCCTTCAGTTTGCTGTTCTCCCCTCCCTGGCACCCCGGGGGGCTGCACCCTGCTCCCCCCCTCCCGGCGAGACGTCCTGCCGCTTCCGCGTCCCTGGTGGAACGACAGCCACGTCCTTGGTCCCGGCCGTTTGTCTGGCTGGCGGGGACGGGCTCCCGTCCCCCCGTGCTCTGCCGTCTCTCCCGCGCTCGGCCCTGGCCCCCGTCTCGCCCTGGCCCCCTTCCAGGCAGCGGGGAGGAGCAGGGGACAGCGGGGACGAGCCCGGCTCCGCTTGCTGTCACATTTACCCCCTTCTGTAGCGGTTTGTCGGCAGAGCCTGTGCTGGAAGATGTCCCCTGCCTCCTCCATCCCACCCTGCCAGCCCTTTCCACGGGACTGTCCCTGCACGGGGTCCTCTTTGCTGCCACGCTCCGAGGTCGGTTCCAGCCTCGTGCCACGCGGGCACATCCCCGCTGCCTTCCTCGAGCTTGGAGGGGGACCACGCGCGGTCCTGGGCTCGTGGCTGCCACGAAGCCCCACCACCTCGCGTGAGAAGAGCCGTTCCCACCAGGGACAGCACAACCTCACCTTTGTTCGTGGGTTGGAGCCATCCAGAGGGCTTCTTGCAAGCACCGGTGCGCCCTGGCCACCTTCCAGGAGCATCATCATCATCTGCCCCCCTCCAAATTCCTCCTACTGTCTCACCTGGAGGACTCCTCCTCTACCTCCTGGCCCCAACCCTCTTAAGCAACCCCAGGCTGGCAACACGCTCCGTTCTGCAACCACCTTCCCCAGCAGGACGGAGGCGTGGGACGGGAACCAGGTCACAGCTGCCGGGACCTATTGCCCTCTCCCTGGGTGCAGAGGCGGCAGGATGTCACCCGGAGCGTGGCCCAGACGATTCCCCTGGGATCTGTCTCGTGGCCAAAGGGGAGCCACGTTTGCCCCGTCCCCATCAGCCTAATATCGAGGTAGACGCCCTGTGACGAGCACGGGAGAGACGGGAGATGGGAGGGTGATGCTGGGCTGGCAAAGCAAGCCTGGCACGGGCACCACGTGTGCCCAGGGAGATGGGGGACGCAGAGCACCCAGCATTAGCGGAGCTGGGAGCACGTCGGAGTGTCACCGACGCTTCCCAGCCACGCCGAAGGAGTGAGGTCCCTACGTACAGCCCAAAAGCAGCTCTTGTTTGGAGAACCGTGGTGCAGAAAGCCCGGCTGGCGTGGCGACACGGGGTCCTCACCGGGGCGGAAAAGCTCGAGGTCAGGCTGGGGAGCGGCTTCCCAGAAGGTGAAACCTCTCCCGAAGCCATGAATGTGGCTGGAAGCGGAGCCGTGTTTTGTAAATACCTGGGGATCCTGCGCAACCTGAATAAAACAAGTCGGAGGCAGGAATTTTCCGAAGACGAGGGGATTTGCAAAGAGGCAGATCCGGGGTCAGCACTCGGCTGGATGCTCCGTGCTGCCAGCGACGCTGTCCTGGGGAGGAGCCCCGGTACTCCCCGAAGGAGCTGCTCCAGCCGCAGCACCCCGGGAGCAGAGAGGTCCTGCCAGGAGCTGGGGAGAGGTTTGGGCTGTGCCCACCACCCAGCCGAGGTGCGTGGAAACCCCCCGCAGCTGGAGGCTCAGAGCCTGGGGCTCAGGCTGATCCCACCAACGTGGCGTCAGATCCACGGGATGATGGGCACAAAGGGTTGCCTGTGTTTTACAGCAGCAAAACAGAAGGAAAACCCCCCAAAAAGACCTCGGATACGACCCGAAGTTGGAAACAAGGGATGGACAGTCCTGGGAGGAGAAGGGGGGGAGAAGATCCCAGCACAAGGAGTTAAGTGGCTCCTTGGGCGGCTGTGGCCATGCCGTGGGAAGTGTCTCCAGGTTGGGCTTTGGTAGACCCAGCTTCCATACCCTGGGCTTGGGGAAGGATCATGGGGACATTGAAGAGTTGGGTGCAGGAAAGGCTTCCTGGAGCTGAGCCTGGCTTAGCTCGATCGCAGCCACCCGCGGATCTGCCCTCCCTGGAGAAGAAAGCCACGATAACAGAGAGCTCCCGCTCCGGCAGCGAAGTCCAACCAGAACCAGTAGAACAGCGCAAGTTCAGCAGCAGGACACAAATATTTGATGCTGGGAGTAATTAATCACTGTCCTCTGCAAGACGCTTTGGGTCAAAACGAGAGTTAATTGCAGGCAGCGCAATGGCCTTGTCACCCCTGAACTGTCTCCGGCCCCAGACGCCAACGGGCTCCAGTGTCTCGCATCTTCACCGCGAAGAAGGATGGACCCACATCCGTCCCAAGGGCTCTTTGAGGACATGGTGTGGGAGAGAAGGACCCCATCTACTGTAGTTGGCGAAGGACATTTCCAGCATCCCCTTTCCCGTGGGCTTGAGAGTCCGTGGTAGGTACCCAGCCCACAAGTGACATCCAAGGGGGTCCCAGCCCCACGGTCCCCTCTCCTGAGACAACTGCTCCTGGGGAAGGACTATACCCGTGGCCCGTGCGAGGAAGCCAGCGCTGGCACAAGTCTCCATCAGCGCTGAGCAGACAGAAGTGCCCTGTTAGGCACGCACCTGGGTGGTGTTTCCTAAGGAGATAATAGCTGTGGAAGAAGGACTTGCTGTTTTGGAGCAGATTAAGTACCTGTGGGAGCAGCGTGGATGAATCACATCCCTCATGGGCTTAGAGCCCCTGGAAATGGCTCATGGCGCTTTGAAAACAATGTCATGAATCTTCTGCGGATGAGATTAGGGAGTGGAACAATTATTTCGAAACCTGTTAGTCATGGGAGGCTCCACGGAGCTGGAGGAACAGCCTAGGGCAAGGGGAGCACTAGGAGGGCGCGATGTGTCCCCCCGCCGCGGCCCTGGGTGAGCAGCCCCAGGAAGGGTGTGGGAGGCGGCCTGCGGTCGAACCAGCCCCGCGTCCCCTGAAAAAAGACGAGCTGTGATGAGCGAGAACGGGTACAGAAGAGCTCAAGTAGGTCAAAAGGTAATGGGGCTATCACCCAGCGTTTCCTAACAGCGCAGCGCGGCTGGGAGGCACCTCCGGTGTTGAGCAATGGGAGGATGAGCGAGGCCAGGCACCGTCTTCAAGGGAATAGCCACCAAGGTGACCCTAACCTCGCGTCGGCCTCCTTGGGGCAAGCCGGGGAACTGCCAAGGCTCGCAAAGGGCGCTGGTGGTCCAGCCCCACTCCACCGGACCTCTCGGCGAGAGCATCCGCGGAAACCCCTGACTGCGGCCAACAGAGCACACCATGGCTATCTACAACCCACCTCGAGGTGTCCCACAAGAAGGGCATCCCGAGCCCATGCATGAGGAGCTCTGGAAGGGATGGATGAACAGACACCCAGCTCTGAAGGAGACGCGGGAATTCCCGTTGCAATTTGGGAACGGCCACATCTGCCCTTGCTGAAACGCCGCCATTGGTACCGACTCTACGTTTCGGCTCTCTCTGTGAAGCACCGTGTCCCTCTGGCTCGGCCGGTGCGGCAAGGGATGCTCTCTCTGGAGACCACGTCTTTGGAAAAGCACCTTTCTCCGACAGGATTTTTCAAGCCCCGGGGAAGTGATGGGTGGGGATGTTTAACAGGGGCCTCTTCCCTGAGGCTCTGCCTTGTGGCCACCTCCATTGTTTTCACCGAATTCAGTAGCCAGTGCCGCAAGGCAAGCGGATTCCTGCCGGAGAGCCCGCGGCCACGCTGTTGGGAACATCCCTCCTCGTCCTCTACCTCGCCGGCATTCCCGGCATTCCCCTGCCTGGAAGAGCAGGGCTGCGAACCCAACCGGATCCCACCACCACACCCGGCAAAACCACCCCAGCCTGTTTGACGCTGCACTTCTGCAGCGCTGCCGCCGCCGTCACCGCTGACGAAATGTGTTTTTTCCGCCGGGTACCGGGGGGGTTGTTTCCAAGAAGGATGGCACGGGCCTCCACTGCCATCGCCGCCACCGTGCCAGGGCTCGCGGGGTCCGGCAGGGCAGCCGGCACCGATGGCAGCCCGGCTGGCAGAGCCTGGCTCCTCCGGGATCGGAGACCGGGGTTGATGCTGGCACGAGAAAGCCTCTCGCCCTCTGCGCAGAGGGCACCGAGGGTCAGGCCCACGGCAGAGCCGTACGAAGGATCACCGAGTACGGAGACTTGGTGAAATATTAAAGCAGGTGCTTAATAAAGCGAGCCCAGCAGCAGCAATTACCCTGGGTGATAAACCTGGGAAGGAGAGGACTTTGTCCCGCAGCCGGGGCAGTGCATGGAGCTCCTGCCGGCACTCACCGGGGTTGGCACGGACCTGGCGCCTGGCGCGGCACGGCACGGCAGGGCTTCCCTCGATCTCCGTGGCACCAGCTGGGCCAAGCCGGGAGCCAAGCTTCCAGCACGGCTCGCCGCGCCGCAGCCCCGGAATAACGCTGGGTAGCCGGCGGCAGGGTGCTGCCCGCTCGGAGTGGCGAACCAACGCCGGGGTGCTGAGAAACGGTTGGGATCAGCCAGGGGTCATTAGCCCCACATCCCTGGGGGGGGGATTCACACCTTACCTGCCTGCTCCGGGCACTGGAGAAACCCGAGCGCGGCTGGCCAAGGCGCCGGGACCCGGGCGGCACGTGGCCCGGTGCCTGTATGGGCTCCCCCGGCAGACGAGCAGGTCCTGGGGGAGCGAGGGGAGACACCGAGGGAGGGGCGGCCACGGGGGGGGCCGTGCCCTCTGCTCCCCCTGTCCCCAGCAGGGCGCGGGCGCTGGTGGGCACTGGGGCTGGCCCTGGCAGCGGGCAGGCACCCGCCCTCCCGCCCAGCGGGGCTGAACGCACCCGCCCGGGAGCTCTGCCCGGCGTGGGCACCAAGCCAGGCCGTGCCAGGCCGAACCGAGCCGAGCCGAGCCCTGCCGTGTCGAGGTGTGCTGAACCCCGCTGAGCCGAGTTGGACCGAACTGAGCTGAGCTGTGCCTACCTAGGCGGCACGATTGTCCCGAGCCGTGCTGAACCGAGCCGAGCTGAGCTGCGCTGTAGGTGGCACGACATCTCCAAGCCTTGCTGAACCGAGCCGAGCCGTGCTGAACCAAGCCAAGCCATGCTGAACCGAGCCGAGCTGAGCCGCGCTGTGCCTGCGCAGCGGCATGATGTTCTGAGCTACGCTGAAGTGAGCTGAGTTGTGCTGTGTCGAGCCGAGCTGAATCAAGCTGAGCCGAGCTGAGCCATGCCTGCCTGGGTGGCACGGTGTCCCCGAGCCAGGCTGAGCGAGCCAAGCTGAGCCGTGCCAAGCTGAGCTGTGCCTACCAGGTGGCACAATGTCCCGAGTCATGCTGAACTGAGCTGAGCTGAGCCGAGCCAAGCTGTGCCTACCCCGGTGGCATGATGTCCCGAGCCGAGCTGAGCTGAGCTGAGCTGTGCCTACCCAGGTGGCACAGTGTCCCGAGCCGTGCAGAGCTGAGCTGTGCCGAGCCGAGCCGAGCCGAGCCGAGCCAGGCTGAGCCGTGACCTACCCAGGCGGCACAAGGTCCCGAGCCTTGCAGAGCCGAGCTGAGCTGAGCTGAGCCGTGCCTACCCAGGCGGCACGGTTGTCCCGAGCCGGGCTGAGCCGAGCCGTGCCCAGCCGAGCCGTGGGTGGCACGGTGTCCCGCCGGCTCCGCGCCGCCGGCCGGCCCCGCTCCCCGGTGGGCGCCGGTGGGTGCCGGTGGGTGCCGGTGGGCGCCGGGCCGGTCCCGGCGGTGCCCGGTGCCCCCGGCGCGGGCCCGGTCGTCTCCCATTGGCGGGGGGCGGGCGCGGCGCCGCCCCTTTCCCGCCGCCTGGGCGGTATAAACGGGCGCGGCGGGCCGGGCGCGGCGGACAGCGGCGGGGCGGGGGCCCGGGATGGAGCCGGGGCTGGAGCGCTGGGCGTACGGCGCGCTGTGGGCGGCGCTGGCCGGGCAGCCTGGCGCTGGCGGGCGGCCCGGCGGGCGCTGGGGCCGGGCCGGGGGCTGGTGCTGCCCCTTGCGCTGCTGGCCGGGCTGCAGAGCCTGTGCCGCGCCTGCCTGCCGCTGCCCCTGGGGCTCGCCCTGGCCGCACGCCGCCGCCTGCCTGCTGCTGTGGCGGGCATCGCCCCGCAGGCTGCTGCCGGTGGCGGGCAGAGCCGTCATCGTCACAGGTGAGTGCGGGGACACGGCCTCGACGCCCCGACGGCCCCCGGCGTGGGCTCGGCGGGGAGCGGGGGTGGCCGCTGGGCCGGCGCTGCGAGCGGGGTCCCGGGTGCCGTCCCGTTGGCAGAGCAGCGGCACGGCCACCGGCTCGCTCCTCATCCCTCCCTCCTCCTCCTCCGTGCGCCAGCAGAAGTGGCTGGGCTGGACCTGCCATTGCCAATGCCCTGAAGCGAGGGGGCTTTGGGGAGTTGCCTTTGCCCCCTGCCAGTGGCTCCTTGGTGCTCGCCACGAGTCGCGGCGCGATGCTTCACCCGAAAGCCGGGAGGTTGGACGGGACACGTGGTGGGGCTGGCGCAGAGCCGGACCGCTGGTTTGGGAGCACCTCGGCTGGCCTCTCCTCCCCTCTGGAGCCATGCTTGTTCTTAGAAAGCCGCTCGTGGCATCTCTAGAGGCTGCAATGGAGCCGGCTACCTGGGGCTGAGCGCCGCTGCTTCGTCCCGAGCTCTGTCCCGGGAGCTGCTGGGGGCAGTTGAGGCTGTTCCCCGTCTTTGCGGGGGCATCCCTGGGAAGTGCTGCTCAGCCGCTGCCCGGCTCCTCCATGGGGAAGGTGGTTCTGCAGGGGATGTGCTGAGCTCCCAGCCCGGGCTTCGCACAGCTCTGGCTTGGTGCCTGAATCCCTTTAGGATGTCTGGGTATACAAGAGCGTTCCCCTCTCCTTCCTCCTGGCAGCGGGACTGGAGGATGATGAAGGTGGGGGGGTCAGCAGGTGCCTCGCTGCGAGACGATGGCAGCAGGCGCGGGGTGAGCAGGAAGCGCTGGAGCCGGGGTGGTGGTTGCCGCAGGTGTGCCGGGAGGGTGCTGCCCGCTCCGCGTGGGTGCGGAGGGGAGGGAAGCCCGTGGGCATGGCCTTGGTTGGCGCTCCCGAGGATGGGCACCCGCATCCTGGTGGGAATGTCTGGGTTGGGCTTGGAGACCCCCAAGTCAGGGAAGGGGGTTTGTGTGTTTCCCGGAAAACCGGGTCTTGCGATGGAGACGTGCTTTGAGAAGGAGAGGTGAGAGCCGGGTCCCCCGTCCAGCTCGAAGGGCTCTGCGGCGCCGGTGGGAAGCGGAGGGAGGTCTCGCCGGAGGAGGAGGAGGAAGCTTGGAGGAGCAAGGCAGTGGATGAATGAATGATTCAACCGAGTGAAGGTCAAAGCCGCGGCGGGGCAGGGTTGCCTGGGAGGACATTGTCTGACAGCCGCGCGCATCGCAGGTGCCCTGTGGCACGCCAGGTCGAGCAAGCCCTGGCTCTGTGGCATTGCCTGTATAATTAGTAAGTCAGTGGCTGGAACAAGGTGTTCTTGCCCTCGTGCGTTGAGGTGACACCTCGCAGCGCTGGTTTGTGTTTGCTCTCAGCTGTAAATACTCTGTGGTTTTACAGGTTCGAGGCAGCAGCCTGCGGTGCGGGATCGGCGTTTCCTTGCTGCTGCTCCGGCAGGTGCATGCCAAGGGGCAGATGTGAGGGCTGCTCTGCCTGGGACCGGCATCCCTCGCTCGAGTATTTGCATAGTAATGGCCTGATTCTTTTGCGGATTAATTCTGGCCACCTCCTGGTAACTGGGTATTGAGTGTCTCCTCTGGGAGCAGCCAGGGAGGGCCAGTGGAGGAGCAACTTCTCCTGGAGAAAGGCAGCCTGGCCTTCCTCCTCTGGCCCATGGGAAGCAAAACACGGCCGAGGGAGAAGCGCGGAGTTGGGTGCCTGGGGACGCTGGGCGTCAGTGAGGGTGTGCGAGGTCGGGGACAGGGCTTCTGCCACACTGGGTGTCGTGCTGGACCCTGCAGGTCAACGCAGAAATGCAACCAAGTCCCCTGCTGATGCCTGCCACGGCGCAGCGCAGGTCCCAGCCCAAGAAGCTTTGGGCGTCATTTCCTCTTACGCTTCTTGGCTGCTGGCTTAATCCTGCAGCAGGGAGTTGCAGGGGTTCCGTGATGCTTACCTGGAGCAAGGGAACGTGGCTGCGGTGCTGTTGTATCTCCTGGTCAAGGTGTCCCGGCTCTTCCAGCTGCCTGCTCTCCCAGACCCCCCGGGAGCAACCCCAACTTGAGCTCCACATGTGGTGCTCCAGCCCCACGTGCTGCTCTGGACGTCGTTAGCTAATTGAAACCTAGTTTATGGGAAGAGTTGAAGGGAAACGAACTGTGCAGCTCGGTGGGAAAGTAGCGGAGCAGCTGTGGAGCTGCTGCAGAGCAAAGCCGCTGACCCTGCGGTAGCAGCGTGTGCACAGAACAGGACTGGAAAGTCGTGGCGTGTCCCATCTGGTGCAGGTTTGCATGTCAGGTGTTGCACATGGGGTGGGGCTTGGCCAGAGCAGGGATGGGCAGCTGCCTGCTCTGCCTGCTGCGGAGGGAGCGAGAAAATGCTGTGGTCTCATGGTGCATCACCTGGGCTAGCAAAGTAGGTGGCCATAGTCCCTGCGGCGCTGTGTTTATCCATGGCTGCGAACCATGGGGCTCTGCTCTGCATCCAACTGTCGGCTGCTACGGGCGTGCGGCTGCGGAGTACGCGGCCCTGGCAGGGGGCAAGGAAAGCGTTAATCCTGCCTTCCTGGGGAGGTCACAGCTGTTGCAGTGAGGAGGAGAATGCCCCTCCTGTGCAGCCTGGGCTGGGAGAGGTCAGCCCCGGGAGGACAGGAAGGATGAGGAGGGGAGCGGAGATCAGCTGCTCCGGCCCGGTGCTGGAGGGAGACGGCAGCAATCTCCCCCGCTGCCCCTTGAGTGTTGTCCTGAGCCAGCCTGTGAGTCCAAACCTGCCCTCAAAAAAATGAGCCCACGGTCTGGCACAGGCTTTGGCCAAGCATGGGGAGCTGCAGGGACCCCAGCATGCCTGCGGTGTGGGCAGGCTGGGCACGGGCAGCTGCCTGACCCGAGCCTGATCCGGCACTGGCAAGCTGCGGGGTAGCCGATACCCGGCATCCCTGTGTGCGGTCAGGGCACCCCAGGGTGCTGATGCCGGTGGCTGGCACCACGGGCCAGCGGCGCAGGCGTGTGCCGGCGGCTCCCTGGGAGCAGCCTTGCTCTGAGCATCAAAAGGGCTGGTTTCTGTGCGCGTGCCCCTTCCCGAATCTGGAAACAGCACTTTGGGTGTCCTTAGGTGTGCGAGGGTCCCCTGAGCCATGTGAGCCAAGAGGAGGGGTGTTGCTTGTATCCCCTATCTCCTTCCTATCGGGAATCGATGTAGAAGTGCTCCAGCTCGGCAGCCTTGTGCGAGGGGGGTGGTTTGCGAGAGCCGCCCTGCGGGGAGGCAATGAGCTATGCTGCTCTGGCCTCTCCAGATCCAGGCACTTCATGCAAGGCTTGGTTTTGCCTGGCTCGGTTTAGACGTGAGCCTAGGTCATCCTTTGGTCCCTCTTGGTCTTAGCGGAAGGCTGGTGAAATCCGGCGATTCCACGGAAACCACCCACCGAGCTGGGTTTCGGGTTTGGAGGTGGTGGAGGGACGCTGTGAGCATCAGGGGCTCAGCAGTTGCGAGCCCCTCGCTGTCTGTAGCTCTGCCGCGTGCGACTGCTTGGGGTGGGTTTCGGGCGGCAGCCAATCGCCCCAGTTTACTGCGGATCATCTTGAGAAGGATCCGAACCGAGAAACAGCCCGTAGCCCTCGCGTACCCGCAGGGTTTTTGCCAGAAGCGGAGGGAAGACACGAGCTGCGTAGCAAGATATTGATTCTTACGCTTCAGCTTGGACGAGTTGAAGGTAGTTGAGTCGTTTTGCTCCGTCTGTGGAGGCTGCACCTGAATTACACGGCGTGAAATAACCGACAGCACAGGATCTGCTGCCTCGGGGAGGGATTGGGTCCCTGCATCCCTCTTCCTCCTCGGTGTAGCCTGCAAAGCCGGGGGCACGTGCAGACGGTCTGTCCCCCAACAAATCACCTTGTGAACAAAGCAGTTGGCAGGTCGGGCTGCCTGCAGACCCCAAACCTGCCGTGTTCTCCTCCCGCCTCCTTCACCGCTGCAGGAAACGCGGGTTTTCTGGTGAGGCTCTCCTGTTACAACTGATGCCCCATTAACAATCGAAATGGGTCAGCGCTTCGATCGTGTTCAAGGTTAACGGAGGTTTTGCAAACTTGATCGTAGTCAAGCGGCGCTTCAACGTTTCCCATGGACTCACCAGATGTTGAAGCATTCTGGTGACTGCGGCAGGGACAGAGTGATTCAATCCAGATGTCGGGATTCCTCACTGTTCTGCCGCGAAGGTAAACGCCTTTCCTCCAGCATTGCTCCCATCTGGACTTTGATGCTCTTAGTCCCATTTTCCAGCTTAACTGGGCGACTGGGAGATGCCAGGGGTCCGGAGCTTTGGGGCTGCTGAGGCATGCGTGCTGGCTCGGAGACGGGCACCTCCGCTCGGGGGCACGGCTGGAGCGACGGCACGGCACGCTGCAGCCTGCGCTCGGTGCTGAGCCTGCGGCAGCCTCGCGACGTGTAAAGCTTTGTGCAGCGACGCATAGGTCTCCATAGGCAACTTCTACTCTGCTTCCGAGCCAGTGAGGCAGCTCGGAGACACCCGAGGTCTTCCCCGGGCTAAGCGCAGGCTGAAAACCGGCTCGTTCCCTGGAACTGCTCTGGTTTTCCAGGATCTATTAAAAATAACAGCAGAGACAACTGCTCCTCCAAGCTGAGGGAGGACAGGACCAAAACCAACACCCAAGCTCCAACCCTGGTGTACAAGCAGTCCCTTGCATATTTAAAGAAAATAATAATAAATGCAGCGTTTTAACTCTCTAGTTATGGGTTTGCTGCCGGTTGCTGGGAGCAGAGCAGAAAAACCTGCTTTCCCTTGCCTCTCTTTGCAGGGCTGAAGCTCTCCCCCCTCTGTCCGCAGCCCTCCATGGTTTAGGATTCTTCTTCCCCTCACTAGGTTTCTTCAGCAATAGATCCCTACCCCTGCCCACCGCAGATATTAGATACATACCTTCGGCTTTTTCTCACTTAGCTATTAAAGAAGCACTTCAGAGCCTGCTGATGACACAGACCTGTTGGGGTGCGGTTTTTTTTTTTTAGCACTGTTAACCAAAAATGATGAGCACAGCTAATTAGGAGGAAAGCGCGTAGAAGTTGCACGCTGTGGGAGAGCGGAGCTGGTAGAGAAACCCAAGCTGGCTTGATGAGTGCTCGGGGTTACGCGGGGACATGAGAGCAGCAAAGCAGAGACTTCCCCGCAGAAATGAGATCGTCAGATGGGAGCGATGCTTCGGAAGGAGAGAAGTGTAGGCAGTTGCTGCCTCTAGTCCAGTGAGCAGCACGTCTTTCCTGAGGGCTGGGATTGCGTTACCCGGTCGAGCCGGGAGCTGCTTGCGAAGGGCCGTGCTGCTTTACTACTGGGGTGGTGGACTCGGCCATGCCGGGGTTTGGCTTGAGCAGGGATGGGGTGGGGGGGTCTTCAAGGTGCCTCCACCGAGGCAAGCATTTGCCTTCTCCCCGTAGTCGTCTTTCAGTGCGGGGGGTCCCCTGCTCGCCCGGCTGACCTGTGCGGGAGGGAGGCTGCAGGGCTTTCCTACCCCTTCTCCTCCCCGCGTCCCTCCTGCAGGCGCCGCTCTGAGATGCTGCGGTGGAGCCTGCAGGTGGAAAATGCCCGTGACCGTCGCTGTCGTGCCCTCAGCGTGTTGCTATAGGTGTAGTTTGGGATGGTTTTTTTTTTAACCTTGCCCGTTGGCTCCTTCTGGTTGGACCCGATGATCTTGGAGGTCTCTTCCAACCAGAACAACTCTATGATTCTCCAGTTCCCCCCCGGCTGCCTGGGTATATCCGCTGCCCCCGATCCCCGTTCTTCTGTCCCGGCCCGTGCGTGCTTCCACATGCAACGTATCACCTCTACCTCCTTATCCCCTGGAGAGCCGCCAGCCCCCGAGCTTTATCACCTTTCCTGCCGGGAGCTGGCTTCCCTGGCGCGCATGGTGCTGGCCCGGGATTTGCTGGCTCTAAGGCTGTAATCTTGAAAAGCAGTTTGGGGCTTTACAGGCTTTGCGGTGGCGCGTCTGGAGGGGAGCCAGATGGTGGGTGCTCCCCGGGCAGGCTGGGGATGGAGAGGAGGGACGGGCTGGTGAGCTGAGGTCCTGGAGGGGGAACCTGCCCTGATGTCTCCTGCAGAGGCTTGAAGCCTTGCTCTGTTTCTTCTGGTGGTGGTGATCTTCTCGTGCCGGGTCTCTCAGCTTCCACCAGACGTTCCCTTGAGCAGATTTGTGATCCCTCCCTACCCCGTTTCCCCGCTCCCGTGGTCATACTCCAATTTGGCGTAACCATCACACCACGCACATCTGCTTCTCGTGACCCTGTCCAAAGACACGGGGACCGATGCTTGCTCCTCTCCAGGGGCCCGGTTACCAGGTGGGGACAAGCTCTGCCATCTGGGGTGTGCAGCCATCCCGTGGTGACTTCTTCCCCGCCTTCAGCTGCTGTGCTGGGCTCTGCCTGCCCTGTGCATCGCCCTTCAGCACGACTACGTCCGAGCACATCAGCCTGGAGGGCCACCTTCACGTGTTTGGGGGAAATGCACCAAAACTAGTCTTGTGGTACTCAAACTCTGCCTCTGAAGAGCTGGTGGGAGCTGCAGGTGGAGGGTGAGGAGGGGACGGCTTGAATCGGGTAGAGGAGGGCTAGCGTGGCTTGAGGTGGCCATGGGGCTACGGCTCTTAGCCTGGAGGTCTAAACAGCTCAGTGCATCTCAAAAGCTGTCTTGGCTGCAGCTCAGCTGGTGCTTGCACAAGTGTTTTGCTCAGTTGTTGTGTGTTTTTTGTTTGTTTTTTTTTTTAAAACACACCCCGACCTCCGCGTGGATCTGCAAGAGAAAGTACAGTTGGTGCAACTGCAGAGCCCGTCGCGATGTGGGGATGGGCAGGGCTTGCACCTCTTTTCGGCTTGCCTGGGCTTGCGGCGTGTAGCGGGAGTTTATTGTGACAAGGGGAGCCATGAGACGGCACCTTGCAAGCAAGGAGAATTTCATCACCAAACCGCTGAATTTCATCACCCGGAGTGCTGCAGCTCCATCGGAACCGCCGTAGCTTCGTTGTGGTGCCGCAGGCTCGGAGCTGCTCAACGCCATCATCCCCTGGGCTCGCTCCGGAGCGGCTGCTGTGGTCGGCACTGCCCCGGCCCGGCTTCGTCCCCGCTGGCCCTGTGTCCCCCGGCCCCCTGTGACGTGTCCGCCTCCACGGTGGGGGGTGGAGTGGCACCCTGTCCTGTGGGTGGCTCGGGGCTCTTCCACGGCTGGCCCTGACCCACCGCGTGGCCAAGAGGTTCTCCTGGTCCTGGGGTGCTTTGCTGTCCTGGCTGGAAAGACCTTCCCTGGGATGTCCCGGGGGGGGATAGCTCGTGGTGGTCCATGCAGAAGAGCTGCTCTTCCCTTCTGCTGCTTGTGGATGGCTCGGCCCTGCCTGTAGCAGACCTTAGGCATGACCTTCTGCCTCTCCTTGCTGGCTCCCGGGGCCTGTGTGTTATCACACGCAAGAGATGGGTGTGGGGCTTGGCTGGCGTTTCCCCAGCCTGCTGGGAGTCCCTGGGGACCCCTCCTGCGGCCCAGGGATGCTCCCCAGCCCGTGCCCCAGCCATGGCTTTGCTTTTGCCACCACCTCGTTCTCCAGGAGCATCTTCAGTGCCGCATCCCGGCCGTGACCGGCAGAGCTTTCCGGCTTCCCAGCCTGGCTCCCGCCCGGCCTCTCCCTCTCCGAAAGCCCAGGCAGGGCGTTACCGGCGCTGGCCTGGCATCGGCACCGGCCCGCTCGAGCTGTCCCTGGGCCGGGGCCGTCCTTCCCAGCGACAGCTCTTGCTGATGGATGGCTTTCGCGGCTCGCCGGCGCCGCGTTCCTGGTTCGCCGTGTTCCCTCTGAAGGTGATTATTAACCTGGTTATCGCCACAGCTCTTCACAGCTTCCTCTTCTCGGAGGGACATCCATCCATCACGGCTTAGCTCCGATGTACAGGCTGTGCCCTTTCCCAGGCGATGTCCACGCTGCCGTCTTCTCCTGCTCATCCCTGCCCGGGGGAAGCTCGAATCCTTGACCGCGAGAGTCCGGCTGCTCCTTTCGGGGAGTCGCTCTCCCCCTCGGTGGAGACGGTGGCTGCTGCTAGATCCCATCCAGCCCCGGGATGCGGCACAGGGCTGCTTCTAGGAAATTCCCTGCGCCCTTTTTCTGCGAAACCCCGAAGCGCCGCAGCGTTGCTGGGAGGAGAGGCACTTCCTCCGCCCCGCCTGTTTGCGAGCCCCGGGCCGGTCCCCGCCGGCCGGCAGCATCGCTGCCGTGCCGGAGCTGGGCCGCCTCCTGGGCTGTCCTGTGCCCCGTTCCTCCTGCATCCGAGGAAGACCCCGGTGGCTTTTGCATCTGCTGACCTGCTGGTGCAAGCCCTTAGGCTGAGCTTAGCAGGTCGGGGTGCCCAGCTGCCCTCCCGAGGGCTTGTAGCCTGCGCCGAGGCTGACTGCGAGCTCGTGGGTGCGTCCTGACCGCCTGGAGCGTCTCGCCAGGCACTGGCCCTGTGCAGGGAAAGGTGGTCGGGGCTCATTTCTGTCCTGGCTGCGCCACGTGCAATGTAAACGAGCTCCCGGCTTCGTTAGCCTCACCGGTTGCAAGCAGCATCTGCTGCCAGCTTTGGCGGGGGGGATAAGGCATCCTGGGGGGATTTAGTGACAGTGACGGGGAGGGCTGCGGCCCCCATGCTGATTTATCTCGTGGCTGCTCTTGTGCCATCAGCTCCCCGATACTGATGCACCGGAAGCCGGCACCTGCTCCTGAGAAATGGGCTTTAATTCAGGAGCCGTGGGCTCATCCGCGCCGGCCTCGGGGCTCCTTGTCATCTCTGCCTGGCTGCGTTGGGTTGTCTAGGCAGAAATCAGATTTCCTCCTTCTCTTTGGTTCGCTAAGTGACAGATCTCTTCCCGGGTGGAGGTGATGGCGTGTGAGGCTTCAGAAGCACTTGGCTAATCCGTTGTAATTCATACCATCTGGCCCTTGTCCCCGGTGTGCGGAGGGGAGTCGGGTCATCCTGTACCCCCAGCAGCGATGGGCATCCCCAGCTCTGCCTTCTGCCGTGGCCCACGGGCCTCCCTGGGGGCTGGGGGGCTGCCTGGCCCCCGCCCCACCCCGTAGACCCGCTGGAGGGATGCGGATGTGCCGCTTCACCCCGGGCTGCGGGAGCTGTCGGTAATCTCCCTCCGGCTGCCCGTGCCGGCCTGTGCCGCGCAGGGGTCCCCGGGGAGCGGGTGCCCCCTTGGCTGAGGTCCTGCCCGGGGGAGGAGGCTGAGGCTCTGCAGGGGACACCCCCCAGGCTGCCTGGGTGGGGGGCTCGTGCCTTGTCCCCTTGCCAGGGATCTGGGGACGGGATTTGGGTCATTCCTGAAGGCATCTCCCTGGGTTTAGTTTAATTTAATTTAATTAAGCTTGTGGCTTCCCAAAACCGCGTGCTGAGGACCAGCAGCAGCATCACTGGGGCTGCTGGCACCTCCTGCCACCCCGGCTTCATCCACCGGCACCCGGGCACGGGGGGCTGCCCCCGGGGGGCTCCGTGGGGAGCGGGGACACCCCGCTGCCAGCGCGGCACGCTGCTGCGCGAGCCGCCGGCTGGGGTGCGGTTTCCTGTTGACGGTGATGCCAGCGGCTGCGGTGGGGTGGGTGGCTGCCGGTGCCCCTGCCCGGCCCCGCTCCCCCGGCAGGACCTCGGGTGCGGGCAGGCGGCGGGCGATGGCTGGCCGGGGCGGCTCAGCTGCCACGGGCACAGGTGCTCCCGCCGTCCCCTCCCTCCCCAGTGCCCTGCAAGAATTGTGTTCCCTCTCGCCCGGGGCTGACATCACCCCTTTATTGCTCCTCGCTCCAAACGTGCGCGGCATCCGGGAGGTGTTGGCCGTAGGGCCCTGCCCTGCCCACGAGGGCTTTTGCTGGGTGCTCTCCTCCTGCCCCGTGCAGGGACCCCCTCCCCAAGTCCCTTTTGGGGTGCCCCATCCCCTCCGTGGCACCATCCCCGCTGCATCTCGCTCCGGCCGCCCCGCTCGGTGCCAACCTCGCCCTGGGCTTCCTCATCCGCGGGGTCCCTGTGGCGAGCTTCCCGGGATGAGCAGGATGACCGTCCCCAAGCAGCCGAGCCAGGATCAGTCCCCGCTGCGCCCGCTTGGGCGCCCGGCTGAGCTCCCCGCGGTGCGGCCGGGCTTGACCCGTCCCGCGCCCGGAGGAGCTGGATCCCAGGCGGCGGCGGTGAATCCTGCCGGGGCCAGAAGGCACACCTCCGAGCAAAATGTCAGCTGTGTTTAGCTTGGCATCCCAGGCAGGATTTGAGCCTGAGCCTATGGAAACAGCAGCTCAGCGTGTTAATCCGCTCGGCCTCGGCGCCCCGGCTCCCCTCTGCCTGACATGGTCCTTGAGCCCGGTGCCGTCCCGGGGCTGGGAGGCTGGTGACAGTGGTGACAGCCCCGTCGTGGTGCGGCGTCTCGGGCAGGTGTGGGACCGCAGCCCAAAAGCTCTGTGTGGGAGGGTGGGGACCAGGCAGAGGCTGCGGGATTGATGTCCTGGTATTTGGGGAGCAGTGGCAGAGCTGCGGGGGGGCAACCCAGGGCACCCAGGCGATGGCCTGCAGAGCTGGGGAGTGGCTGATGCTGCTCCGGTGTCCGACCCAGCTGACAGGCACCCGGCTGCCTCCGCGCTTGTGAGAGATGGGCCTCCCCAAAGGACGCCCCGCAGCCGCCCCGCTGCCCACCCTTCCCCGGGTGCCCCTGGGGCTGCCGGCTGCCCGCGCTGCCAGGGCTAACCCCAGGGGAGCTGGTCCCTCGGAGGGATGCTCAGTCCTGCGGCAACCCCTCTCCAGCTTCCGCGCCGGGGTCCCAGGCTAGGGTGGCCGTGGAGGGAGCAGCTCCCAGGGAGCTGCTGCTGCGCCCAGGCACCCGCCGGGCTCTGGGGCAGCTTCGCAGCCCCACGGGGCTTCTTTAGCCAAGCTGCAGTTGTGACCCCTGAGGTTTTGCAGGTCTGTGCTGGTCCTCTCCCATCGTGCGTGGCTCGGGATGAGGATGCTCGGCTTGTGGCTCAGGGATGAGGATGCACGCTCATGCTTGGGGATGAGGGTGCTCGGCTTGTGGCTCAGGGATGAGGACGTGTGGCTTGCAGCACCACGGCCCAGGGATGAGGATGCACAGCTCAGGGATGAGGATTCGCGGCTCACAGCTCAGGTGGGGAAGCCGCTCCTGTTCGCATCGGCTGGGCTGGCACAGCTCAGCCCCTCCGGTGTCTCTGCTTTCGCCGGCGAGGGGCACCTCTGGGGCGGTGGGCACGCGATGCTGCGTGGTCGGTCCTCTTCGCCCTCCCGAGTGGGTGGGAGGGCACCGCGATGGAGATGCCGGGGGCCAACCCTTTTTGCTTGCTCAAGATGGGGTAAAGCCGGGCTCGTCGTGCCAAAATCCCAGCGAGGCCGGCGTGCCCCGCTCTGGGGGAGCCACTGCAGTGGCCGGGGCTTCTGCAAATCCCTGGGGAACTGCTGCCGCCCCACTGCTCCGGCAGGCGGCCAGCCAGCCCCTGGAGCGGTTGTTTGCCCCCGCTTGCCGAGCTCTGCCAGATTTTGCAACCCAAGGCTCGGGTTCTGCTCCTGCTCCAGCAAAAGCCTCCGGCTGCTGGCCCGGGCCTGCGGGGGGATGCGATGGGGGGGCTTCGAGCCGCCCGCCCTCCTCCGCCACGTTCCCCCGTGCCGCGCTTCTCCCGGACTCGCTCTGACCGCCGTCCTTCCCGCCGGCGCGGAGGCAAAACGGTTGGTAAGCCAGGAGCCGGGGCGGGGGGGAGAGCTGGCGCCGGCATCTCCTCGTGATGCAGCATCCTCGGAGGGCGGCGGGCCCAGCGCCAGCCTCGCCGGGGCCGCGCAGACTGGCCGGCTCCGGCGCTCCCGGCGGGGCCGAGCCAGCGGTGGCAGCTCCCGCGCCAGCCCCAGCGTGGCCGGCGGCTCGTGCGCCGGTAGCCCCGCGGAGCAAGCATAGCCCCGGGCGAGCTGCCGCGCTTTGGGGCCGCGTGTTGTGGTCCCAGGGGGTTTAATTCTTCCTCCTGCGCTCTTGGCCATGCCTGAGCGTGGCGGCTGGGAAGCCGAGCGGCTCCAGAGACCTTAAATAACACCAGAGCATCCTCGCCCTCCTGGCACCGGGCCTCCCGCCAGCCTCCCAGGAGGGTTTTGGTTTTTTTTTTGTGCGTGTGAATAAATTAAAACTTCCGAACAAACCCTCCGACTGCCCCGCTCCTCTAAGGCAAAACAAACCCTGCCTGGCTCGGACAGCACACGGCCGTGTTTGCTCCCTCCTTGCAGGCTTGCCCGAAACAGCCGGCGAGCCTGGCGCTCTCGGGTTTTGGGACGTTTCCGGTGTTTTGAGGCTCGGGAGGTGATGGGAAGCTCGTGTTTGGCCTGGAAGCTTTTCGTGCCGGCTGGGGCAGGAGCAGCGCAGGTAACCGTGTCCCGGCAGCGGCGGCGGGCAGGGTGCTGGCTGCGGCACGGTGAGGCCGTGGCCGCAAACACTTTTATTTTTAAACATTATCTTTATTGCAGTTTTCTCCTGCCCTGTTGGGAAAGGCGCAATGCACCTTATCTGGCCGGCTGCTGGCAGCACAAGCCTGTTCCCGGCGAGGGGAGCGGCGGATGTGCCACGCCAGCAGCCCGCGGCACCTTCAGCATCCCCTGCGGCACCGTGATGGCGCCGGGGGCGATGCCGGGGGGCGATGCCGGGGTGATGCTGAGCCGGGCCGGCACGCGCTCGTGCTGGGGCTGGGTGTTGGGTGGCTCCGCCGGGAAAGGGGGGTCCCTGCAGCCCTTCCTGCCAGCTGAGCACCTCCGGGGTGGTTATCACGCTGGCCTCTGGCCAGGGGCTTTATTATGGGTTTCTGACGCAGCAATAAAGTGGAGCAGTGCTGGGGACTGGCCCGCGGACGCAGAGCCGAGGGCAGCTTAGCTGGCACCCCGAGAGCTGGAGCCACCCCGATCCCAGCCTGGGGGTGCTGGAGCTGGGAGACGAGGGGGGCAGCCAGTCCCTGTGCCCACCCCGGGGCTGGCGGGAAGGGTGCTGGGAGGTGTCTGGGGGCTCGTGGGGGCCCGTGGAGTGAGTGGCAGCGCCCGGGGTCACTGTTGTGTCCATCCCGGGGTGGCTCCAGGCATCGCATAGGGCCAATGCCTGGAGGGATGTCCTAAGGAGCACCCAAGGGTGGCAGGCAGGAGGGTGCAGGGCCCACGGGACTGCCCCTGCAGTGCTCCCGTTAATGGTTAATGGCAGCGGCGGCAGCGTGGGCTCCCCCCGAACTATCAGCGCTGCCATCGGCCCCAGGAACAGGCTGTGCCTTGCTGCCGCTGGTTGTTTGCGTCCCGGCCGCTCTGCCCCAGCCACCGGCCCCGTGACACCCAGCTCCCACCCGGGCTGCCCCCAGCCACCCCGACGGTGGCTTTGCGGGCGATGTGTGTCACCTGCGGTGCCCTGCTCGAGCTGAGCTGGAGGAGACGAGGCTGGGACCGGGCATGGCAGCACCCGGTTGTACCTGCACCTCGCATCAGAGAGGCGCTCGGGGCGATGGGGTTGCAGATTAGGGAGTGTTTTCTTCCTCTTGCGCGCGTGTGATAGAAAACAGAAGTTCCGTGACCTGCAAATGCCCAGAGCAAGGTCACATCCCCGGCGGGTCGGGAACTGGAGCTGGGGTGACAAACCAGGGTGGTCCCAAGGGGGGAACTGATGGCGGGGGGCGGGGCGGGGGGGGGTTTGGTCCCTGGGGTTGGTCCCTGGGGATGGAGAGGCAGAGCTAGGGGGTCCCTGGGGGCTGGGACAGTGGCCTTTCCTCTGCGGTGTGTCACCGGCCACTGCAGGGCTCCTCTCGGCTCTCGCAGGCTGCGACCGGGCTTCGGGCAGGCGACGGCGCGGCATTTGGACGCCATGGGCTTTCGGGTGTTCGCCAGCGTGCTGGACTCACAGGGTCCCGGCGCCCAGGAGCTGCGCAGGAGTGCTCGCCGAGGCTGACGCTGCTGCAGATGGACCTGACCAAGCCAGGGACATCCAGCTGCGTCCTGCAGCACGTTCAGGCCCACACCAACAGCACGGGTAGGAGCCCTTGGCACCCCCCGGGAACCCACGCAGCTCCCCTGGGACCCCAGCTGGCGGCAGGCGTGGCAGTGCCGAGCCTCCACGTGCCCCCAACCCCCGGGCTGCAGCCTGCAGGTTCCTGTGCCAGCAGCCCTCCACTAACGGAGCTTGTCCACGGTGCACCCCGCGTTCCCCTGCGGACCCCCCGAGCCGGGGAGCAGCCGGGATCCCCAGGGCGGGGGGGTGTCCCCCATTCGGGTCACCTCTTCAAGCATCCCGTCCCCGCAGGGCTCTGGGGCCTGGTGGAACAACGCCCGGCTTCAACGACATCATCGCCGACGCCGAGCTCGCGCCTCTGGGCAACTTTTCGCACCTGCATGGAGGTGAACTTCTTCGGTTCCCTGGAGCTCACCAAGGGGCTGCTGCCCCTGCTCCGCTCCGCCGGCGGCCGCATCGTCACCGTGAGCAGCCCCGCGGGTGAGCAGCCTGCCTTCAGCACGGCACCCCCAGCCCGGGCGCGGGTCGGGCATCCCCGTGGCACGGTGCAGCTCCCGCCCCGGGCACCTCCGCTTCCCTGGCCAGCCACGGCAGACCGGCACCGGGCACCCTAGGAGGAGCCGGCGGCATCGCTGAGCCCCACGGCGGGCACCCAGGGACGGGGAGCCGTGGGGCTGCACGCACATGCTGGGGACAGGCAGCCTGGCGGCAGGCCGCGTTGGCAGCCCCAGCCCAGCTGCCACGCGCCTCCGCCAGGGAATGACAACCCCGGCTCTGGCTGGCCAGGAAGGGAAAACCAGCTTCCTCTTCCTCCCCCGCCTTTTTTTTCCCCATCAAAAACATTAATTTGAAGCAAATTCCAGTTTCTTCCTCAGCAAAACCAAACCTAAGCCCTTTCCTTCTCGTGCGGGGGCCAGGAGCGCAGCCCTACGCAAGCCCTCCCGGTCCCTGCCTGCCCGGCCCACGCAGCAAGCTGCCCGACGGCTGCTCACTCCACCCTTTCTCTCCTGCAAGGTGACTGCCCTTCCCTGCCTGGCAGCCTACGGGGCCTCGAAGGCTCGCCTCAGCCTGCTCATGGACACCTGCCGCAGCGAGCTCCAGCCTGGGGCAATCAAAGTCAGCCTCATCCTGCCGGGCTACTACAAACAGGTAAGAGTCGGGTCGGCACCCGCTTGCTGCCCGCACCTGCGGGCAAAGCGGCAGGTACCCGGGGAGGCAGATGCAGCAACGGCAGGAGCAGCTGGCGGTGCAGGATGCAGCTTCTGAGCATCCCCGGCCACCTCCCTGGGGACGGTGGCCATCCTGTGGCCTTTGGGCTCCGGCTGGCGAGAGGCAGGGTCGGGATCAAGCCCTGCCGGCAGATCCTCTGCCATCGGGGCTGGCCGAATCAGCTCGGCCACGTTGATGGTAGCGCGTCCCCGCTGCAGGCAGGGTCCAAGACCTTCTGGTCCGGTCCCGGGCTGCGAAGAGGCGCCCACGGCGCTCCCACCGCGCTTCCCGCGTGGCAGCTCTCTTGCTGGGGCTTCGCAGGACCCTCCCGGGAGGGCAACGGGGGCTGCTGGCACCATGCCGGGGGGGCTGTAGAGGAGGGGGGCCACGCAGCTGACGGGGGGCGCGTCCTTGCAGGGACGTGCGACCTGCCTTCTGGAACCTGCAGAAGCAGCATCTGGTGGCCAGCCTGCCCCCGGGAGCTGCTGCAGGCCTACGGCGAGGACTACGTGGAGGAGATCAACCGCCAGTTCATCCAGTTCATGAAGGTGGCAGTGGAGGACTCTCAGCGCGGTGGTGAACAGCATCACGGACGGGCTCCTGGCTGCCAACCCGGCCGTGCGCTACTACCCAGGGCAGGGCCTTGGGGCTCATGTATTTAATACACCGCTACCTGCCCTATTTCGTCCGAGACTTGTTCTTGAGAGGATTCTTCATCAACCCCAAGCTGCCCCGAGCGCTGCGGCTGAGAGCACCCAGCGACGCGAAGGCGGCCTGACCAGGCGCGCGTGCGGTCACGGGGCAGGAGCGAGCCTTCTCCCGGGAGTTGCAGGCACACCGGCCCCGAGCGCTGGGCGCAGCCGCCGGCATCGCCCTCCTGCGCCGCGGGGGAACAATCAGCACTAGACGTTAAAAACCAAATTGCTTTCCAAAATCAGGCAGATGCAGATCTATTTTCTATCGTGCGAGAATCAATGTTTTTTAGAGACCTTGTTTTTGTATTTTTCTAACCGTGCATCTCCAAGGGAGCCAGCCCTGCCTGACACTCAGCAGCTCTGCACCACGGGCTGGGATGTACCGCGGGCGGGGCCTCAGCTACCCGACATCTTCCTCACTGCTGCGGGGCGGCGAGCATTTGTCTCCGTCACCTCTCGGCTGGCTCAGGCCCGGCTCCTGCGGCCACTTGCCCTGCCGGTCCTTGCCTCCCTGCCGTTCATTACACACTCCACGTGCTCCCGGCGAGCGCAGGGGCCGAGGCCAGGCTGCCGGTGCCGCAGAGCTCTTCACGAGGTGAACTACGTGATTGTCACTTTTTAAATAAATCTGTTCTTAATATGCCACCGGGCTCCGGCATTCTCCTTCGCGGTGCAGCGCTGTGGCAGGAGCGCACAGGGCTGGAGTGCGAAGGCCCAGGGCCCCGAGGGCTGGCACAACCCCCCTGTAAGCGCCCCCCGTCACGCAGGAGCCACGCCAGGCTCCACTAACACAAATATCAAATTCCTCAGGCAAGAGGCCCTGCGGCTGATGGAGGCTCCTCCTGGGGATGCGGGAGCAGGCGCCCAAGGAAGCAGGGAGAGCGCGGTGCAGTAGGCAGATATTTATTGGTGTAGAGGGGGGGGATGACGGGATAACAAACACTGCAGAGGTGACCACAGCACAGCTGGGGCGGAGCAGCTCTCCATCCACCTCCCAGCATGTTTCCCACCAGCAAGGCTTCTCCGCTGCCCCGGGGCCTCTCCGGACCTCGCGGGCAAGCAGGAGCTCGCCGGGACGCAGAGCAGCAAGGAGCAGGGCTGCCACGCCGTGCCCAGGGCTTGGCTCCCACTCCCCAACCACAGAGGGGCAGTGGCCCGGGACAGGGCGTGGGACAGCTCTGCCCCCAGCCACCCTCTGCCCTCCTCAGGGTGACCAAGCCAGAGGCGAGGGCTGTCCTTGCCCAGGGCCAGCTGTGCCGGACGACTCCACGGCAGCGCGGCACAGACGCCAGCCCTGCGCAGGGGAGGAGGCTGCGCCAGCTGGATGTCTGCCCCGGGGTGTGCAGCACCAAAAGGAGCCCCGACCCTCGCAGGGTGTGTGCGTACAGTAAAACTCCAAGCCGTGGGTCTTCGGGGGAGGAAGGAGCTCAGCCAGCTTACGGAGCCCCTTTCGAGGTGCAGGGCAGGAGGGAGACTGAGGAGAGCTGCTTCTGAGGGACTAGTGCAAACGCTGAGGAGCGGGGAGGAGCATGCTCCCCAGGCGCTCCGGCTCTGCCCTCGCCTTCCCCCAGGCTCGTCCCAGTCCTGGCCAGGGCTTGCTCAGTCCCTCCCAGGGCAGGGTTAGCTCCAGGGGGATGCAGGGACAGCACAGCAGCAGCAGCTACGCTACAAATCACACTCGACTAAAACCTCACAGGAACGACATGACTAGGAGGCGTGCAGAGCACTGACAGAGAGGACCCCGGCGTCCTCTGCGGCGGATGGCAGCAACCCCCCGGGCGGTGCTGGCTCTACGAGCACAAGCGCATACAGCGGATTAGGACAGTAACACGGGGGACTATAGATGCACAAACAGGAGGTGTCCCTCCTGCTACACAGGGCCAAGCCTGTGCCACTGGTCCCTCCGGACCCCTCACAGCACACACAACTCAAAGTATTGTGAATAATTTAACTAGCGACTGTACAGTTTCCTCATCTGAGCCAGTTTCCACAGATGGGATGTCCCTGGAGTCTGGGCAAGGGATAACTCAGGGAGTGGACAGGGATCCCTCCAGGCTCCAGGGGCGGGAGGGTCAGACAGGAGCAGAGCGGGGTTAGAAGATGGGAATGTAGTTGTCGATCTTGGTCCTGTGCCGCTGGGCGATGCACTCTGCGATCCACACAATGTTGCGGCACTCCTGCTCCTTCAGCTTCACAAGTGCGTAGAAAACTCCAAGTGGCACTGGTTGAGGAAGGCCAGCTTGTCAGCTTCAACTGGGGAAAGCCCAGAGGGAGGACATGTCACTTGTTCCCTCAGCTGGGAGAGGCTGGCCCAGGCAAGCGTGGAGCAGCTTGGGAGGTCCCACGACTTCCCCAGCAGGCCGGAAGGCTCAGCACAGGTATCCTGCTCTGCATCTCTCTAGGTCCTCGGTGGCGGCTCTAACCTACAGCACGTGGCTCAGGACAGGCTCTGACACTTGAAGGGGGAAATATTTATACCCTCAGGTACTGTGAAAATCCTCCTTTTTCTCATTTTTGCTATCGATGGATCAAATATCCCCCAGCAGCCCCACACCTGCCTCCCACACTCCTCTAACCTGTCTGGGTGAGAAGATTGGGCCGAGCACCATGCCGGGCCCCCACTCCCTCGCTGGCGCAGAGGGCTAGCGTCCTTTTCCTTCCCCCAAACTCTGTCCATCCACAGCACTGGTGACGGGGCAGCACACAAGCCTGCTGCTACCCCGAGCTGCGCAAACGGCACAGGTAGGCACGTGCCAAGAAGCGTCTCGGGTGCTTCACTCACCTTCGTGCTCAAAGAACCTGTCTTCAGGGTCTTGTCTCCAGGGTTGCTGCCAGCCCCTTCAAATAGCAGCTTGTTACTCCTGCAGGAAGACATTACAAGAGGATATACATACCCAAACCCCAAGCTCAGCAGCGTTTGGGGCCTGTGCATCAAACAGACACCCCCAGCTGCCACGTCAGGTCAGCAGAGGACACAGAGAAGCCAAGAGTCGGCCCCGTGCACACACGAACGTTGGCAACGGGATGCTGCCGAGGCTGCACTGCACACACACCGGCTGAAGGCAATCCCCAGGAAGCAGAGAAAGCCGCTATTTCATCTTGTGAGCTTGTCCAGCCAGAGATCCTGTCCCTTCTCTGAAACGTGCAGTTCTCAAAGCCGTATCATCACTTTGAGCGTGTGGGGAGGACGCAGCAGTACAGACCCCTCCACGTACAGACCGGAGCGTTTGGGCCAGGCCCCTGCGCCCACAAACACTGGCACACGCCCTGGCTGCTTCAGTAAGGGGACACTGAGCCCTCTGACTCCACACAGGGCCCCAGCCATGCACAAGAGCAGCTTAAGGAACCCAGACACATCCAAACATGTCCTCCCAGCTCAGCGTCTCCCCGCGACTGAACCAGAGCTCAGAGCAACCCACTAGGGCCGGAGATGCGGGACACCACTTCTCGCTGAAGACACGTTTCCACCCCCAACCAGCCAAAGACAGACTGTCACTGCTGCCACAGCGATACCTCAGGGGTTTGGTGGCGAGGGCAGGCCCCAAACCCTGGACCGGGGCGCACAGGGCACACCTGGTCTCCCTATCACCAATGACAGCCACGACTAACAAGCCAACGGCATCCCAGGCCAAGCCAGCTCCACCTTGGCCAAGCAGAGCACGGGGCCAACAGCAGCAGCAGAAGACAGGCACCCCTCTCCCCAGGCTGTCAACCGCACAAGTTCCCCCGATCCCTGAGAAGCTCTGATCCAGAGCAGTTCCTCGCCCCAGTCCCACGGCCCTCACCCCAAAGCACTCACAGGGTAGTAGTCAGCAACATTTTGACTTGTTCGTAGTCACTCTTGCTCTGGCCAGCTGAGCCAGCCCTCAGGGTAGAGCTTGCCACAGTGCGGGAACAGCTTTGCTCGGTCCTCCTTGGACAGCCTCGGTTACCAAATGAGTTAATGGTGATAATGAAGGCCCTCGGTCAGCTTCAAACTGTGGGAGAAGAGTGGTTCACCTTGGGATGCAGCATCTTGCCAGAGGCAGCAGGTACCGACGCTGCTCTGAGCGGAGCCGCATCAGAGGGCGGCGTGAGCGAGCTGCCTGGGACGCACACAGCTATGCGGCGCTCAGCCAGGGCAGGCTCCCAGGGCAGGCTCCCAGTGTGCCCTGTAGCCAATACCTGGGGAGCAGTCAGGTGAGGAAACCCCCATCCCAGGCACAAGCCAAATCACCGAGCAGAACCAGCCCAGGTCAAGGAGTCTCTCGCACCCACTGCCCCTGAGCCCCGCACATCCCACAGCCAGCCTCGGCATGGCGACAGGCCGTGCACTGGACGGCTCTGGTTGTTCTCCTGCTCGTTATCCACGTGAGAGGATGAAGATGTTGCCACAAAGGCAACAGACGTGTCAGCACCTGGCAAGATCAGGACTGGGGAACCAAACCTGTCCAAAGTCACGTGCAGACAGCGTTTCCCTAGCTCTCCCAGTGAGCAGGCAGAGTGTGCACGGGGATGCTGAAGAATATCTTGAGCATCCTTAACGCTGGCAGGCGAGCTGGGCCTGAGCGTAACGAGTATCACTGCAATACCATCCAGCTACGGGCGTTTCCAGACCTACCTCCAGGATCGGGCACATGGCATCCGCCGTGGTACCTCCCAGCACCTTGCAGAACTTGTAGAAGGACTCCAGGTAAGCCTGGAAGAGAGAGGGCAGATGAGTACTCTTCTACGCAGTCATCTACTGCCCCGTAGGGCCATTCAGCAGAGGACACACAGCAAGCAGGGATCCTCCCAGACGCTTTAATGCAGCATGGGCACGCTCACCCGACGTGGACTTGGATGGCAAGCCCACACGAGGGACAGAGCTTCCCCAGAGCTGGAGACACACAGGGTTGTGGTTGGGTTTGTTCAAGTGACTGCACGAGCTTACTGCAGGCGGGATCCTCAGGCAGCAAGGTTAAAGCCTATTTTGCTCCTTTGAGTCGTCTAACTCCAAAGCATTCACTGAAGTCTCACGTGGTTTCCTGACCCGGCTCTGGCCTCCGCAAACATGCCAAGCCACACAACTATAGCTGCAAGACCTACGCTCAGAAAGTACCGCTGTGTAAGCAGAGTCAAGAGATGAGACAGGACATCTGTGAAGGAAACTAGCCATTCTCTGTAATTCTCTTTTCACGCTGCAGCCGCTTGGTCTCCATCCCAACTGGAGCACTGCAGAAAACATACAAGGCTGCCTCCAGGAAACGTAATCCTTTGTGGAGATGTACCGTAATCCAGCTGGAAGATGACTGTATCTCCAGGGGGAGCCTGTGAAGGCAGTGCATGGCTAAAAGTGCTGATCAGCAAAAACTTTCTCAGAAAAGCCATCATGTGATAAAATACCTCCCTGGACAGAGAGCTGCAACCAGAATCACTTAAAAGGGGTTGAATAAAATGATGCTGAGACATCACAAATCTCTGCTTTGTCACAATGACTCCAGGACTGAAGATGGACCAAGAATGCATGGGTTGGACCCCCTCAGCCTCTGCACTAGGAAAGCACCTGGATTACTGTGTTCTGTAAGTATTTGTTACCACACAGTGTTGGGTGAGCATCACACATCAAAGAAACATCGTCTCCAGCACTCGCCACTGCTCAAGTGGGGAGAGCACAGAGCACCAGTCTGCAGAGTTACCACAGGAAGGAGGACACGGATAACGGACTTTGCTTGAGGCTGACAGAAGAGGGAACCTGGATAAGAGGTTTGGTCACTACCTCTGCCCTTCTCGGAGTTCACGCACAAACATAAGGCTTTAGAAGCAAAAATAGGCGAACTCAAACATCCAGCACTGAAGGAGGATCCAGTATCACAGACACCATGGAAGCAGAGACTGTAAAACAGCTGCACAGGGTACCCTCCCCTGTGGGCCCCTCCGCAGATGACAGCAATTTACAGAAACTCTTCGGTGTCCCAAAACCCTTACCCCAGAAACGGTAGTTTCTTTGCATTTAATAATCCTTAACAGACTTTTACTTCCATGAACCCACTCATTCACCCTCTGCCTCCTGCCAGCCTCATTTGTCTGTCCCTCCAGCCTGAAGGGAGATCTGCGGCCTGACCATCCACGTTGACTTTTCCAACACTATTTGTGGTTACCACCACAGCTCTGATTCACTCCTCTTCCAGGTGAGGAATCCCAACTGGTTTTGTAGTTTCTCATACAGAAGTCATTGTACCCAAACCTTTAAACGTGTCCTCCTTGGCAACTGCTCCTGGTCTGCTGTTCATATTCAGAGATGAGAGAGGAGAGGAATGAGACAATGTTCAGGACAAATGCGCTACAGATGTATGCAGCAGCACAGCGATATTTGTGCAGTTCTTTTCTACTGTTAGGAACAAATTGCCTTGTAGAGACACACTTGCTTAGGTCAATTATAACCCAGGATTTCATTTAGTAGCAGAAAGGAACAAGGAGAACCTCACAGTACAAGCGGAGTTAGGATTACCTCCCTGCCTCTCCCATACATCACTCCACATTCATCCACGTTGATCTGCCTGCTATATTTATTGTTCGGTCACAAAGCTCCTTCAGCTGGTTCCTACAAGGAGGTTGCCAGCAAAGGCCAACAGTCAGCCAGCTTCACTTCAACATAACCATTAAAGAAGTGGAAAAAAGGGAGTAAGCACTGAAGATAACAATGCCAGCACGCCTCCGTTGCAGGACTCCGCTGCTGACCGCCCTCTACATTAAGAGCTGACCGCTTACTTTTAACCTCTGCTCCCCATCTTAACCATATTTCCATTTGAGAACCTTCTCACTTGTCATTGCTAACCTGAAACCTTGGGAATTGCTTTCCTCCCATGAATCCTGTTCAAACCTTCTGCTACACGCTTGCAGATTCCTTCACAAAGCCTCCAGTAGTTCTGGGAGGTAGCACCTCCCCTTCCCACGCCAGCCCCTCCTGGCCACAGGCACCCACCGGCTCTGTTCCTCAGAGCAGCTCTGCGCAGACTTCAGACCTGATTTTATTTCCCTCATTTGCCTGTGAGGGCCATTTGCATTGCGTTATGCATTTTCCAGCCCTTGAGGAGAGAGGTGGCTTCAAGTGAGAGCCTGTAAGCAGCAGTTACCTTTTCCACCCTTGCATCCCTGCGATTTGTTACAGATGGAGCTTCTATACTCCCAGAGGCTGCTCTTTGGCAAGAGCCAGTCCCAGCACATGTCAAGGGATACCAGGCATCTACGCTTCAATTTGGGGGTAGGAAGAGCGGAATGCAAAGCAGTATCAAGCCTCAAAAAGGAGATGGGAAAGCACAGGGCAGCTGGGACCCTGCTCCCTGCCTTCCCTCACCTGCCTCACCCCGACACAGAGGTCTGCACCCTGCAAGGGTGCAGGTATTTATGCGTACAGGCATACCTCCCCCCATTACAGCAAAAGACCAGTACATGCCAGAGGCCACACGCATGACTGCCGACAAGCAGCTCCTTCTCCCCTCCCTTTGCCTTCTTCCCTTCACGCCTGACCTGTTCTCCGCCTCTCCAAACAGGCCACGGCTTCCTTGGGAAGCAGAGGTCACGCTGACTGCAGGCTGGCTGCGACCAGCCAAAACAAGGTTGGCAGATACAATCTGCATCCCACCCTTAATCCAGAGAGTCGAGATGGAGCGATAGCCACGGCCTGCACATAAACACATGCCCTGATACCGCCAGCTAAAACCAGATAGGGCCCGCAGAGGAGAGGACAGCTCCCCGTGCAGGCTCAGGCCAAGGAGATCCTTAGCCCCTCCACATCCCTGTGCCAGCGCTCTCCCCAGCCTGCGGGATTCCTCCGCGCCGGCTGCACCTTTTACACCGCTCTCCCAAGAGCGTCTAACTCCAACCACAGCCGCTGAAGGCTTGAGCAGGCTGCTGGAGGCTCTTCTGAAGCAGCTCAAGACAGAGAGCCAAGCCCATGGAAGTCCTTCAACCACGTTTAGGATCAAGCCACTTTAGCCCTTTGAATGCAGTTAACTACACGTCTAAGCTCATGTGGTTAAGGAGCAGCCTTCTGCTGCCTGCCTAAGGCCCGAGGACATTTATTCAAAGGCAGGACCTCTGCAAAATCTCTTGCACAGACTCTTGACAGCCTGAGAGCTCCAAAAAAAGCCCCCACTCTGCCTAGATCTGGTGCCCTGCCTCTGCAGTGCTGGCTGATTGGGTGCCAGGCCCCTCCAAGAGCACTGTCTTTACTTTCCAGCAGATGCAACTAGTTCTCAGTCACATTCACTCTATCGCCACTCCGAGGAAGAAAATAGAGAGAAAGCAAATTTATTTTTAAATCTACTCGGAGAGGAAAATACCCTCTCCCCTTTGGTTGAGGAAAGCCAGCCTAAGTTGGAGCTCCTGACCCACAACAGAGCTGTAGTCATGCGAGGATAAATAGGGAAGTTAACATCTCCTTCCCTTCCCAGAGACTTGTTTACCTTATACAGTGTGTTTCGAATGATTTCAATGTTCATTTCATCCAGGTCCTGTTCAGATATGCAGTCTTGAAGAAAAGCAGCTGAAACAGAGCCACAGACAGAGTTAGCATTGCCCTAACCAGACCCATGCCCAGCACTTTCCAGAGTGCTCAGTAATACCCGGCAAAAGCACACCCTGTGTTGAGCTTGTCCCTCCTAGGCCTGGCCCTTATCTTCAGCAGCCACCAAATTGCCATGACTCAAAACCTCAGGCTCCACCATGGTTCCCCAGGCCACAGTCGTTTTTGGGGCTCTCACACCAGACTGTTCTCAGCAGAAATTCTCAGCTCTAGCCCCCACCATCAGTGCCAGCACACCCTATATTTAAAAACAAGCAAACCCCAAACTGCTCCCAGATGCAGGCACTCAGAGGTGACAAGGCAGCTTCCAAATTGCCTGCTCCAGCATGGCAGCAGCGCTTAAGCATCCGCAGGACAGCAGCTAGCGAGTCCTGAGGAAGCTGGCGCTGTGCTGCTCCCTCATCCTCCAATATCTTAGTTGGATTAAGGAGGCACAGGGATGCCACAGCTCTACAGCTGTTCGAGTGGAGTCAGGAAGACTTTCCCCTGGCCAGGTCTATCAGTCCCATTTCCACTTCTTCTGAGGCCTTTCGTTTCTCTAGCTGGAGGTAAGGAACCGGAGAGAGGATGAACAGTGAATTTTGGTAGGAAGCTCGGCCTTATACTTTGCTAGAGTACCCTGGGAGGGAGTTTGGGAAGTTGTTGCCACCTAAAGAACACAGATGGGTTTCAGACCAACACACGCTACTGCAAGCTGCAGATATAGGTAAGTCTTGTACATCTAGCGCAACATAAGGCCGCTGTACCACTCGCTTGTTAAAAGCACAATAAAACCCATTGACAGGGCTTTTATGACTTAATGTTGCTGAATTTGCTATATAGAGAAATACGATCTTTCTAAGCTTACGCAGTCCCGCTGCGGGTAAAGCACGCTGCACTCACGGAGAACTGACCGGTGCTGCCTTGTGCGACAAACCAGGTACGATGCAGGTTCACACCTCTGGCACACACCACTTTACAGCACGAGCTCCCTGGCACGGAGAGCAGCCGCACTACGGGTCTAGAGAGTCCTGAACAGGGGTCAACCCCGTGGAGGTTTCTTTGCAACGGCATCAGAGACCAATGCCACGTAGCTGGAGGAGCACTGCTCCCTACGGTTGGCAAAAATGAAAACGGAGTGTGCCAGGACTGGTTTTCACTGCAGGACTCGCTGGCTAGCCTGGATAGCTAAGCAGTGGCTACTTCAGAGTAGCAGAGGAATGAGAACACAGCTATTTCAGTTCTTGGCCCTCCAATATCCCAAATTAGGCTAACAGCAAGTCTTATTTTGCCCTGCTAACCTATGAAAGCCATTTGGGGTTAGGCATTCCTACCAAGCCACGTAGCTACTCAAGTACTTTTAGGAGATAGAGCTGCTGTTTCTTTGTGTGTGGTCACTGGAAGGAGCGCAAGTTAAACAACTGGAGCCTGCATGCCTGCTTGTTTAGGCAACACAGCTACTCCCCATGTTCTCCTGCTGAAGAAGTGCCACACTAGATGGTACGTAGCCTCAAGGGCATGGCCAGGGCAAAGGTCTGGAGAAGAAGAGCCTAGCCAGGGCAGGCGCAGCTCACTCCTGTACAAGTGCACAATCGCAAGAGGCAAAGACCCTCAACTGGCAGCCCTGTTCTCCAGAACCTCCTCGCCAGCGTAACGGGGCATTTTCACTCCATACGCAGCTGGAAGCTTTAAGGTCTCCAAGAGCTAGTATCTTTGAAATACTCGGTTCTATCTTATTCCCAAAATAGGAAGGTTCCCACTTACTTGTGAGGAGGATTTTCTTCCCACACATCATCCCTACAGCGGGCCCCAACGCAGCTGCACGCAGAGCCCTGGTTCTCCTGCGGCGTTTTTGCCTTACCTTGCAACCCAGATCTCGAGACACATTTCCCTCCTTTGCTGGGCTCTATCTGGCAAGTCATTTTCCATGACAACTACTTCACTTGCCCCATTATTACACAGAGCATTTGCAAAAGCACTTTCAGTTCCAAAACAACTATTTCTATCAACGACAATACGATGATTTAGAGTGTTTTGTTCTTTCTAGCAACCCCAAAAGAATGATTGATCACTGACTCAGGCGTACCTCATTACTTTTTTGCCACAGATGCTAACCTAGAAAGTCTCCTGTGACTACCTCTCCTACTACTGCAAAGACTTCCATATTTTCTCCAGAACCACTTCCTACACCTTTTATCTTTAAAGAACATATCTGTCTGACTGTTCATGAGACACTTGGGTTTGGTGTCACGTGCCTCCTGGTGAAGGCTTGTAGCCCTGAGACCGTATAACCCAGTGCAGGATCCTGCTACACAATGAGCTTAAAAAGGCTTTTGGAGATTTCTTTTTTTGTCTTTTGCTGTTGTTGGTTGGGGTTTTTTGGTATGTAGAGAGCTTTCCTTGGTCTAGAGCTAATTTTATCAGTCTCAGAACAAGACTGGGCATGTGCAGATCTCTATAATTATCTAAAAAAAAAATGCCTGCAAGAAATTGCTCGATGGTCCAACTAGAAGTGCTGGAAATTAAGTGACTCATTCCAGCAGAGGACTTGATAGCCCTTCACTAAGGAAGCTCATGTGCCATGTGTCCCATGACAATTATTAAAAAAATCACATTGTCTAAGACCTCTCAAACTTTCTCCTTCCTCCCTAGTTTCAGGTCACAATTCCCAGGAGAGCTGGTAAACGGACATACCTAGCAGATCAGATCGAACTACACCCGCACTGCCATGACAGCTCAAGGCCTGGCTCACCCAAACCAAATTCCCCCAATCCGCACTACCGGTGTGCTGGTTCGGACATTTGTTGAAGCATACAGAATGCTAGCTGGTCCTCCGGAGGAAAACTGGCAAAGGACAGGCATAAACCTGACCTTAAGCCCAGGCATCACAGGCAGTACAGCCACAGCTGCACATTACCCACCGCTTTGTCTTCCTGGAGCACAACTTAGACTTAGCTGGACCTATTTAGGCTGGGGCAGAAAGGGACATCTGCTCCACACACAGCTGAGAGGTATTTTGAAAGGCTCCACTCACCCAGGGGAGTGTCCACCAGGATTGCATTGTAGAGCTCCGCAGGCGTCTGAGCAATGTTCACGGGCTTCCATCTGCTCAAAGCTTCCCAGAGGATGACACTTGGGCACCAGTTCGGAGATCGAACGCTGGTGCAGGGTGCCAGTGATCAGCAGAATGACGTTGTCGATCATGTAGCTGTACCTGGAGCAATGCAAGAGGAAGCCTGTCACAACACAAATAATACAAAACCCAGCACCTGGCACCAGCCGGGCACACGCCTTCAGTCCCTGTGAACGTCTCCAGAAAGACGCACCCTTCCCACAAAGGACTAGTAAAGTCACTTCCTTAATGTCTCCTTACCGTGCCAGCCTAGGAAGAGGGAGTCAAGCATAGTCCCAAGCTGTGATTTACGCTACAGCTCAACCACCCCATGTGGGCATCTCCCACCTACCACTGAAGAGCATTAGATTAGAAGGGACTCCTGGAGGTCTCTGGCCCAATGTCCTGCTCCAAGCATGGCCAGCTCAGGCTGCTCAGGGCTTTGTCCAGCTGAACTTTGAATTATTTGCAAGGATGTGTATCTCACAACCTCCCTGGGGCTCTGCTCCAGTGTCTGACCACACTCACAACAAAATCTTTTCCTTACAGCTACTCAGAATTTCCCTCGTGGCCATTTGTCTACTGTCTCTCATCCTAACCCCACACACCTCCAAGAGGAGCCTGGCCCCAGCTTCTCCACACCCTCCCACGAGGAACATTTCTCCTTCCAGCATTCCCACTCTCCTCGCATGGCTATGCTCTGTAGAGCGCGCTTGCCAAAGCATGCGTGGTAGGACACCAGCAAAGGGGAATCTGCAGACAGCCTGACTCGAGCTCAGCTCCACTGCCAGCAGCACTGCTCCATCTTGCCAAGACTATGGAGAAAGGGTCACATTTCTGCAGCCTGCTCCCTTCCAAAAACAACAGGGTTGGCAGCTTTGGCACGACCTTCATTCACCCTCACAAAACTACACACAAGCTTTTTTCACACCTCTGCCATCAAAAGCTACTGATCTTTTGCGTTAGCCCATATTATGACGTCCCTAACCAAGTTCTCCACATACGTTATACAGGATTAGCAGATTCAGTCTCTGGCGTGGCAGTAACGAGACATTCAATCTGGAACCACGGCACTCAGCACAAGTTCCACCAGCACAAGCCCTTCGTGCCCCTTCTCTCCAGTATGTCCATGTCTCTTGCACTGAGGAGCCCAGAACTGGGCACAGTACTGCAGGCGAGGTCTCACCAGTGCTGAGTAGAAGGGGAGGATCACTTCCCAGTCCTCCCAGTCCAGCCAGAGAAGGGAGACACAGCTGGCTTGAAGACTGGGAATACAAGAGAGGTTGGTGGCCTTCTTCGAGTAGGACCAAGCAAGGGATCAAGGCATCATGTAAATACAAGGAGGTGAGAAGAAAAGTGTCCCCAGCAAGAACAGGAGTGGTGCTTTAAGCACCTTCACCATGAGCTGAGCCACAAGCCAACCAAGCGGAGAACCCGAAAAACATCAAGCAAGATGAGGGGTTTTTTTCAGTCAGCAGAATATGCCTTTGCAAATGGCCCTCAGCAGCACAGGGAAGGGGGCACAGATGCTGGAAGAGCAGGATATTTGGGATTTTACATCCCCTTGCTCTCACTGCTAGAGCTCTAACTCTAAAAAGTTAAGATGATGGAAAAGACCTGAAGAAGGTCCTCCTGGGCAGGAGCTGCTCCAAACAAACAGGATCAGGTCTGAACTAGAACAGCAGAAGGAACTGTGCATGTCTGGAGTTGGAGCTCTGCTGAGGTTCAGGCTTCCCACGTGTACTTGGGTGCTGAAGAAAGGGAACCTAAGACCAGCACACCGGGACTGGGGCAAGGGCAGGAACAGCAAGGATCTGCACACGCTTATCAGGCATTAGGATGCTGCTGGTCTTTATATTTCTGAGCTAACAAGGAGGACATAGTGCAGCCCTGTTTCCCTTTAAACCACATCAAAGGCAGGTAAGCAGAGCCAGTTAAAGGCAGATTTCGGTAGTTTTTATTAGATGGGCTTACTGCCTCTTAAATATGCTCAAAGGGCACATCCATGACAAATCCACACCTTAGTTCCTCAAACAGGTGCTGCTTTTTTCTCCACACTGCAGGGCTGGGTAACGCACCTCCTGGTTAACGCACTGTTTTTGCGGAGAGCCTTTCTGTGTTTGCAGCCTACCTTTCCAGGGACGTTCAATCTAGAACCACCGCAATCAGCACAAGCTTCGTGCGCCAGGAAACCTCCTTTTGCCCTTTAATCCACAAGGTCATTATCCTCCCTTCTGTTTGTGCAACTCTCACCATGGAGATGATTGCGATCTCCAGGACAGCAAGGAGGGCCTGTTTATGAGAGCTGAGGGTAAGTCCCTTGCAGTAAGCAGCTGGTTCCTGGGAAATACGATGCATCACACAGATGCATCTCCGTGAGGTGCACCAGACCAGGGATACAGCGGATCATTTCCCAGCTCCACCATCTGCCCTCAAACATGCAAGTTTGCTTAGTGCAACACGGTAGCTTTCAGGAAAGCTCATACACAGGACTGCTCTCACCAAAGCAAGGCAACAACGTAGGACCAGACCAAATTTGTTTCTTCAACTCAGCCTACAGTGAAGGAACAGACAAGGAAATATGGTCACTGCACAGTATGCAAGCACACCTCTTTTCTATTGCCAGCTTACCGCGGATCTTGCTCTCTACAAGATATTTGTGACTTGCAAGGAGCCTGGCCAAAGTCAACCGTACAAGAGGAACTGAGGGAAAGCGCCTGGAGCCCTTTCTGTTCGCATGTCTTCAGAGCAGCTTAGCTCCTGGCTTACTGGAGTCACGCTGAGCTCATCCACGCACACCCAATCCAGCTCAGCGTGAAAGCCACAGCCGGGCTTGGGAGGACCAGCCCAAGTCTGACCCTCTTCACGCGTTGAGAAGCTCCCGCTTTCAGACTGATGGGCCCGGGAAAGACAACCCAGGTGGCTTCCGCTGCCAGAGTGCAAAGCGTGGCTCTCCGCGTTCCATTACTACTCCTTAACTTGCTTGTTCCCTCATCCTTGAGGGAAGTCTGGGGAAACGCACAGTCTATAGATCAAATGCCAAGGCCTCTAAGGAGGCCCAGCAGCAACTTTTTGGAAGAGTACTTTACCTCTCGAGACTACTTAACTCTTGCTGTCAGAGAAGGATTCATCCCTGCAGGAGGAGGAGTTACCACATGCAAGACAGAGGGGAAATTTCTCATTCAAATTTCCACTGCAACAGCATTTCAAACCCTCACGATAACAAGAGAGCTGCAGCAGGACAAAGGTCTTCTTGTGCCTGCCGAGGCCGGGCAGGCACCAGCACCACTACCTAATCCTTCCTGATAGCTCCCGTTTCCTTCAAGCAAGCCCAGACCACACTTATTCACATTCAGTCCTTGCTTCATCCCAGTAAAAACAGTCACGGTTTAGTCAATCGTCACTACGAGGCAAGTCTTCTAGTGCCAGGGCAGCTGGAAAAGCCTCTTTTCATCTGTGGAAGGGGCAACACTTGCTTTCCTGTGCCAGGCCCCAACAAGAACGCATCTGCCTCCATTAGCACAGCTGTACTAAGACCATAGCAGAGGTCCTGGCTACGCTGGCATTTCCGCCCAGGCCCAAAGGATTAGATTATTATGGTGTGCTGCAGTTTTCCTAGGAACCTCCAACTACTTGTTTAATAGAGCAGCTTTTGTCATCATCCTCCCCATCTCCTACGAGGTTCCCACCAGCGTCAAATGTTTCAGCTTTCATGGTTAACGCGTGCTCAGACCCCTCCAAGAGCGTTTTAACCTTCACTAGCTCTCAGTGCCGCTAATGAGAGGACCGGACTATGGGACACGTCAGAAAACAGGAGTAGTTGGTCACCTGCAACACCACGAAGTCTTACTGCAGCCCGCTTGGCATGGAAAAGGGATTGGAACACAGGATCCGGTGGGAGACTGGAGACACGCAGAAGGACTGACAAGCTCCTTGGTGAGGACAAGCCTCTGCACTAGCTCACGGGGAACACTCCGGAGGAGTTCAGAGGAGAAAGCCCTACATGGAGGCTCTATGTAAGCCACAGCCAGTGCCACGGGGTGGCAGGGCTTTAAGTGGTAAAACAGCACCTGATCTCAAGCCCCCAACCTTGCCTCCACAAAGACATAGCAAGAACGTTTTACACTCCTGCTTTGAGCTGCTATCTGCCCACACAGGGAGATGGACACAAAAAGAGTGGATGTTCAGCCAGAGTTTCACGTGCACAGTTACGCCCTGCCTTGCTCTCCTGTCACCCACTGAATTGAGGCGTGGTATATTCCAGAAATTCACATTCACAGAAATACAATTTTAGCTGATACTGAGAAGTGTCAGTAACATCTCACAGAACAGTAGAATTTCTTACTAAAGGACAGGAGAGAGTCAGCGAGCATAGAAACGTCATCCACAGCAGGAGAGAGATGTTGGTTACGGCTTCCTGAAGTCCGAGACAACCGGGGCCTCTACCTTCGCTCCTCCAGCAACACCCAGTTCAGCACAATACATACTGGGCAACACTCACATACCGAGAACAAAGCCAGGCTAGGATACGCCTAAAGAAGCCAAAAGGTGTGGGGTGGGGAGGGGAAATGTTCCTTCCAGCAGCAGCAGGTCAGAGAGATCGTTCCCACTGCTGGTTTTGGGAGGTACGGTCTCAGACAGACACAGCAGAGACCTCTCCGAAAGGTCCTGCAAAAGCCACGTACAGGCACTTTGACAACATGTTTTCCTCCTTTTGGAGTTACTGAAGTACAGCCACCCATAAACGAGATACGCAAGGAAGATTGCAATGGTCGCCTGAATGTTGGGAAAGGTTTTTAGCAGGGGAGCACATAAAATGCATGAAAGCTCATCACATGGGGCATTTACAACTTGGCCTGAAGGCACTTGGGCAAAGCCCTGCAAGGCAGCGACCCCAAGACAATTAGGGCTTCTCCCTCTCCCATTTACTAATCTAATCTAATCTAATCATGAAGAGTCATTGTCCTACAGAAGATAGGTTGTTTTTTTATTGCTTTCTGCTCCAGGATACTAAAGAAACCATAAACAATACTGCAAGTGGCCACAAAGCATGACTAATGACGGAACATTGCATGACCTGTGTTTCTCAGGGATCCTCTGAAAGCCTTGCCAAACTGTAGCTTAACAGCTGCTCTGCAAGGGGTCAGGAGGCCAGCCCTCCGTCTCGGCAAACGCGGAGAGCGGTGGGCTGAGGCAGCGGTGCAGAGCAGGGAAGAACCGGGCTGCGGCTTGGGGGTTTTGCCGGGATGGGTTAAGGTATTGCACTGCTCAGGCAATTTTAATGCTTTCCAAACCCAGCAGTAAGACTTTAATGCAGACTAATGCTAGAAAGGCAAAAGTCACTCTGTGACTGCACTGGGCAGTTACTCAGATTACTGTAGAAGCCTGTGTTTATTTTGGGATGAAAAAGGGAAATCTCCAGCGGGATCAGAGCAGCGCTCTGAACTCGGCATGAATTCTAGAGACAGCTTTAAATGATGATGAAGTTGTTTTGACTATAGTCACTTTAGCATCCAGTGCTTCCCTCTTGCAGCTCATCCAGTTCATGGACTCAGGGGCTGGGAGGGGGGGAAGTAACCCAAGGAAAAAGTTTCGGGCTGGTTGTACCTCTGCTTCCTTGGGTTTGTGCGTAAGTACACGGACCCATCTCTATATCCCGCTGGATTCGAGACCTGAGCAAAGGTGCTGGGACGCAGAGCCACTTGTCCCACCTCTCTCAAGCTCCGAATGCAAGCAGTCACGGGGGAAAGCAACACGCAGACTTCAAAGCACAAAAGAGCAGTAGCTGACACTGAGCATAGTGCCGACAGCCGAGACGCTTGTATCTGGAGCCTTGTTTTAAGATCATTAGTAAACAACCGTACAGCTATCCTGAACTAAAAAGGAGAGGGATGTTGCACATCAGGAAGACCTCAGTGCCTCAGTTCTGAGGCTTGTTCAAGTAACAGACAGCGGATGAACTGAGTCAAATCCTTAAATCAGTTTTTCAGCTCAGACTAGAGCACGTCAGACCAGCAGCTTCTGGCCAGGAGCAGTTCTACCCCTCGTCTGCAGCTGAAGCTCAGGCAGCCCAGGGAACAGCAAGAGTAGACGCAGCACACGGTGGTCTCTGCTCACAGCGCGCCAATCTCTTCCTGCCTTTGTACGCTGTCTTTCCTAGAGTCACACCAATAAAAACCACACCTAAGTGGTAGGTTCGTGAACCTGCCAGAGAAAAAGCTGAGAATTTCATGGTTGCCACCACAAACCAAGGGCACTCAGCCAATAAGTGGGTGCCCTGCTAAACTTAGATCAACGAGACCATTTCACAGCAGAGAGTTATAACTTCACAGTACTACAGAGGCTGTGGCAGCCTTTCAAATCCAAGTATCCAGGAATGTTCTCAGCATTAATCTATTTTTAGCTGCATCTCCACATGATTTTTACCATCTTCTAGTGAGTCTAAGTCTCTGGGATACTGACCTCAGTTTTCCAGTGGTATCATCCGGTAGCTCGTAAGCAGTCACACAGCGTTAGCTGCGTTACAGGCTAACGAGAAAAAGCGCTAGATGAAGTACTTCTAATTTGAGGCTTTACAAATATGACCTTGTGTTCTAGATGCGTACAAACCCCTTGAAACACCAGGGAATGTTTTGAACACCTTGCAGCCTCGCGCAAGAGTCTCTGGTTGCTTAAACTTGATGCCTCAAAGCTTGAGAAACGCTAGGTGGTATGCAAGGCTGAGTCCTGGCACTCTGCGCTGTGCTGAGCGGACTGCAGATTACATTTTAAATATCGACCAGAAGCATCTAGTCATGCTGCTTTCACACAGACCAGCTGCAAAAGCCAAACTTGCATACATGCCTTCTTACCTTCCTTACATGTAAAGCACTAAAAAAACCCACAACAAACCACCACACGTTCCAAGGATAAAAACTAAGATTACAGGCTGCACTGTGCAAACTCACATTGTCCCCAAACTGCCTGAAGTAGCTAAGCTGAGTGAGTTTAATGGCCTAAATGCCCTTACCCGATTCTCAGTGAACGCGTGGTCTGGGCTACCTAAGCAGAACATGACTGCGCACACAGACCTGCTGCCAGCAGAAGACAAGAAAAATCACCATCCTGCTTGACCCTCAGCAATTTTGCCGATGATACGAAACTGGGAGGACGGACTGGCTGATACCCCAGAAGGCTGCGCTGCCATTCAGCGAGACCTGGACAGGCTGGAGCGTTGGGCGGAGAGGAACCTCATGAGGTTCAAACGGGCAAGTGCAGGGTCCTGCCCCTGGGGAGGAACAACCCCCTGCACCGGGACAGGTTGGGGGTGACCTCCTGGAAAGCAGCTCTGCAGAGAGGGACCTGGGAGTCCGGGGGACGACAAATTCCCCACAAGCCAGCAACGTGCCCTTGGCCAGGAAGGCCAATGGCATCCTGGGGTGCATGAGGATGAGTGTGGCCAGCAGGCGAGGGAGGTTCTCCTCCCCTCTACTCTGCCCTGGTGAGGCCCCATCTGGAGTCCTGTCCCGTTCTGGGCTCCCCAGTTCCAGAGGACGAGGAGCTACTGGAGAGAGTCCAGCGGAGGGTACAGAGATGCTGAGGGCCTGGAGTATCTCCTGTGGGGAAAGGCTGAGGAGCTGGGGCTGTTCAGCCTGAGGAAGAGGAGACTGAGAGGGGACCTCACCAACGCTTATCAATATCTCAAGGGTGGGTGTCAAGAGGACAGGGCCAGACTCTTCTCAGGGGTGCCCAGACCAGGACAAGGGGCAACGGGCACAAACTGGAACACGGGAAGTTCCGCCTGAACATGAGGAAAAATCCTTCGCTGTGAGGTGCCAGAGCCCTGGCACAGGCTGCCCAGGGAGGGTGAATCTCCTTCTCTGGAGAGATTCCAACCCACCTGGACGCAGCCCTGTGCAGCCTGCGCTGGGTGACCCTGCTCTGGCAGGGGTTGGGCTGGGTGGTCTCCAGAGGGCCCTTCCAACCGCCGCCATCCTGTGATAACCTCCTAACACACTCCTTCCCTCCCTGCTTTATGCCTCTGACAGATATGCTGTCCAGCCTGTAGAGGGAAGATTGCAAGAAGGAACATGAGGGAAGTGCAAGGATTGTTTCTGCGAGCTGCAGAATCACCAGAGAGATTCAAGCTTTAAACAAAGCCCGAGAAGATAGTTAAGTCCACACACTGCCTCTGGACTAAACAGCGTCCACTTGGATGGGGATGTTATCCAGGGGGGATGTGTTCTCACCTGATCACCCACAGCTTGCATGCTTGAGCCCCTTCTCAGGGCCACAGTTTCATTAAAAGATTTATCTTTCTTAGTGAAACACACGCCTATATCTGGAGCTCATCCATAGCATTTTGTTGCATCTTTACTGCCACCGATAATATTTTGCTAGCTCTTCCAATCATTACCGTGGCTTGCTGTGCTTGCTAGGCACCATGCTAACACCTTCCAAGAGGAGAACAGTGCTGGTCAGTAGAAGGAGGGTCATGCTGTTCCAGTTCAAATCCACTGGCCAAACGAAATGTTCTCCAGGCACTAGAGGTTGGAAGGAAAAAGCATCCCCTCAACGCAATACACAGTGAAATCCACCTTTCAAAGCCCTTCCAATGAGGACACCCGCAGTCACACCATTTTGAAAGATGACTGATGGCCATTACTTATGCATGCAATCCAGTCCATTTTCACAGACATTGGTTCTGGGAAACCAGTATGAGATCTGTATCCGTTGGGTACGCAGGAGAACGGATGCAGCTCCGATGCTACCACCCACAGGATGCAAGTCTGTGATCATTTCCAGACCATTAGTTACATGCCCTCTTGTTTTGAATGTTGCATAACGCCTCCAAGAACTTGGCTTATCAGTTCAACTTTGCACTCCCTGCAAACAGGGAAGCTGTTTGTCAGAAACCTGTGTCTCTGCCAAAACCGTCTCTGCCAGAAAAGGCTCATAAACCTTTATTGCAGGATCCCCAGCCACTACGGTAATTTTGGCTTCCCAATCCCACCGCCACCAAGGAGTCAATAACTAATTGAAAATAGTATAGCGCAGTTTTAACCACAGCAGCATTAGGAAAGATCCTTCAGAGTGTTGCGTTTGCCCAAATAAACTGCAAGCGTCTAATGTAAAGCGTTTAGAGTTTTTTCTTCTGCAAGAAAGGACTTCAAAAGGAGTAACCTCTGCAGTTATGCCAGGATGCACACTCCAGTGTATTTAGAATAAAGACAGGCAACTTCCTACTCCAGAGAAGAGGATTATTGCTCTTCAGCTCAAGTAGCAATTGAAACAATTTGGTTCCAGAAAAACCACTGCTGCAAGATTAAGTTTGAACTCAAAGTCGTGCAGCAGAAACTAGATCTATCCAGTGCAGGGGAGAGGCAGAGCAGGACTGGGTCAGGGAGAAGGTAATAGAGGGAAGTGTCAGCTAAGAAAAGGCATGCGCAAGGGGAAAAGGTACATGCAGCCTCATCAAAAACACATCTTGTGACCACAAAAACATACTGAAAGCCAAGTTCCCAGCTGCATCCTCAGGGCAACAAAGAACCCGGTTCCCAGCGCTGGCAGACTGGTAAGGCAAAGACAAAAGATGACCTAGTCTGTCCTCTGACAATGGGCTTGATCACGGATTTGGAAAGTATGTTTAGACCCAGCTCCATGCCAGACCTCGCTCCTACAGCAGACTCGGTTTCCACACAGTTACCAGCAGTCCCCGACCCGAACACAAGATCGAACCCTTCTCTGCCCACCAGCTTGCTGCAAGGGCTCGAGGGGCCCAACACCTGCCAGGGCCCCCACGTCAGGCTGCTCTGAAACCAGACTTTGCAGAGCAGGGAAGAGATGGTGCTGAAGCAAGGCAAAAAAACCCCTCTCTTTCCTGCCCCTGGAAAAATACGAAAGCTGAGAATCCGATTGGGCTACAGGAGGCTAGAGTCAGGAGTGACACGAACCACAGATAAAGAATCCTATCTAAACTGTGTACAGGAACACTGGGAGGAAGGAGAGACAGGACATGGCACCGTGTCAGGCTAACACAAAGAACAAAGCCTTTACAGAAAGGCAGGGCAGCACATCACCAAGAAGAACCTAAACCCCACTTCTATCCCACAAGTCAATATGTGCTTGTTGAATTCAGGAAGCGGGTTTTGTCGTTTCAAGTACACTTAATACCTGTTTGTTGCTGCCCTACAGAACATCGCTGCATTCCCTCAGCCAAACAGTCAATTGTTTGTGTTGGAGCAGAGATGTTAACAGCCAACTTGTGCCTATCAGTCAGAACCTGCTACGGTCAGCTGAAAAACACAGGGAAGCACCAGCAGTCTTCCAGCGAGGAGCTGCCTAGCGAGACGCGGAGCTAGCAGGTGTTTTATAGAGACCATGGCAGGCTCAACAGGTTGAGCTTTTCCTTGCCATGATATGCAGTGGCAGAGGCCGCCAGCTACAAACCACCACTTGAAAAAAAAACAAAAGGGAAATCAGCCAACTTCCTCAATTTTGGTACTAACAACCCAACACTTGCCACAGAAGAGTTCCTGGAGAGGATCGGAGCCAGGAAAGAAACAGCATGGTGCCAGGAGAGGAGCGCAACAGGACAAAAATCAGTGGCAGTAAGTGACTTGAGGAATGAAGACCTTGCTTTGGGGTTGCTGTCTAGCTGCGTTCTTGGGTCAGTTTTGTTCGCGTGCTTTTAAACACTGTCCTTTCCCCTAAGCTCGGGGGACGAGCTAACTCCTGCCCACCTCCATAGGTGACCATCCCTACCTATGGCACAGCACGCACCTGGGGACAGGCAGCCATGGGGCTGGAGTGCCACCTTCCGGCAAGTCACAGGCAGCGCTGCCTCACCTCCCTGGTGCTGGGCAAGGGGAGCACACCACCAACACGCGTCCTCACGGTGCTCCAGAGCCCCCACGCCATCCCCGCTGCTGCTCCGCCTTCCCGTGTCCTCACCGAGTTCATAAGAGAAGCAATATGGCATAATCCCACACGGGGACGAATGGCACGGCTTTTGGCAGGGTGGCTCTGGAGCAATCAGAGGGGACAAGGACTGCAGCCGCTCCGAAGATCAGACAGTTCCCAGATCCCCTGGGCCAAGCTCTGAGCACCCTCCAAAACCAAGCACAACAGTCATCTGCTGATCAACTCAAAACCACCCCAGAGGTCCAGCAGGACATCCACGAAGGAGAAAGCCTGACTGTTTTTTTAAATGCTTGATCCACCTCTGGCACCTGCCATCTACACCCCAGCCGCTCTCAGTGAGATGGTGCCCAAGGGTTTAACAGGCCTCGATGGGCCTGTCTTGTGAGAGCTTATCCAGCATTTCTAAAGAGGCAAAAAATGTAAGTACATACAAAGGCAGCTGGCAGCAGTGAGTTTCAGAGCTGAACTGGACATGCTATAAAACATTTCCTTCCATTCTAAGCCAGACACACCTCCTACAATCCCACTCGATTTTAAAAATCTCTGTTTACAGCCCAATGCCTCCCTCTCAAGAGAGTCCCAGTGAACTCAAGCTTTCCTCCTGCAGAAGCCAGCCCTGCTCAAACTTTCCATATCTTTCTACCATTTTCTATTTCAGTCCAGCCTGTACAGTTTTAGCACATGGACACATTCAGTTGAGTACAATTTCTTCCTCTGACCACCTGGTGCCTCGCTTGCCCTGAGCTGTCTTTACCATTTCCTGCTCAAGTTTCATTAACTGCCCTAAAAGAAAGGAGTGGGAAATAGTCATGTTCAAAAGGCAAAGATAAATCACCCCATTACGGCTGTCTGTGTGCCCAGCCAGAGTGGAAGATCAAGCGGCAGAGGCTCGTCCCAGCGTCACCCAGGTACGCAGGATGACACAGTACCTCTGCGTGCGCAGGACACACAACAGCCCCAGCGCTGCCAACATCCTTTGCTCGAACATTTCTGTGACGCTGCCTACACGCAAGCCCGGGTTAGAGGAAGGCTACCGGCACAAGTACACGCTGTCAGCCTCTGAACAGAGCTGTTCTCCACTCCGACTATTTGGGATGTGCATGGGAAGCTTCACACTGTCAGCAGACAGCATCTCTGAAACTTCTGCCCCACCCCAAACCAAGACCTACTACACCCCACGGGACAGCTTCAGGGGACAAAAACAGCCTGAAAGGCAGCCCAAGAAGTCCTATCTAGTCTACCCTCTTTTCTACTAGCCTGTCTTACATATATTAGGATTATCAACAGAAGACATTAAGACCCATTGGGCAAAGCCAGCGCCCTCTCTAAACTCCTTATGTTTCATTGTCCTCATTCTTCGGTTTTAACTTGTCTGTAGTGTCATTAGAAGTTATTGGAGCTTCTAACACACAGATAGCAACTCCCACCTCGGACCAGCTGAAGCTGGTAACACCTTCTCTATTTCATCAATATTCCACTGGTGCGATGAGTGCAGACCCAGAGGAGACCCCTCCATCAGTGGTGCAGCAGAACCACACCAAAACACAACCGAACACTTGGACTCCACGCACAAAAGGCCCCGCAAGAGAGTGGAGACAAGCTGTTTTCCTACATGAAGTTTCTCCTGCTTCATCTTCTGCCTTCCTCTAGGCAGCACTGCAGGCAGTGGCATTAAAACAAATCTTGTGGGTAAAAAAGGAAAAGAAGAGAGGAGAGTGAAGGCAACTTGGGGAAGAAACACCCTGTGCTGAATGGGACCAATATAATCAAGAGGAGATTATGCAGTAGGCAAAGTATCTGCACGGAATTGTGTTTTGCTATAGAGAACTCCAAGAGACAGAAGAAGAACAAGATCAAAGTTAAATCAAGCTGAGGGCAAACCACCAGTTTAAAGTCAAGTCACTCAAACAGCTGGCACGAGCCGGCCTATCGGATTACATGAGATGTTTAAGTCCTTCTGCACAACTTGAGCTGGACGCAGGCACCGGATAAAGGTCAGCAGGACTGGTGTAACAGGAAACTGGATCTCCACAGCCATTCGCAGCCTACCAAGTCACGCAGTGCGTAACCAGGGCAGGCACGGTGCGAGACCTTTCAGTTCATCTTTTCCACACACCGGTTCTCAAAGTGAGACTGTTAGAGAACAGCAAAGTTTTAAAGTCTGCAAGGTACTCATGTGTCCTGCCCAGACTATCGCCCTTAAAAAGACATGACAGAAGCTAAAAGAAGAGACCGTTAGTGATTACTATGGTACTTCCATAGAGGCTAGACATTTCCATAAACCCGTGGAGCAGCAAAGGAAAAGCATCAGTGGAGGACAAACTACTAATACTGCCAGGCTCAAACAGTACTGACATCTTTACAGCAAATTAAAGATGGGCAGAAGAGGTGTTTTGAAAGTTAACTCAAGTTTGAGAGAATAGAAGAGATTGCTCCATACAACTAAGATGATGAGCTAGAAACTGCTTCATCCATTGCAAACACTGCTGCAAAATGAAGGCTTAGTAACGTCTTGCTGATGACTTGCCATGTCCTGTTCCATATCTGGAGCCAAACATGAAAACTCCATGAGTTTTAGTGACAGGCATATAAGAGAAAACTATTTATGGAAAATAGGCTTAAAAGACAGGCAGCTTTAGCACAGTGACCTAGAAAATAACAGATACGAGCCACTGGGTTAGAAAAATGAGATGGTGTTACTGTCCAGACATAGAAAGGACAGAACAGGAAGGAACACAGCAGAGACACAGGTCTTTAATCAATATTTACACATGCAGGAGATGCCACAGATAGGCCAAAATTTAAAATCTTTGAATGACCACACAGGCCTTTCCACATCAGCTGCACCATTCAAAAACCTCTAGGTGGCAAGCAAGATAAGGCACACGCAACTGCCCAAAGCGCAAGATTAAACACCACTTGCCAGAGTGCCGGCGACGAGCCCAAGCTCACTATATCAAATAAACAAATGCTGATGTATCAGCTATCCGACTCGAGAGCAGGGTGCAATCTTCTTCTCACAGATGCAAGTTACAGTCATGTTCTACTGAACCAGAAATTCACTTTTGTCCATGACATCTCCTTACTGGTTAGAGACGGCCACTGGCTATGCAGTTTTCAAGCCAAACTAGAGCTTACAGGAACACAGACTAAGGAAAGGAAAAAAGGCAATTTTACTTCCATGTTTCAGCTGCGAACTAGCACATGGTATCTCACCAAGGCTAGCACTTTCATTTTATTACCAATTAAAACAAGAGCAGCACACAGGAAAGCAGAGGGTTGTGCAAAACCGTTAGGAGAAGATACTTGCGCGAATGCTGTGCTATTTCAAGCTTTTCACGTCAGCTGAACCTGCTGTGGAAGCGCACGTCTCGTGTCTTTTCATGCGCTGACAGAGATGTGCCGAGGCTGCTGCAGCCCTGTCTTTCCCTGCTGCATCTTTTAGGCCCTCCCTTCCTCTAGTGCTGGCGTTTGTTGGATCCCACTGAGCTGGCTGAGAAAAACAAATCAGTCAAAGATTAACCCCAAAAAGGAAAAGCTGTTCAATTTTTGGCCAGCTCAACTCCCTGAAGGTGTTTGTGACGGGGTCAGAGGAAGGCCTACAGCCCCTGGGGTGGGATCACAGCAGCGCCGACAAAGGCTGATCGACCTCAGTGGGTCAGAGCTAGCAGGCAACTGCTGTCACACACGTGCATGGCATGCGTATGTCTTGCAGCAGGATCGCATTTAAAAAAAAAAAAACACAAAAAAAAAACCAGAAACATTTAACACAAGGGACAAGGGTAATGACAGCTCTAATAGAGACTGAGCCCATTCTGCAACGGAAGGCAGCTAAGGAGCTGTGCCAACGAAGCACGCACTTCCTCGGAGCAGAAGCCTTTAACAACGTAGTGAGACTGTGCAGCTGGTTTGAGACCTCCAGTGACAACCAAACCCCTTTCATGCAAGAAGCTGCAGAAAACAGCAGCTACAAGGCTGAGTGTGGAAAGCTGTCCGACAGCCCTCAAGTCTGGAAGAACACCAACGTTTCAAATGCTGTTCAGGGACAGCTGGTACTCACGTGATGAAGTCCAGAAAACTTGCTAGGGGCTCATACGCATGGTTCCTCATGTGACGAAACTCCACCACCATCTTCTCCTTCAGCTTGTCGTCTATGACGGAGACGGTGAGCGGGGAGGCTTCATTGGCCAGGAAGTTCCCATAGTCCGTGCTCTGGAGGTGCAGTTTCAAGTCTGAAAAAAGAAAGAATAATTCCACTCTACAGGGTTTGTGTTGGGTTTGGGGTTTTTTTTTTTTTTGAGCATATCCAAGAAAGTTGTTGCTCAGCACTTCTCTAGGCATTCTCTTCTCTGAAAGATCACTTGGACAAAACCCATGTGTTAAGTCATACACTTATATTTGTGCTCAGTTTTACCGTGGACAATCCAAACGCAGGAAAAGATCGGTGTTTCAGCACACCAGCCTTCCCCCATCTTAAAGAGGAAACTGTGACACTCTCTGTGTACCTGAGCACACTCCTGTGCCAGCTGTCCACTGCGCCTGATCAAGGTGGAAGGTTACTGATTTACTACGAAGTATTTGCTAGAAATCTAGGGAAAAGAAGAAACAACTTAAGCACTTCCTCTAGCCAAAAGGGCTCCGGTTGCAGGCTCCTCTGAAGCAATCACTACCAAGAACCTATCTGCACCCACAAGCAAGTTTCCTCAGATACTAGTGATGTGGAGGCATCTGAAAAGCTTTCAAAGCCAAAAAGACACAAACAGCAACCTTGAAATTATAAAGCGGCCAGGTATTACATCGTCAGGTCAGTCCAACTAATGGCACTGGTAAAGAGAAGTCAGGCATTAGGAGGTACAGAGGGGCTGGTGAAGAGGAAGGCCGGTTAAATCCGTCTCATATGGTAGGCAACCCTGCCCAGGATGGAGGACATGCTCAGAAGCCTTCCCTCCTCCAGTTTCAAGTAGGGGAAACCTTTGTTTCCTCCGTTGCCCCTGCTGCAGGTCAGGTGCCCAACCGAGCTGCAGTCCTGGCCAACAAGCAACCCCAACACGCTGAGCTCTGTCAAGATAAAAGCCCTATTCGAGCCAAAAGCATTTAAGTCTCTATGGAAAAACTGAATCCAGAACCGAGGAACGTCATACAATCCTACTCCTAAAAGCTCTACTAGTTGGCACTGGTACATAATGTTCATCTCCCTTGGCTTCACCTCAGAGGGCCAGTTAGGCAAGCACCCTCCTCGGGATTCAAGACCTTTATGGGGAAAGGAGAGTAGCTGGAAGAGTTTAGTTAAACCAGATGTGAACACCGTCCAGAGAAAACAAAACAAAACAAAGACATTTCTCCCTGGTTTCTCTGCAGCAGGAGCACCGAGGCTGCCTCTCCCTTCCACTGAACCGTAGGAGTCCTCAGCGTTATGGCACGAGCATCCACGGCACCAAGGTCAGAGCAAGGACTCAGCCTAGCTTGAGGAGTTGATCTTTGACGTTACACCCGGCTACAGGCACGAGCTGGAGAGCATCCTCCACATCGGGCTCCAGGCTGAGCTTGTACTGTACAGCGTGATACTGTTCGCAGCCCGAGGGACAGAGGGGTCAAACGGCTTTCAAGCTGACTTTGACTCTTCTGGGTATTTCCAAGGGGGTCTAGTAAAGACGTTTTTGACCCAGCACTTTTTAGTTATGAAGACATTACAACTGCTAAGTCTCATGGGAAAAACGGTGGTTACGGGGGGGGGGGGGAAGGCCAGAGACTTAAACAGCACTCAGTTTCTGTCATGTTTCTCAGCAGTTTACAGGAGAGTTTGGTGGTGCTCTTACTTTTAGTAAGGAATCCTGGATGCAGCAGAGCGAGCTACTTGCCCAACAAGACTCATCGTGGCTGAAGCAAAGCAGAAACTTAACTTAGATCTCTGCTCCCCAGACTACGCTGCAGCTAAACAGCTGTGTTTTATTCTACAAAAACATTATGAACTTATGCTCACACTTTTGAGGTGGGAAAATATGGTCTGGATAACTCAGACAATGGAGTTTTCAACATGAACCTTGCCAAAGTCAAACACGGATCATGCCAAAACTCAGAATGCCCCTCAGCTCCACGCAGCCTGCACAGGATTGTTATTGATGGTAATCACTTCCTAAACCCTGCAAAAAGCCCAGCTCGCAGGCAGCACCCTGCAGGCAAAGAGTGCTCACCCATCTGTTTTGCAATTGCTTGATATTTGAAAGCTAAGATATAGTTACAGAGGGGAAATCTACCGGAATTATGTCTTAATGAGTTTCAGTCCCTCTTTGAAAGCTCTTGGATCATGAGCTTTGGAGTCCGAGTGGAAATTAAGTTCCACTGTCAGATCAGAGCTTTACTAGTTTGCTTTTAGCAGAGGCTGGAAGAAGCATGGAGCAAAATTCAACAGTTGCTCAATGAATATGAGGAAAGGGTCCTGGTAAGAGTACTGCACCCATAAAATCAGGCTGCAAGGGGACTGCAGCAGCTACATTCATATACCTCCTCCTTTCCGTCCTCTGTAATTGTCCAGAGCTCTAATGAAAACTAAGCCTGCCCAAAAAGGCATGTGATGTTGTTTTGCAGCTATACAGGACCTTGGAGGGGAAGCAGCTATTGCATATCCTACCATGTCTTACTTCAGTAGGGAAGCTTCCAAAGCTTTCAGCTTGCTTCCTCAACTCCAATTCTGCTGTTCCAAAACCATCGTCTCCTTTTGGTGTCATCACGACCTGCAACTCCGCTCTTACTTTTGAGGCTGCAAGAAGTTGCCTCGCTATCGGGTCACCTCATGCTAGAGACCCGTGACACAAAAAGTGGCGTTCGCTGTACCAGGAGGTCGGAGCTGCATCGCATTCAGGCCACAGCCACCCGAGCTGCCTGCTGCGCCTTGCAGCCTCTCCCTCAACAGCTCTGAGCAAGCTCCCACGAGCTGCTTGGCCAGAGCATTTTGTCCTGCTCGACGGGGGTTGCTCCCCCACTCCACAGCACAAGAGCCAGCACAACATCATGTTGCAACTGGAATAAGGGCCATGTTTATATAACACTTGGAATTAATTTTTACAGGGAAGGCCAGCCACAAACTGCAGGAACTAAACTCTTCTGAATCTCTTAGCATCCAAGCAGACAGAACAGTACATATTTTCCAAAAATTGGACCAGATTTATAAACCCTGACTCAATGCATCCCACGGCGTACCAGTGCTTTACGCGAGCCTGTCCTCCTCCGGCCACTGGTTCGGTCACCGAGCCTCAGCCAAGGGGTTTGGGAGTTTTTCATAGCACTATTCATGTGTCAGGCTTCTCAGTTAAGAACGGACTAATCCCGTGGTTTCACAAATCCCCTGCCTCAAGAGCTGTCCCAGTAGCACGGTGACTAGTAAGTGGACCCACTGCTGAGCAAGCCCAAGCTCTCCAAAAGCTCAAGTTCCTATTTCCTAACGGAAGTGCAGACCGAGCTGGAGTCGGCCTCTGGCAGCAACAGCAGCACCTCGGCAGGGGCGGCTGCCAGAGATCCCACACGCTGCATGTCGATGAGATGCTGGCTGCGAGTCTTCGGCCGTGCCTCTTCCCCAGCTGCCTGCTGAAAAGGAGAGAGACCTGCACCTACAGCCCAGCCGCTCCCGACGAGCTCCTCCTGATGCTGACTAACAGCAGCACACAGCCTCAACCCAGCGATCGCTTTTGAGAGGTACGTTTGCCTGTTTCGGCATTTTTCCAAGCAGTTCACGCGCTTTAAGAAACAGACTGAGCCAGCATTTGGCAAGGGAGCGCTTGAATTACCACAACACTTTTGTGCTCTCTCCTCCCCGCAAAAGCTGGTAAATTATGGCCAGGTCACAGTTCCCAGAAAGCTGCCTCGTGCAAGAGCACAACAGCTTGTCGGAACGGCAGCCTTTTTCTGCTGAGCATTCAAGCAGGGTAGCGATCGAGATTACCACGACATGTACTTACAGCAGCCTCCTTTCAGCTCTCGGATCAGGCCCTCTGGCTGCATACATACGAGGCACAAAGGCAACTGAAGCTTAAATTCAACGCACCGCTGCGCCAACACCACACCTCAACATTTCGGATTATGTTTTCTTGAGGGACTTCAGATCCACAGTAATATACTATCCTCTCCTGCAAGTTTGCTTTGTCGTAACAAGGAATCGAGCCATTACTCAGTCTTTCAGACATCTGTCAGTCATCAAAGCCTGCCCTGTAAGCCCTACTCAGAGTGACCCATGGCCCCACCAGCTCATACTTCCACCCCTTCCTTCCTCAGCATCCCCCCGTAACCGCATTGCGGAGCTCTGAATCAAGTTAAGGGCTCAAGCACTTCCAGGCAAGGACCGATTTGTCTTCTCGCGCACAAGCACAGAATTAGATTTCGCAACTTCCAAGCTGAACTGATGTTTTCACATAATTATCTGCTGTAACCCCGACATCTCACTCCAAAGCACCCAGGGCCATCACTGCATATATAAAAACTAAAATATCGTTTGCCATCTCCCAGGCCTGAGGCAGCAAAGTAGCTGAGGGATTACACAGCAGCCTGCAGATCAGCTACGTCGCCCACGTCTCCCTTCAGAAGACTGCAGTCATTACCATTTGGCTTGTTGCTGTCTCTTTGGTCTGTTTATAGCCACCTCAGACACTGCTGAAGCTGATTCTCCGAAATCTCACCCGAGAAGCAGCCAGAGACCCTTCATTCCCCACAGAATTTAAGACCTTTTCTGTGGTTGCACACCACAGGCAGCGACGTGCCACCTTTCCTCTGTTGTCAGGCAGCAAATTCTCTGGGCCACAGCTGGACACGCAGAGAAGCATCTTCTCTGGCCCTTTTCCACATCAGTGTCTCACCTCTAGCTCTTCACCTCTGTGTTCGAGAGGTCCTCAGCACCAAAGGGCAGCCTGTGTTTCTAGCTCAGCCCTTCCTGGGGTTGAAACCCCCCTCAGAGATTCAAACCCAGCATGGCCAGGTCCTTTAGAGCCCCTTAACCAGGTAGCCCTCTCCTGATCCTTCTGAAAGGCGAGGTAACCCCTCCTAGCCTGCCTGCATCTCCAGTAAGCTTCACCCCTACGTGCCCCTTTTTCCCCTCTCTAAAAGCAGACCGCGCTAAGTCACGGCTGGAATCTCACAGGTCCAGTAAGCTAACAGGACATCAGCGCAGCACCTAGTGCAGCGGTTTAAGGGAGAAATTATTCAGAAGCGAAGGGAAACAGGGCAGAAAGCAGTCTCACACTGCAGGAGCCGACAGTAGAGGAAAAACAACAAGACGAAAGCACCGACAAGGCTGCCGAGTGGTAATACTTGCCAGGAAACCCAGACACCATCATCTTCTAACGAGGGGCAGGACCCAAACAAGGGCTGAAGCTGCACCAGTGCTGAGAAGCTGACCTCAGCTGCTGCTTGAAGTTTAGCTAGGAGAAGCTATGAAGCAGGTCTCTGCCCAGTGGAAGAAGCCAGAACAAACAGCAAAGAGCCTCTGCTGAACCCTGCAGGAAGCCAGAGACCACAGTGTTGTTTGCCACCATGATTTAGCAGGCCGTGGAAGTGCCATCTTTCTTCCAATAAATAATGTTTTCCTTGAGCTTATTTTAACAGGACAGCTGCTTAAGCAGCCACAGCGAGTGGTTACACTGGAGGACACAGGACAAAGCACCGAGATTAGCAGGACAGCCTTTTGGCTACGGCTCTGTAGCTGCAAGAGCGGCCAGCATTCACAGGACAGGAATGGTCTATACCCTCCTCAGGCCTCACCTTCCCATATGCTCTACCTCATCTGGCAGGTGGAAGCTCTTGGGGACAGGGCCAGTCCTCCTGCACTGTCCCAGCAGGCAAGGGCCAGCTTTTCACAAAGGGCCCCTAGATGTCAGGAGGCAGAGAGCATCGTCATCGTGCTTTCGAAAGGTCCCTACCACATTATGGCTTGGCTTCTACACCCACCGAGTTCGGACTGAACCATTCTTGGAGTTCAAGATGGATCTAAGCAAGGCCACACTTCAGGACCATCAAGCGGCCTCTCCTTGCTTGGTTGTACAGCAAAGGAGCTGCACAGGGAAGGATCGACCCCATTCCCCCCACGCCCAGGAGAACACCATGAGCTCCACCATGGACCGAGGTGCCAAAAGCGCTCTTGGAGGCAGTCTGCAGCTCTGGTAGCAATGCAACTTCTCTACACAAGAAAGGATACTGCCCATGCAGTTAAGCTGAAAGAGAAGCCCAGCTCCAGCCTTTTGGGACCCAAATTCCAGGACCACAGTGATAAAACAGAATAGAGAAGGGTAGCACAGCCTCTCCCACTCTTCTCTCAGCAAAAGGAGATAGGGCGAACACTCAGTACGTAACACCATAAAGCAAAGGCAGCCTCCGGGGAGAAAAAAGATCCTTGAGCTTATAAAAACAACAGCACAGACTACGCTCAGCGGAAGCCTGGCGCACAGAGGACACGCTCCCCAACATCTATTTGCTGGAGGCAAGAGCCCACAGCTCTGCTCAGGCAGGCCTTTGCTTCGTCTAGCCGTCCTGTGGTTAGACAACAGGAAGACAGACACACTTCACCCCACAGCGGCTCAGCCGCGTGCTCAGTGCGCTTCACCACCTCTCCTCTGCATGGAGAAAGAGGGAAGAGGAGAGAGTGGGGGAGAAGTGGATGTCTTTACACTGAAGAGGCACTTAGGACAACGAGCCTTTAACAATCCGCTCCCGAGTTGACCGAAAGCAGCACTCCCCTTCTGGGCAGCAAGGGCTTCGCAGAGCAACTCTGGAAATACTCTTCAAGACTCAAAACCAACCAACCAACCTGTCCAGTCATCGTTTATTCCGCACCATCCAGCCCTCTATCAAGAGGCCGGTGTTCACTATGTATTGCTACAGATTAATTTGACAGAAATCAAGGCTCCAGCACCTGTGAGGGTACCGTTCAGGCAGACCACCGTGCCCTCCAGCTGGCGTGGAGCCAGAGAGTCTGGGACAAGCGTGACCTACTTGCTTCAAGCTCTCCGATTTCACTGTTGATTCGCATGCGCCCTAGAAATGGAGGCCTGTGGACCAAAGCGAGGAGATGAGAGCGAACCGCAGTCTTGGAAATCCTTTCCTTCTAAAAGAATCACATGTATTTGCTTCTCCTAGCCACCCTTCACCTCCCAAATACATCTTTGGGGCTCAGATGGTTACTCTGCTCTTCCCCAAGCTGATGTGACACACCACCACTACCCTGGGCTTACAAGACTGAAAACCAAGAGTTTTCACGGGACAAGTCCACAGCAGACTGATAAACCGCAGGCTGAGATGCACAAATAAAACAAGACAGACCCCTGCGGGGCATGAGACTAGCTCCACATACAGCTTCCGCTGAAGACAGGACAGATCTTATCCTCCACGTGCACACCACTGGTTCCACAAGGCGTGCGAGCCCCCAGCTGAGCCGACTGCACGGTAAGCACTAGCACCCACAGAGAGGCGGCGGGGTGGTGGAAACACGCGGCCTCTGGAAAGCCTCTCCCAACAGAGGCCCACGCTAACAAGCTCGAGCCAACTACCTGCCGCTTCTCAGCGGGCTACTTCACAGCCTCATCACCCAGCTAGAAGGTGACTCGTCCTGCTGCTGGATTTCACCACACCAATCACCTTTATCACATTGGCAGGTCAGAAAGAAATCGGTTTCCTACACTGTTCCTGTGGAAGCAAGAGGAATATTAGCCATAGGAGGCTCGTGAACACTGACTTGAAGGTAAAGAAATTCCCGTTTCTAAAGAAGATGCTTTTGTACACTTCTCGGGCTCCACTTTTCGCAGTACGGAGCATTGCAGACCAACAGTAAAGCCTGCCAATAACCTACATTCCAGTCCCAGACTGAACTCTGCTTCTGGGGCTGGCAGCACCGCTGTCCAACTGCATCAACAGCTTCTTATTCTCCAGAGATGATACCAGACCTCTACCACGGCTTTTAAGAGCTGGAGACAGCTCGCTGTCCTTTTGACAGTAGAAATCTGGGTGACTCCTAAGTTTGGTTATCCAAGACAGATTCCACCCGAGGACAGATCCACGCTCACACCGCTGAAGCGGAGGAGAGCGGCTCCAAGTCCTTCACTGACACCTTGTGTCAGAAGCAGGAACTGGCCACAACACAGAGGGCCAAGCAGGTTCCGGGCGACAGCCAGCACAGGTGCACAGCACACAAGGACCTCTGGCTGAGAAACAACCAAAGCACCAGGACTTTTGGAGCTGAAAGAAGGGATCAAGCGTATTATTTTGAGGGTTTCAAGAGAAAGCCTAAGCCAAAACAGCTCTCATGCCCTCCCCTCAATCCTGGTCATGTTTTCCTGCCCCTTCTTAACGCCAGCTCTGGAGCCTGCTTGATCACAGAGAGCCTACTTGGTGCTCTATTTCTGACTCATCAAGAAGAAGAGCTCGAATCAGCTTACTTTGTGATCAGACAAGCAGAGACGACAGCAGATCATGCAGAAAAGCATGATCTCCTCTTTCCGGCAGCACTGTCAGCCCAAGTCCTGAAGCAAAGAACTCAATTCCTTTGCACTGCCAGACCGATCCAAGCACACAAGAGGGAGCAGCATTTCAGACCTGGAAGCACAACATCCTCCAAGCAACATCAATACCAGTGACCAGCCAGATACCCAATTCCCGGGGCCAGGCCCGGAACGGCCTTGGACCTCCAGGATTTCTCCACGGCCAAGGTGATCATTTGCTCCAGGACTGGGACTAACTGCAGAGCCAGGCTCGCACACAAGAGGCGGCAGTGAAGACAAAGCAGGAACGGTAGAGAGGAATGTATGAGTATTTTATGCCCAAGTACTTATTTTGGCTGCTAATAAGCTAGCCACTGCCCAGATTTAGTGCAGACAAGCGCGTGGGAGAGAAGAATGCACGTTAAAAGTCTGCGGAGCACAGAAAACAGGTACTGAAATGGGAAAATCAGAACTAAAGGGACAGAGGAAAGAAATGTTCTGACCACAGACCTAAATAAGTGATCAAGAGCAACATTCCTTTGAAGGAAAATCCTTCTAGAAGAGCACACTAGGCAGGGGCACAGAAAGCCAAGCGGAGGAGGAACGAGACCGGCAGTGAACTCGGAACAGCCGTCAGGCTCTGAATGAAGCCTGACAAGGAGCACAGCAGCAGCAGCCGCCACCAGAGAGCCGACAGGGATGGGACAGTAACAATACCAAGACAAACATACGGGAACTCCAGAGTGACTCATTCCAAACGCAGAAAACACCGCTCCAAGGAAGAACTAAGTTTACGCAATTTGGTTCAGAAAGCAAAGAGGGGAGAAAAGGACGAAGCTATAAAGACAGAAAGACTCCAAAGACGACGTCATCTGCAGGGAAGGTGATAAAGTGAGTTTAGGGCACGCTGAGACTTCCGACTAGCAAGAGAGCAGGAATACCTCCCACTACCCTCTTTCAGGCCCTGGGCTCCATAGCAAGAACAACAGAGCCCGCTGCAAGCAAAGAGCTGCAGAAAAGCCTGGCTGAAAAGGGGCTTCTGTCCTAAGTAAAAATATCCTGGATATTTTTAAGGTAGAGACTGAGGCACATCACAGCACTCTGTTCCCATTCTGTTGCCTAACGTTTGAGTGAGCAGCTCCAGGCAACTTGCATCCAGGTTCAGCTGGCCAGGATCCCTCTAGATAGTCAATATTAATTTCAACGCTCAGCAATGATCATCAAGAAAAAGCTGATGCTTAACTAGTATTTTTAGAAGAACAATTCAATAATTATAGTCCCATTGACCAAAACAACCAACATCTTGGCATACATAGTTTCTAGCCTATTTCAATAGAGACCTGGTTTTGATCTTCGTGATTTGTGATCCAGGTTCTGGATACCAATGAGGGAAAACTGTTAAGCAGGTCACTGATACAGAGGAACAGTTTAGCACTGACTAATTAAATGATGAGCCAACCACAGGTAACGAGTATCACAGAGCAAAACCTTCACAGCTCTCCAGGTGATCTAGACACACTGATCTAGAAAAGAGACAAAGGCTGGGAGTTGGAATTAGCCTCAGAAGAGAACTCAAGGTTACAGGCGAAGGGTAATTCACCAGTGAATTTACTTAGATCTGCACCAGAATTTTTCCACTAGCAATCCTTCAATGACAGCAGGTACTTTCCTAGATGACCCGATCTCCTCAAAAACTGATTATGGGTATCAGGGATGAAGTTAGATTACCCAATCTCCTCAAAACCGATTATGGGTATCAGGGATGAAGTTAGATTACCCCAATAATCTCACTTCTGGCCTTTAAAAGGTTTCCTGTGCTGTCTGTCATTTAGGAAGCGAAAGCACGAAACAAGACTCATCAGCAAAGCCTGACGAATCCACCAGGCTCCCAGCAACCGCAGGACACGCACCACAGCTACACAGCCACCTCAAGAAAGCACTGGGAGCTCAAGCTTCCTTAAACCACCGGATCAGCTGCTGCAATCACACGGCCGGGCTGACCGGGAAACCGAGTCAGCTGAGCTCGGGGAAGGGGGGAGGACCAAGTGCCTGCTCAGCCAAGGGGTAAAGAGGGGACAGCGCCTCAAAAACGCCTCTGTTGGCTCTGTTCCCCACTGCCACGCAGCCACGCAGCCCTCACCTCCCCACCAGCCCAGCTTTCTCCTCAGCCCACAGGCCGGGCCTTCCCTCAGGATGAAGAGGGGGGGGGGGGTGTCACCGCCCGCCTCGGAGCCCCGCCGCCACTCACCCTCCAGGCTCTCACACTGCACCAGGTTCACGTAGTCACCTTGCCGGAGCACCCCCGCCTTAAAACCGCGCACCAACCCTTCCAGGTAGCCGTTATCCACGTTAAAATACAACTCGGGAAAGACGACATGGCGGCCGGCGACGAGACGGGCGAACTACACCCCCCCTCCCCGCCCGGCGCTCACGTGACGCTCTGCGCGCGCCTGTCCCCGCCCCTTCCCGGCAGGCAGTGCGAGGGCGGGAAGCGTCTGAGGAGATGGCGGTTGGGGAGCGGGATGGCGGCGGCGGGGCCGGCGGACCCGAGGCCACGCAGGGGGAGTAGCGGCCGCGATCGCGGCCGCTACTCCCCTGCGTGGCCGGGTCCGCCGGCCCGCCGCTCCCGGCTTCCCCAGCGCCGCACTCCCCTGGGAGGCCTCCTCCATCCCCGGGGAGCGGGTTGAAACCCCCCTCAGCCATCTCCTCACGCAGTGCTCGGCCTGAGGTTCACCTCCGGCGCTCGGCTCTGATTATTTTTTTAGGGCTTTTCACAGCCTCCACAGATGTGTTTACCCCTGGGTGCAGCATATTAATGGTGGAGGAGGCGGTGCTCTGTGCTGGCTGCATCCATACTGCAGGTACCCTCTTTGGTCGCTGATGCCTTGGGGTTGACACCCCACCTGTAAAGCACCCTGGGCCACCACGAACGATACAGGCAGGAGAAGGACGCGAGTAAAGCTCCCAGCGCGGCCAAAATGTCACCTCCTGGGGGACCCCTCTGCTGAGAGACCACTCATCTAGCCAGGAAGGGCCCTGCAGGAGCTGCTCTGGAAAAAAAATCTCATTTTATTTTACGTGGAGCTGCACTGGACTCTTGTTCATGTGGACATGGTGCTCACCCAGGTGCAGGTACCTCGCTGCTACCCTTTTCCTCCGAGATCCCAAGCGGACACATTGAACCATTCCCACTCAGCGGTGGCTTTTGCTAACGACCGGTTTATTAGAGCTGCAGAGGAGGAGGCGGCACGCGCGGGCAAGGAGCAGGCAGCCCGCGGCACGGGCGCTAGTTCTTGCCGCAGGGGAAACTGGTGCTGATTTTCCTGCAGTAGCAAAAAGCGTTGAAGAAGCGGCAGTAGCAGGTGGCGCAGGGGTCGCAGCAGGGGACCTGATGCCCGAGGCAGGACTCCAGGAGACGAACGCAGCGGCGGGGGAACGCTCTTCTCGGCCCGCAGCTTGCAGTTCTGTGGACAACGCCTGCTGGCGAGAGGAAGAGGAGGAGGAGGAGGGAAAGGGTTGGTGCTGGACCACCACACCGGCAATAAAGAACTACGTGGGGAGAGGCAAGAGTGGCTGTTGCAACCTGCCGCTGCCAGCAGCGGGGAGCTCTGTCGTGCTCAACTCTGGGCTCAGTCTGTTGGATGTCACCGCTGAGCCCCGGGGGCTCTCTGCTGCGTCACCGCCTCCCCACCGTGTCTCGCGGCCTTTACGCACGCGTTTATTTTGAGGCACGGCCACGACTTTAGTGAAGGGTGCTGTATTGGGGTTGTGTGGCAAGGTTTTGGAAGCGGAGGGGCTACAGAGGTGGCTTCTGTGAGAAGCTTCTGGAAGCTTCCTCCGTGTCCGACAGAGCCAACGCCAGCAGCTCCAAGACAGACCGCGCTGGCCAAGTCCGAGCCCATCGGCGACAGTGGCAGCACCTCGGGTGTAACAGAGTTAAGGAGGAGAAAAACCTGCTGGGGATTGCAGCCGGAGAGGGGAGCGAGATGTGAGCGCAACAGCCCTGCAGACCCCAGGGCCAGAGGAGAAGGAGGGCAGGAGGTGCTCCAGGCTCCGGAGCAGAGATTCCCCGGCAGCCCGTGGTGCAGCCCATGGCGAGGCTGGCTGTGCCCTGCCCCATGGAGGCCCATGGGGGAGCAGATTCCCACCTGCACCCATGGGGGACCCCACACCGGGGCAGGGGGTGCCTGAAGGAGGCTGTGACCCCATGGGAAGCCTGTGCTGGGGCTGTCTGCTCCTGAGGGACTGCGACCCGTGAGAGGGACCCACGCTGGAGCCGTCTGTTCCTGAGGGACTGCGCCCGTGGGAGGGACCCACGCTGGAGCAGCTCATGAAGAACTGCAGCCCCTGGGAAGGACTCACGTTGGAGAAGTCCGTGGAGGACTGTCTCCTGTGGGAGGAACCCCAGGGGCAGGGAGGAGTGTGATGAGTCTCCCCCTGCGGAGGAAGAGCGGCAGAGACGACGTGTAGTGAACTGACGTGTGAGGAACTGACCGCAGCCCCGTTCCCCATCCCCCTGCGCCGCTCAGGGGAGCAGGGAGAGGAACCGGGAGCGAAGCTGAGCCCGGGAAGAAGGGAGGGGTGGGGGAAGGGGTTTAAGATTTGGTTTTACTTCTCATTACCCTTCTCTGATTTGATTGGCAATAAATTAAACTGATTTCCCCAAGTCATAATAGAATCATAGAAGCGTTCAGGTTGGAAGAGACCTTTAAGACCATCGAGTCCAACCGCTAACCCAGCACTGCCAAGGCCACACTAGCCCATGTCCCCAAGCTGCACCGAGTCTGCTTTGCCCGTGACAGTAACTGCTGAGGGGTCTCCCTGTCCGTGTCTCGCCCCCGGGCCTGGCGTTACGTTTTCTCTCCCTGCGCAGCCGAGGAGGGGAGGGACAGAGCAGGTTGGGTGGGAACCGGGCCGCCGGCCAGGGCCCCCCCACCCAGGGGCCGTGCCCGCTGCCCCAACAGCGGCACCGGGCCCAGCCAGGCAAGACACGGCGCTGCCGGTGAGCTCCGGCACCTGGGCCGCGCTTGAGGCGAATTAACTGCATCGCAGGAGGGCGGGCTTGGGCCTCCGGAGCCCTCGCAGCTGGGGGCAGCCTCAGCCCGTCCCAGCCTGGCTGCTGCCCAGCAGGCGCCGAACAGATCCTCCCTTCCCGGGCAGCGCCGCGCTGGGCTCCAGAGCAGCCGAGCTCCGGAGCAGCCGGGCTCCAGAGCAGGCTGCTGTGCCCGAGGCCGCCCCGCTCTTGGGGGTGTCCGCAGGGAAGCTCAGGGAGCGTTACCTGGGGTCCCAGCACGCCGCCGCTCTGCGCGAGGTCCCCGTCGGCTTCTTGGACCTCCAGGGCCATCTGCTCCAACCCCAGCCCGGGGAGAGCTCCTGCGGGACACAGAGAGGCTGGACGTGGTGGCGGCGGGGGGGCCGCTCTCATTCTGCTCCCCGCGGTCATGTCCATGTGTCCCCCCCAAAAAAGCCCCCCGCTCGCCAGGGCACAGGAGGGAGGAGGCTGCGCCGCTTTAAGGGGATCCCCTGTGTCTGACCCCGGGCGTTGGGGCTCTGGGGCCTGGGCATGCCAGCGAGCGGCTGGGGGGGGCAGCGGGAGCACGGGGGGGGCCGCAGGACTCACCTGCCGGCTCTGCGGACACCTCCTTGACTTTCCGCAGCAGGCCGGAGTAGCGGGCTCTGTCCGTCCCCTCCAGGCCGCGCTCCCCTTCTGCAGGTGGCTGCGGCCGAGGTCGGCGGCGAGGACGGCCTGGAGCCCCTGCAGCAGCCCGCAGCACAGCAGCAGCGCGTTCGCATGGTCCTGGGGACAACCTGCGCAGAGGGGTCCCCGCCGCCCTCAGCTCGCCCGCAGGCAGCCGCGCTGGCCCCCGCCGCCGCCGTCGCCCCCGGCAGCGCCGCGGCGGCGAGGGGCAGCCTCCGCCGGCACAGCCACCGCGCTGGGCTGTGACACAAGAGCCTTCCTCGGGCCGCCGCACACCGGCAGCTTCACGCGGCCCCTCCGGAAGTCACGCACGTGCCGTGGGGCACCCCACGCGCGGGCACGTGGCGATCGCACCGCAGAGGGGCTGAGCGGCGGAGGATGGATGAGGCGGTTCAGGGTGTCCCTGCCCCGCACAGAGCCTTCAGCAGCCGCCGGAGCATCGCGGTGCCGTGCACTCGCCACGCGCAGGGCTGTGGCCGAACCATCCGACGCTGGGCCCTGACGGGATCCCCGAGCGCCGTGGCAGAGGCAGCCCACACACCCCCCCCAGCTCCATCCCACGGCAGTGCCGAGGGGCAGCGCGGCTCGTGGGCCAGCATCCTGCTCTTGCCGGCTCCTCCGTAACGCCTGCCTCTCCCAGCCCCGCTTTCTCCCGCCGCTCTCCCGCCGCCAGCCCTCGAGCCGCGTTTCCGCGCCCGGCGCGTTTGCGACGCCGCAGGCGGGAGCCGGGGAACGGGCAGGAGCGACGTTACGTGGTTGAAGCACGAGAGGCCTCCTGCACGTTGCAGCTGGAGCAGCTGCAGCAGGAATCTCCCGAAAGTCCCTGGGACACGATGGGCTGCTTTGCTACAACTCCTTTCGCAACCAGACCCGGGGTTTGGGCACGGAAAACCAAAGCGGGGAGGACGCGCGCGGGCACGGCTGGGGGAAGGACTGGGCGAACTGGGGAGATGGACGCGTCACGCACAGAGCCGGGGGAGCGCAGAGGCTGCGGGGTCAGGCTGTGGGCTTTGGGGGCCTGAAAGCTGTAAAAAGCAGGGGGGCTTTTAGGGAGCAAAGGGGCGGGACGGGGACCCCCAGTCGCTGCAGGCAGCCGAGTCCTGCGAAACCCAGCGCCTGCTGCTTGGGCGGCCTTGGGGCTCCAGCCCCGGCTCCGGCAGCCCAGAGCTCTGCCGGCCCTCGCCTCCCGTCCCCCCGAAGCCGCCCAGCTCTTTGCCGGGAGAGACCCTCCGCGCCGCGGGGAGCCCCACGGGTGGTATCGCACCGAACGCCCCCAGCCCCTTCCGTTGTAAGCACTGACCTCTCCGAGCGGAGAGGGGGCTCGCCGCTCGCTGCTCCACCGAGCTCGCTGGGAGCGCCGCTACCGCTCTCTGCCTCGGTGTCCTCTCCCCACATGCTCACTGGAATTTATATCGGCTTTTTATTAATTAAGTGCTGCAGCCACATGACTCCGCTAACTACAGGTAGGGGGCTTCTCTGGAAACCGGGCTTTGTCTGGACGGAGAGGCAGCGGCGGGGCGATGCGCGGGAGGGAGGGTGCCGTCTCTGCGCACCCCGCACGGCGCGGGGAGGGACAGATCCCCGCCGGCCCCCAACGCCAAGTGTTTTGGGAGCGATCCCCCACAGCCCGTCCGGGCGCTCCCTCGCCAGCGCGCCTGAGCAGCGCCAAGGCTGCAGCCTCAGGACATCGCCTAGTTCCCAGGCTAGAGAAATCCCAGGGCTGCAGGCTCCTCACAAAGACACACCGAGCTCTCCACCGATTTCAAAGGGAATATTGCCCACCATAGCTCCTCCAGGCACCTGGCAAGCCCGGAGCCTCCAGAAGTCCT